>OY757913.1:43820846-44018532 GCA_963585895.1 Sepioteuthis lessoniana
ATAAGTACATACTGATGTCTAGCTATTTAAATGAAATCTAGATGAGTCATTGTCAATTCTTTATCCTTTTAATCAGCAGTCTCAATACTTTTTGATAAGCAGCTTTTGATGAAACACAGGATTGTTCGAGTGCAACACCTTCCATATTCACTAGACCTTCAGATCCATGTCTGTTTTTCTTATTTTCTTAAACTGATAATTATTGTGCAAACAAATATACTTTTTGTTTGAACTTTCATTCAGTAACATCAGTACCATCATGCAAGCAGTGTCCAGAATAAAGTAAGTACAATAACATTATTATATTGGATGAGAAAAGGGAGCACACAGTAATCCTTTTGCCCCAAGATCACGCAGCCAGTTCTACATCCTGTCAAAAGTGAACAAAATAAAGTGAGAAGAATCAGCCCAGATATGGGAACATTATTCCATCCTTGGGCTTTTTGATGACCATTTTTTTTGGTGAAAAACAGGATTGTGTAAGAGCAACATCCTTCATACTCACTAGACCCCCTTGATCTATGCCAATTTTTCTTGTTTTCAAAGTTGAAAATTCGTGACAAGAGTAAGATTTGAGGATGTTAAGGATATTAAAAGCTTTAAGCGATATCAGAAGAGGAGTTGAAGATGTACTTTAACAAATGGAAACTCAATGGTTATGTTGAATGGCCAGTAGACTATTCTAAAGAGAATTAACCTTTCGTTTATAGTTAATTTCTGTCTTAGTAAATACAACTTCTGTTTGATACTTATTGAATATATATCATGTATATAATTAATACACACAATTCATATATAGCAATATGTACTTATGTGCATATATAAATCACAAATATACATCTATCTATTATGAAAAAAATATCTATTTCACTTAATACATATTTATTTATATTTTTGATATAATCTTCCTTAATCCAATAATTCTTTAGTAATTACAAAGATAGAATATGACAAATTAAAAATTTCTGATCAAGTTCCAGTTAATAACCATTTATGAACCTATAGACTTATTGAATATATATATATATATATATATATATAATATATATATATATATATATATATATATATATATATATATATATATATATATATATACCCAACCCCTTTGCACTTGCAGGATGTGAAACTAGGTCAAATTTTTAAAGTGATGTTTTAAAGTGAAAGTAAAGTTTGCAAACTTAGTCGAGGGTGACCTGAAGGCTCCCTTTTCAATAGCTATTACACCGAGGAGTAGGAGAGAGCGGTACTCCATTCCCTGGATTGCTCCACTTTATCCTTGATCCTTACCTAATAATGCTAAGTGTTAAGCAAGGTGGCATCAAGTACTATTTTTTGAGTTTTTGGTATGACTCAATCTGGGATTGAACCCCAGTCTTCTGGACCATTGGTGAGCACTTTACTCATTAGGCCAATGGCCTGGTTAAAGTGAAGTTTAATGGGTTTTAATTCAAAATTTTCCTTCTCCTTGACCAGTCAGCCCTAGTATTTACCCATAGCTGGTATATATATATATATATATATATATATATATATATATATATATATTGATCTTGTATCACATCCTGCTGGTGCAGAGGAGTTGGGTATATCATCATCATCATCAAATTATGCTGGGAGCACAGAGTTCCTTGACTTTTTTTCACTGTCCCTTCCTGTCATTGATCACTCTTGGCAGGTCATCTAGGTTGCATCCAGTGTCCACAGAAAGCTTAGAAAGTAAGTCCTTGCTGGTTGCCCGACAGCGGCCTGTCCATGTGTAGGAGCCATTGAGAAAATTGCTTATGACTTCATCCTTGCTTCCTCAGCAGTGCCCTGCATGTCTCATTTATCTTAGATGGCTTGTGAGATGGGAGGCAAATGGCTGTACAGCTTCTGTTTTATGAGGTATTACTTCTAAGATTTGTTCAAGACAGCACATAGAATTCCAGAGCAGTTCCCATCTAGCTTTTTCTCTATTTGTTTTATTAGCATCCATCTGGTGCATCCATATAGTAGTATGAACACAGCTACAGCTTGGAAGAAATCCTGGTTTATATTATTGGACTGATCAGATTTCTATATGATTGATAACCTACCCATAGCATTCCATGCCTTTGCTAGGCATCTGTTGACATCACTTTCAGTAGATGAGATGTTGGTGCCGAGGTATGAGAACTTGACTACTAATTTTAGAGGATTGCCACTTACAGTGAAGATGGCTCCTTTTTATTTGAAACACATTTACTCTGTTTTATTTGCATTCATGTATAGGCCAATGTCTCCTGCAGCTTACTTTAGGCTATACAGAAGGGATTCTACTTGGGCTGATGTATATGCAAAAAGCACTTGATCATCTGCATAGTCTGCATCTGTCATAGTTTCTGTGGGATATCATCTACTTCTTGCTTTTTATTATATGAAACCATTTTCTTTTATCAGATCTATAAATTTTTGCAGAATGTAGTCGATGTAGATATTGTTGTTATATTTATACTTTGTTCAGGGATATATTAGTATGTGATGTCTCATCCGAAAAATCATTTGAAAATTAAGTATTATAACTAGTATCACCCTGAAGATGGTTAAAAAAATAAAAACTCTAAAAGTTAAACATTGACAGTCATATATAAATAAATACATCCTCTGAATATCTTGTTTTTTCATATTTTACACACACAAAAATGTATAATGTCATGCAAAAATATTGGACCCATGGGACTTTTGAAGCTTCTTTTCTGAAAATTATAAATTCTTTTGCTGTTACTAATTTAAAACTTCACCTGAATATTGTAAATATTTAAATAATACTATATATGAGAAAAAAAGAGGAAATATTTACCAACACCTAAATTTATTGACAAATTCAATATATAAGCTATGCAAAGGTTTTGGACACAAATCAATAAACAATGTTCAATATTTAAAAGCGTATCCCTTATTTGCTCTGACAGCTGTCAAATATTTAGAATAATTTGAAGTAAGTTTCTTGCAGAAATTAACCCCAATTTTATTCCACTTCTGTGGAAAAATCACCTTAAGATTGCTCAGATTTAAAGATCTCTCTAATGAACTCTAAGTTTATACTCATTCCATGGATATCTTATTGGATTTAAGTCAAGCAAATAACTTGGCTAGACTAAAACCTTTACTTTCTTTGCCATTAACCACATTTTCATTTTCATTCCAATATACTTCAGATCATTATCATTTTGAAAAATCCAACTCCCTGGTAAGATATCTTATAGACTGAAGCAAGTTCTTTTCAAGTATTTCATTGTACATAGTACTGTTCATTGTTTTTACAGTAAAATGTAGTACACCTGTAACCTAAAAATAAAAGAAAAACCCTCTACTGTGTTTGCCTATTGGGATAGTGGTTTGAGGGTTATGTGAAGTTCACTTTTTTCTTCAGACATATTTTGAATTGTATCCACTGTAGAGTTCAATTTTTGTCTCATTAGATCATAATATTTTGTCTCAGATTGACACTAATTTTTGAGATGATTATGAGTTAAGAGTAGACAAGACTTCAAATGACTGGGCTTCAGGACAGAGGTTTTCCTATGAGTCCAAGAATGTAGACCTACATAGTTGAGTGTCTGACTAATTGTATCTTTGCTTACTTCTGACCTAGCTGCCTGCAGATCCTTTTGAAGTCCTCCCAAGTTAGTGAATAGGTTTTAAATTACTTCCTGACAAATGGATTTAGCTGCTCATTCACTTAATTTGTGAGGATGTCCTGTTTGAGGAGTATCAGTAATCAGGCCATGGTGGTTTCATTTTCAAATGATGGCCCTAATTGTATTGATGTGGATACTGAATTTATTGGTGATCTTTTGATATCCCATTCCATGATTATGATGGTCAATTATCACTTTCCTAACTTTTTCAGATTGCTTCTTTGTCTTCATCATGGTGAAAACCTTTGAATATTACAGCCAGAAATTTCCATGTTCATTGAAAGTACATGCAGACCTTTTAAAGTGCTGGTGTCTATGTGTAGTGGCATGCTCTGGTTGGTCGGCAAAACTTTGCATATTCATAATTTGAATAGAATTCATTTCTAAACAGCAAGTTTTAATCTGTTTTATTCATATTTTGGAATGTACCCAAAACTTTTGAATGTTACTTATGTGTTGAATTTGTCAATTTTGATATTATCAAATATTTTCTCTTTTTTCTTATACATAGTGTGTCTTAAATATTTATTATATTCAGGTGAAATTTGAAGCTAGTAGCAATAATAGAAATAGGTGCTTTCTTGAAAAATCTTTTAAAAATTCTATGCGTCCAATACTTTTGCATGTCACAATATATATATGATGATTGTCCATCTTTACCAATGATTGCTGTTTCTTGATTCTCCATCATCATTTGGACTGACTCTTTCTCTTTGACTGTGTCCTCTCAAATGACTGTGTCACTTGATTGAGGTAATAACACTTCATAAAAAGTAAAAGTTTTACCTTGAAAATGGAAAATCCTGGATCATGGTATTATCAAAGTTTTGTTTTCTATCTATCTATCTATCTATCTATCTATCTATCTATCTATCTATCTATCTATCTATCTTTACATTCCTCTGTGTGTTGGTGTGAGTGAAAGAAAAAGCAGTTGGTAGGAATTTCAAGAACATGATATATCTGTCATTTTTTGACTGTCTCTGAGATCTTTCTACTGGATTACACAATGAGAATCAGTTACCTCTGCCTGTTCTATTGTCTGTTATTAATATTTATTAAGCCAAGTGTCTGATATCTCAACCTCAACCACTTGTTTCCTTCTGACACCAAGGTAACCTTTACCCTTTAACCCTGTTACTTGCCACTTGTACTGAGATTGGCAGAAAAGATGTGAACTTTGCTTTGGATGAAGTTACTTCTTTTTTGTTTTTAATCTTCCCAGTTCATAACCTAAATGCTTCTCTGATTTCAGGCTATATATTCAAATTCATAGAGAGCAGATTGAAAAGTAAATTGAACTCTCAAGCATATTTGCAACTCTCAACCATGGCAGGTAAAATAAAAGTAAGTGTTAAACAGCTGTAAATATTTTAGAGAGAATGTGAGAAGGTAAGTATTGAAAACAGAAATATTCTAATTTAGATATTAACAACATGCACACATAAAGTGAGAATAAGACATAAAAATTCAACAGGTTAATTGTCATGGGGAAAATTTATTTAGCATGGCTTTTGTATATATATATAGTATATATATATATATATATATTAATCTTCATATCTAATCTATGATTTTGTTGGTGTGAAAAAACCCCAGATTGTACTATTTGCAAATTCTATAAACTGATATCTGGGAAAAAAATTCAGTAAAAAAAGAAAGGAGGAAAAACACATGTGCTACTTGAAAATAATCAAGCAGTATGTATGTCCAGTCAAAAGAAAAAACACTGACAGAATTACCAAAGTTAAAATGTACTAAAGTGCTCAGTACATGAGATAGAGCTAATATTATGAAAATAATTCCTACATGGCCAAGAGTGAGTCTACCTAGGTTTCACCTAAACAGCTCTTTAGGATCGCAGGCCACTGCGATCCTGAAGAGCTGTTTAGGTGAAACCTTGGTAGACTAACTCTTGGCCATGTAGGAATTATTTTCATATATATATATATATATATATAATATAGATTTATGCAATGACAGCTTCCAACAAATCCTTCATCAGATGATAACTGAGTTCAGGTATAGTTTTCAGGACTGAAGCATATATAGCAAAGGATGGGACTGGTATAGACTGTTCACAGATGTATACAGTTTTTTTAGTTATCAAATATATTTAGTATACAAGTTTCCTAGCAGAATGTTAGTTTTTGTAGAATTTTGTTTTTATGATTATGGCCTCTTGTATTTTTAATATTGTCATTGGAAATAGAGTCTTCAAATCTTGGATGAAGCTGTTGATGTTTCCCTTCTTGCTAATGTCCTTTAGGAAAGGCATGAATCCATCTATTTTCCCCCAGCAATGTGTAAATAGTACGGCAGACTGGACTGTTTATCCTTAGTTTGGCAACTTGTCGAGGACAAGGAAAATTCTAAATTCAAGCCAGCTCTATTACACTTAAAAATTAACCTTGTGTCACATCCTACCAATGGTAGAGGGTTTGGGTAAATGCATATATATATATTATCCAGTTACAAGTAAAATAGTTGGATAGATTTGGGCTCTCTAGCCTTTGTAGGGTGACCGATCTTGGAGAAAGAAAAACTTTGAATTCAAAACCTGAAGAGTATTATTCAGAAGAATTTGTGGCACATTGGTTGACTATTCTTCTGTTATCAAGCTTATTCAAGAAGTGGCTGGTTCTACACAAAATTTCACTATAATAAACAAATCACCTGTATAGGTAGGTCAACAGTCCTTACCTTTAATTGAACTGTTGGGCCCAAACATCAAGACTGATGTGAGAGTTCATCTTATATATATATATATATATAATATATATAAGAGGTGCATACGATAAAGTTTTCAGACTTTTTTCGTATGAGCACTTTTATTGATAGTACACGCATGAAACTCTAGTCCCCTTCAAAGTAATCTCCTCTGGCTGTAATGCACTTGTTGTACTGTTCCAACAATTTCTGGAAGGCCCCATGGAAGTCCTCTTGTGTCAGCATGTCAATGACCTTCATCAAAGCCTCTTTCATCTCCTCAATTGTCTCATAATGACAGCCTCTGAGCTTAGGGAATAAGCAAAAGTCACAGGGAGAAAGGTCTGGACTATAGGGAGGCTGAGGAATTGTGTTGATGCCCATTTTGGTCAAATAGTCTGTAACAAGGATGGAGTTCTGGACTGGTGCATTGTCCTGGAGGAAATGCCACTGACCCGATTTGAAGAGTGCTGGCCTCTTCCGGCAGGATCTCTTCCTGAACTCCCTTAAAACATAGTAACCCTAACCCTAACCCTAACTGTTTGGCCAATCAACTCTGGTGTATTGACTTCCTTACTCCTCCCACACCTCTCATCTTCCCTCACAGACTCCCTGGCTTCTTTGAATCTCTTATGCCACTCAAAAACTGATGCACAATTCATGCAAGATGGTCAAAAAGCAGTCTGAAGCATTCCATACGTTTCTGTGGCATTCTTTTCAAGTTTAAAACAGAATTTTATTGCATATCATTCTTCTAAAGTGTCAGATTGCATTTTTGAAATTCACCAGCTGTGACAATCAGGCTTTAGTAGGGTGTATTCCAATTGCTGCTGTAGCTGTTCATTTGAAGCTGAAATCATGAAAATTGGTCAGTCACCTCATAAGATGTATAGCAATAACATAGTGAATTTTTAAGAACATGTAAACAGATAAGAATAAGCAATTGTTTAAAAAACATTTGATAGATCAAAAAGCACTTGAATACTGGCCAGCAGAACAGTGTAAAATTTTTTAGTTTATGTGCAGCTATTCTATTGTACATAATGTCTGTGGGCCCAACAATTCAGTTAAAGACATGAACCATAAAATTGCTTAAATAGGTGATTTGTTTATAATAGGGAATATCTGTGTTGGACCATTCACACTTTTTGGGATGAGCTGATAAAAGAATCATGTACTAGTTTGCCATGGATCATCCCAAACAATATTCCTTTGGTTTTAATTCTTTCCTTCTTTCTGCCTTGTCAAGACTAAAGAGCTCAGTCTGCTCTTTCTAAGGGCATTAGCAAAGTGAAATGCAAACAGCCTTGTCTAAGATTTAATATGCATGTATGTGTATATGTGTGAATGAAAAAGTCTTTGGAAACTTTATATGATATCAAGTATTCTTATCTAATACAAATAATTTGCCGTTAGTTGTATAATTTCAAGTATTCATATCTAATATTGAATATTTATGCACAATTATATGGTTTCAAGTAATTACTTAATTACAATCATTTGTTTGCACACAGTTATATGGTTTAAAGAAACTAATAATAATCTTAAGTAAACACATAGCTCCAATTACCTATTCTTAATACAAATAGTTTACATACAGCTAAATGGTAGCAGTTATTTCTATCTAATATAAATAATTTTCAAACAGATCTATTTGACCTAGAGATGGGACCTTGATAGGTACTACCACTCTGAGTTGGAGTAGACCTGGGAGTAATGACTACAAAAGAGTACTCCACACTCCTCAGAACTCAAGAGCTGGAATCTTATTACCAGATGCAGTTTAGTGTCATATACAGGACACTCCTTTTTGAGAGGTGCTTACTCCTCCACAGAGGATACAATCATCATATTCTAAGCTTTGTTAACAGTTTCAGTAGACCTGTTGGAAAATGAAATAGCCAATGATGCATGATAAAAACAGTTAATTTTCTATTTTGGTTTATTCAAAATAATTTCCTTATTTATATTGTCTTTTAAATTGCCAAACTTGCCAGCCTTTATTAAATGTCGGGCATATTCTCGAATGTCAAGCTATCATTCATGGAGTGACTTTAAAATCTCATATTGTTGGTCATATATAGAGAATGGCTATGGCTCAACGACCTCAATGAAATAAAGTAAATAGACAAGAAACAAAGTTAGAAAATAAGCTGGTTAAATGAAGTAGCATTATACTAAAATCATCCTATCAACAAGTCAAGCATATATATCAATAAGAATCTAAAACTGGTGGTTTTAAAATCTGACCCATAAATAATGCTGGTGAAATTTACCAAGTTCGCTTAAAGGTTATAGGTCCAATCAAAGGAGTCAAGAGAGAACAAACTTTCTAAAATGCAATAGACACTCGAGGAAGGCTGTAAAATATGATATCAGCTGAAATATATCAAAAATGAAAACAATGAAAATTAGTCTGAATGAGTCAGAATGCCATGTTTACAATACCTCATTAGAAAAAAAAAAGAATTTTTACTATGCAGTTTTGCTAATAGATGATAATTCGGGAATACATAAAAAAGTAATCGTTCTATAAAACTCATTATGATAGGTGGCAACTTGAATATTTATTTGTTAAAAGGCTATTTAATAACAGACTTAAATGAAGGTTAGATTTTCTAGCATGATGAAACTCTATGCCATAGATAAAATGCCACTTGGCAGAGTTAGGTTTATGCAGATGTCATTCAGCTGGAAGATTGGCTAGCATAAACAGCACTAAGTATAGGCTGATGGAGTTAAAGAGAAGAGTACATTAGAAGAAACTGCACAATCTGTTGGAATTATAGGAGCTTATTCATAAAAAATGGTATGTATCTCAAGATGTTGAATAATTTGTATGCATCCCTTCTCAGGCACAGTGAGGCTGTTATCTGAGCCATGATTAAACCAAATTGGTATCAAAGCACAAAGGCTTCACTCTTTAGCAAAAAATATTCTAAATAATGTATACATAAAATTTAGGTTTCCAATTTTCTTAAAACAGCAACAAACAAACAAAAAAATGAAAATCTGTATTAAATTAATGATGAAAAATATCCCAATGAATCTATATACTTTCATAATATATATATATATATATATATATACACAAATATATTGTTTGATGATAACTTTAAAAGTAATACCTTCTAGTTTCTTGGGTTGTCCCAAAATATTAAAATGGTCAGATATTTGTGGTATGGCAATAGAAGTTGAAAAAGACTAACTTTTGTATAAGATAACCCAACAAAGGTTGACATGCCAGGAAACTAACTAAACAAATCAACCAACCAAAAAAATCTTAAAGACCTGTTGAAATATCTTTTTTTTGTTTAAGTCATCAGCTTTGATATTAAAATATGACAGGAAAGTTGGAAATGTTTAGTGTGTGTTTTCATCTTTATCAGTGTTCCTTGGGACACAGGCAAGCAGGGACAGCATGATAGTAAAAAGAAGACATCATATTTAGAATATATCTTTTGTCAACATCCATGAACTGTCAGAATATTTGAAAATTGAACTTGTTTCTAACTTGAACCTACCACTGCTTAGCATGTCCAGGTCATGAATTTCTGTTTTGTTCTTCCTGGCTAAACTTGGGAAGATTTAAAGCCTTTACTTCAGCATGGATATTGTATACACAGGCCTTTTGCAAATGTGGGATAGGAAATTAATTCTGTAAGTCAATTTTCTTACAATATAAACCATTTTTACTCGTATCTACTTCTATTTGTACTCACCCATTTGTATTTCTCAACCACCAAAAATTTGATGACAGATCTCTGTTCAAGCCTGGAGCACTCTGTTTGATTTGCCACCATTTTGAAAAATCTCAAAACAAATATTTTTGCAAAATCAAAATAATTTTTCCTATAAACCAATTCCAAACAATACAGTTTATATTTATGGGGAAAAATCTTGCTTTTTTTAAAAAAAATTAACCACATGATTTTTTTAATGACCCTCATATATATATATATATATATATATATAAAAGTCGGTGATCATAGACAAGGGTGAACAGAAGGCTTCCTTTTCATTAGCTACTACATTGAGGTGTTGGGGAGGGCGCTACTCCTTTCCCTGGATTACTCCACTTTGACCTTGGTACATACCTTACAATGCTGAGTGTTAAGCAAGGAGGTATCAAATACCATTTTTTGAGTCTTTAGTATGATTTGACCTGGAATTGAACCCCAGTCTCTCCAGCCATTGGTGAACATTCTACCCATTCTCATCCTAAAAGTGTTATTTTTAATGAAGCAAGTAAAGCACCACAATGGTTTTATTTATTATACTAAATACAAGTCTTTCTGAGCCACATTAAATTCAAATTAAACTGAAAAACTCAAAAGATTTCTTAAACTTTTGATTCATCAAAATGATCCTATTTGGTCACTATCACTGCTTCACAGATTCTCAGCATTCTTTTCATGAAAGACTGGAGGTAGACTGAAGATAGTTCTGCCCTGGTTTCCTGCAAGAGTTGAGCTTCATTTGTGGCTTTTTTAGCTCTGACTTTTCAGCCAAGTTCATCTCACACCAGGTGAATGGGATTTAAGTCTGCTGATTATGCCTTCCGAGACATTAGTTGAAGGACGTGCTGTTCCTCTTTGCTTTGAATGTACCTCTGGCAGAGTTTACGAGTATACTTTGAGTTATTATCTTGCATATATACAAATCCTAGACCCACAAGCCATGTTCCAGATGAGATAATGTGAGGCTACAGCATGCTATAAATACTGGACATTGACCTAGCGGTTAGAGTATTCACCAATGGTATGGGAGACCTGGGTTCAATCCCAGGTCGAGTCATACCAAAGACTCAAAAAATGGTACTTGATGCCTCCTTGCTTAACACTCAGCATTATAAGGTATGGATCAAGGGTAAAGTGGAGCAATCCAGGGAAAGGAGTAGCGCCCTCCCCTACACCTTGATATAGTAAGCTATCGAAAAGGGAGCCTTCGGGTCACCCTCGACTATGGTCGCCAACTTTACTACTTTACAGTATGCTATGATCATATTTACTAACCCCTCCGCTTGGGCAGGATATAACACAAGGTCAATTTTTAAGCGAAGTTTTGCAGATTTGAGTTCAGAGTTTTCCTTCTCCTAGACTAGTTGCCTCACCAAGGCTGAAGAAATCAGTCTATCCTACTATTTACCCATAGCTGGAGGGAGAATAATTGGATTCATACCTTTCCCAAGGGTATTAGTGCTATGTGAAATGCAATCAGTCTTGTCCAGGATTTGAACTCGTGTTGCCATGTCCATTTCCTACGGCGATAACTATTACACCACGGGCACCACCACAGTATGCTATGATAGGTGGCCTGATTCAGTTTGCTCTTCACCTGGTGAAAATCCTTGACTGCAATCGGCAAAAACCCTCACATCCTAACAGAGCCTCCTCCATGCTTTACAGTTCATATGATACTGGGAGCTGCAGCTCTTTTACCAATTCTTTGCCATACATTGACCCTCCTATTTGACCAAAAGATTTCAAACTTTGATTCATCAGTCCAAAGAACTTTATTCTACTGCTCTACTGTCCAGCCTTTGTGTGCCTTGGCCTACTGGAGCCTTTTGACATTATTTTGTTTCCTTAACAGTGGTTTCTTGACAGAAATTCTGCCATATAGGTCAGCTTCAGAGAATCTTCTCCTCACAGTGGATGTTGATGCATTTTTTTTATATGATAGGTTCAGTTGTGGAGTGATGTTTGGAGCAGTCAGCCTTCTGTCACACAAGCTGGTGACTCTGATGAAATTGTCCTCTGCATTGGTAAAACAGATAGTGTCTAGCAAGCAGTAATTTAGCAGAATATAGTCTAATGTGAGTTAAAGCTGTGGTATAATGTAACTTTTGGAAAACGTACTAAAGAATACTAAAGAAGAAAAATGCTTCAAATCAATTTTTAAAAAGATAACTGGTTATACTAAGGTTAAACTTACTGAGGAAGACTTGTATTTACTATAATGAATAAAACCATTGGAGTGTTTAACTTTTTTGATAAAAATTACACTTATAGGATGAGAAATAAAATTCTTTTTGAGGGTTTCCAAATACTTTTAACTGGTAGTATATATATATATATATATATATATATATATATATATATATATATATATATATATATATAATCAGGCTATACTTAATGGTTAGAACCTTTGGAAACTTTTTCATTCCATATTTCCATAACCAATGTCTAGACATAACTGTTATTGTATCAGTTTCAGCAGAAAAATATCTAAGGGTCACTTACCAGTCTTTTTGAAAGATTTGATTTTGTCATCTTCTCCAGTGTCAGTAGAAAGAGATAATCTTCTCTTGTATGTAATCTTCCTTATTTAGAACCTAGAGTACCACAGGTTGACCTAAACTTGAGATATGACTTTATCACTCTATAATCACTGTAACAGTCTGCTGAGCAGTTTGCCCAAAGCAATAAATACATAAATAAAATAAGTAAGCAAATAAAATAAAAACAACTGAGAGAGAGCTAAAAAAAAAGCCATGAAAATAGAAATAAATATAGCACACAAAAAAAAAAAATGATAAATAATGATAGTTCATCTTGTGACACTCAACAGTTTTTTGTTGCTTTAATTATGTCAATATGAAGATAAGATCTCAAAAACATAAACAGTTGTACTTGTAGAAACAAAATATGAAAGCAAGAATCAAAGTGTTAAAAAATAGGATTTTAATTTATTTTGATATATATTAAAAAAAACACGAAATATAACAGAAAAAAGTAATAAAAGCATTGAAAAACTCATGTCCATTGAAATTTTAAGATAAGGTAATGTTATTTTTCAGTAACATTTCTAGGCAATAACAATAAAGATTCTTTTACAAAAATGATTATGGATCCTTTATTTTGGTCTTAGCTTTATACATGGGTAATATTTGTCTAATTGTAATTATGAAATATTGAATATTTCACTTTGTTTTATACATTTATAAACCACAAAATTCCGAAGGCCCTTCATACTGGTCTAAATTTTATAAATGCATCATCATCATCATCATCATCATCATCATCATCAAAGCATGCCAACACCATAAATTCCTTTTTTCTCGCCATCTGTCTCTATCTGCTATTGCTCTTCATAAGTCCTCTAGATGGCACCCAGTATTTACTCATACCTGATGAATTAAAATTTTTTGATGGTTGGACAACACTGGTCTGTTCTTATATTGGAGTCAACTGGAGAATGTCACTTATGAGGTCATTCTTATCCCTCTAGTTGTACCTTGCATATATTGCTTGTCTTTTTTGGATAGTTTTATATTTTCATTTGGTGAAGGTTGATGGAAAATAAAATCCTTTTTGAGGCTATGCCAAAGGGTTTTATGCAATAGCAAAACAGGATGTTACGTGCTGGAGACCCACCTCTTAGTGAGCAACCAAAGCTGTGTTATTAGCAAATAGAAGCTGTCTTCTACCCTAAAGTCCAACCCCTCCTCAGCATGGCAGGGCAGTGGCAACGGGTAGTACCAAAGCTATGCCGTCGGGAACTTCGGTTCCTGGTAGGGCTACCCAAGGCGGATTGGTCTGGCACCCAGCAGTATTAGGGCCGCAACCTGGCTAAAGGGGCTCTGGTAAAAATTCAGGAGGTGTCTGTTTCGGCAACCGGCGGCCTCGGGTTGCTCTGTCAATGTATCTGTGGAAAATCTGTGGCAAACAGGGCATTTTTTCCAGGTAGGACTTGGGACCCTTCCCTCAATCAAATCCCAAAGTATGTGCACTTGCTTAGGAGAAAGCCAGTTTAACCCGAACAGGATCAAAGTTGATAGAAGTTCAAGTACAAGTAGAAGCTGTCTAACCAACTGTACTGTGCTCCTTCAGTGGACCCAAAATTTGTTTAGGTTGAATAGGTCTTCATTTTTGTGTGCACAGTACACATTGACTCTGTCATCTATCTCCTCCTGATCCTTTGTAGGGTAGGGTTTTGAGGAGTTATTGTTACAGGTAACTTTCCCTACCAGCACTTCACAGAACTTTGGCAGGCAACTTGATTTTTACAAATTCTGTTGGTGGGAATTAGAATATGCTGACTCTATTCTCTGCAGTAGGGTAAGACCACCCCAATATAAAAAAAGGGGTATTCTGGGTATAACACTAAACTGCATCTTATGGTGAGGCTTCACTTATGGAGAGTGTAGAGTATCTCTTTACTGATATTACTTCCAGGTCCACTCTGACCTGGAGTGGTAGTACCTGTTAGAATCCCACCTCTTGATCAAATAAATCTGTTTGAAAATTATCTATGTGCAAAAAGATCTCTTAGGAAAAAACTACACAAAATATATGAATATAAATGTACAATGAATGATATTCCCTAACCACAATCAATCAATTTTTTTCTAAGTTTTTCAGAATATTGTTTACCTTGTTGAATGACTTTATTAGACCAACAGAGGTAACATGTAGCCCGTCGTTTCGTTCACAATATTTTTCATGGTTCTACTTTAGGGTAAACATTATGCTATGGTTTTCACTTGGTTCTGCCTAAGGGTAACCCTTATGTTCATTATGCTATGGTTTTCACTCAAAAACTATTGAATCTCAAAGAGATGATCTTTGGTAATCTGATTTACAAACCTTTCTAACCAAACTCTTGTGTGGATTTTGCCTATCAAAAATAGAGTGATACTCTGGTAAATTGAGCAGTGCAATTTTACTCCTTTGTTTTTAAGAATTTGTCTTTGAAGTCAAAGAGTTTGTTGTCTTGTTCCCAGCAAGGAGTTTGTAGAACCTTGCATAATAAGCAGAACAACCATATTTCCTGATCTCTGGAGCTTTCCCATCAACACCTGCAACTTGCTACGTTTTTTTTGCTTGAATGCATTTGTAATGTCTTGTTGTGTTGGTGCTTCATCTAGTTCAAGTTTAGCTGGCTGTTGCTGGATATGATCGATATTGCAGTCTCTTGTATAATGTACTTTGTGCTGAAGAGCATGTGAAAGTTTTCAGACCAGTGGATCAGAATGAATGTTTGTATGCAGATCTAAGCTGTCCATGCTACACTGTGGATTATGGGTAGGTGGGTTCATATACTGACTTCAGGGCTTAAGAAAAACCCTTGAAATTGCTGATATCTATGCAAAATTGGTTTGTGTTTGTAAGGCTTCTCCACCAATCATTTTTGTGGTAGGAGGCTGCATTGGAGTATGTGACTTGTTGGATAGAAAGGGATTTTTTGGTAGGAGGCTACATTGGAGTATGTGACTTGTTGGATAGAAAGGGATGTTTTGGTTGGAGGCTACATTGGAGTATGTGACTTGTTGGATAGAAAGGGATTTTTTGGTAGGAGGCTGCATTGGAGTATGTGACTTGTTGGATAGAAAGGGATTTTTTGGTTGGAGGCTACATTGGAGTATGTGACTTGTTGGATAGAAAGGGATTTTTTGGTAGGAGGCTACATTGGAGTATGTGACTTGTTGGATAGAAAGGGATGTTTTGGTAGGAGGCTACATTGGAGTATGTGACTTGTTGGATAGAAAGGGATTTTTTGGTAGGAGGCTGCATTGGAGTATGTGACTTGTTGGATAGAAAGGGATTTTTTGGTAGGAGGCTACATTGGAGTATGTGACATGTTTAATAAAAAGTGATTTCCTCATGTGGGAATGATTATTGAGTGAAGTGTGCCTGATGTGTGGTTCTCTTATTCATTAGTATTTCTTTTAATCATTATGTTGCTTTCATTGTAGCAGTTATTTCTTCTTGTGGAGAAGCTGGAAACAATTACAGGTGAAGCATCTTTTGAAAGCTAATAGCCTGGAGTCTTACCCGCCTTGGAATTCTAAGCTGGTATCATTGTTTTCAAGTTAGTTAATGCAGAAAATTTTCCAAATATTCATGAGGGGCATTCCAAATGAAATACTTCTTATTTATTTTCATAAAAACGATAACAAATACAAATTGAAAACCTGCCACAAGTGTAGAGCATGTAGCAAATTAGCATAACAAGTTACTCTACAAAATGTAGCTTAATATTGTGACAGAGAAGTCTTCCAAGAGACTGTACTAAAAGGTTAATGCTGAAAAGTAAATATAGATAAAACTTGTGAACGGAAAAGAAATAACAGGACATTGGTTGAACAAACTTTGTCTTTTTATGTATTTATATGTTTTTGGCACAAATCAGTATTTTACTCATATGTTTCTGTACATATATTAATTTTGTATGTGTAGTGTACATAAACGTTTTAGTTATTCTTTTTCAATTGCTTACTTGTGTGTCAGTCCTGAATTCCTCTGAGGATTAAACTTAGTTATCATTCATGAAATTTGGGACTGATATTTTGGCTAAACAATTGAAAGAGCAGTAAAATATATTAGGGCTGTTCCCTATGAATACTAGATTTCTACTCAATAGGCAGGGGATAGCTGGTCTCAGATTGACTAAATTTTGATACCAAAATAGAAAAAAGTAATTCTTGGAAATGATGACATACTTGAGTTGTTTTTCTTGAAAAGAGTAATTTAATCTTTGATATCATGAAACATCTTGACTTACAAACCCTTTGTATTAATGTGAACCTGGCAAGCACTATGAAATATTGAAGACTTTTCATATTACCTATCCTGGGTATGACACTAAATTGCATTCGATGGAGAGGTTCCAGTTCTGAAGACTCAGGGAGTGTAGAGTCACCCCCTTCATTGCCTTTACTCCCAAGTTCACTCTGACCTGGAGTTGTAGTATCTGTTAGGGTCCCATCTATGGTTCAAATAGATCCATTTTAAAATTATTTATATTCGATTGAGCTATATACAGAAAAAAACAAACCTTAAGAAACTATACAAAAAATATTGATATGAATATGATTCCCTAACCTTTCAGCATTAAATAACCCTAGGTGGGTTGATATGCTGTTAAAATCAATTAATCACTCCTTCATATTATTCTTATCTTTATATTTGCAGAAAGAGACAAAATATTTGTGTATCTGTGACCATGAGGATGAATCTCTTTTTATATTCCTTCATGTTGGTTGTCTGTAAAACAGCAGTACTTTCCCTCAGATATCCAAAAAACATTGGAGATATTTAACTGTTGATGTATGTAACATCCTGTAGATTTGGACTGACTCAAATCCTTCCCAACTCCCAGCAGCCAGGGATCAATAGTAATAAATATAATTCATGTATATATACGTATTTCAGAGACTATTCTCTTCCTATACATAAAAAACTCGAAAACATCGTACAGAAAGAAAATGCATATAGGTGGGGCAGTAAATAACATGAATATGACTGCCTTATTCTCTGACTCATATTAAAACAGTTACCTTCCTTACCAACAATAAGCTAGACCTTTTTTTTATGCAATTCTTTCACTTTGAAAGAATGAAACCAACAGTATTGAAGCTTTAATATCAAAATGGTATCTGATAAGTTGGACATTTGCAAAAGTAATTGATTCTTGTAGAATCCTAAAATAGTTCCACATGGGGGAATCTTTTTTTGTTGAAATTGGTTCTGTAAAATCTAAGCTGAATTTTTAATCCTTGAATAGATGACTGGGTTCTCATTGAAACTGTGGTTCATGATGATAGTGGTGTTTCTATTTAGGAAGAAGTGAAGGATTATAATTAACGTTTCATAGATATCTCAATTAATCAAGAATTTGGATGATTAAAAATGAGTCAGGGCAAACACAGACCCAACAAAATCATAATTTGGTTGCAAATTGGACGGGAAATTGCTTTATTTACTAAGTTAGAGCATTTTAAATATATTACACAAATAAAGATGATATCCATTTCTGCAGGGTTAGGGTCACACACACACTCACACATACACACAAATGAAAATACTACATACATATAGATATATACATATATAAATATAAGCATCTGTCTATCTATCTATCTATCTATCTGGAGTGTGATCAAAAAGTATTGAGATAGGATCTTTAAATTTAAAAAATCTTTAAATTCAACATTTAAATGAAAACTTGTGCACAACTGAAATGTCTACCTGTTAATACAAGTGTATTGAGTTCAAATCATGGATGAGGCTGTTTGTGTTTCATTCCTTGCTAATGCTCTTGGGAAAAGCATAAATCCAGCTGTTCTCTCCTCAGCTATAGGTAAATAGTGGGGTAGACTGCATTCTTTAACCTTGGTTAGGTAACAGTCTAGAAGAAGGAAAATTCTGAATTCAAGCCAGCTTTACACCACTTGAAAAATTGAACTTGTGTCACATCCTGCCTGTGGGGGGGATGTTTGGGTAAATACATACTGCTCTTTATCTAGTTATCCATTTGGAGTCTGATCAAAAAGTTTTGAGACTGATTCTTAGAATTAAAAAAATGTTAAATTTGAAAAAATCTTAAATTCAAATAAAAATGTGTGTACAACTGAGGAACTTATAATAAAGAGATGTCTTAATCAGCAGGTAAAGTCATGTCAAGAATAAAATGAATATTGTGTATATTTACCAGATACATACATATATATATATATATATATATATATATATATATATCCAACACACACACACACACACACACACACACACACACACACACACACACACACACACACACACACACACACATATGAGGATCATTAAATAAGTTTCCAGACTTTGTTCTTATGGGCACTTTTATTGATAGTACACACATGAAACTCTAGTCCCCTTCAAAGTAATCTCCTCCGGCTGTAATGCACTTGTTGTACTGTTCCAACAATTTCTGGAAGGCCCCATAGAAGTCCTCTTGTGTGAGTGTGTCAATGACCTTCATCAAAGCCTCTTTCATCTCCTCAATTGTCTCATAATGACAGCCTCTGAGCTTAGGAAATAAGCAAAAGTCACAGGAAGCAAGCTCTGGACTATAGGGAGGCTGAGGAACTGTGTTGATGCCCATCTTGGTCAAATAGTCTGTGACAAGGATGGAGTTGTGGACTGGTGCATTTTCCTGGTGGAAATGCCACTGACCCGATTTGAAGAGTGCTGGCCTCTTCCGATGGAATCTCTTCCTGAACTCCCTTAAAACCTCAACATAGTAACTCTAACCCTAACCCTAACCCTTTGGCCAATCAGCTCTGGTGTACTGGCTTTCTTACTCCTCCCACACCACTCATCTTCCCTCACAGACTCCCTGGCTTTTTTGAATCTCTTATGCCACTCATAAACTGATGCTCAATTCATGCAAGATGGTCAAAAAGCAGTCTGAAGCATTCCATACGTTTCTGTGGCATTTTTTCCAAGTTTAAAACAGAATTTTATTGCATATCACTCTTCAAAGGTGTCCTCACATCCATATTGCATTTTTGAAATTCCCCAGCAGTGACAATCAGGCTTTAGTAGGGTGTATTCCAATTGCTGCTGTAGCTGTTCATTTGAACTTGAAATCATGAAAATTGGTCAGTCATCTCATAAGATGTATAGCAATAAGATACTGAATTTTCAAGAGTCTATGACAATTTTAAATGTCTGTATAAAAAAGTCTGGAAACCTATTGAAAGCACCACGTATATATATATCCCTCAAAGTCAATTTTCAAATAGAGTAAAGCTAGTTTGAGTTAAAAGTTTTTCTTCTCATAAATCAGTTGCACTATCAAAGTTAAAGAGCCCAGTCTACACTACAATTTACCCATAGCTTGGAGTAGAGAAAAAATGCCTTCAAGCCTTTTCCGAAGCCAACAGTGACAAGTGAAATGCAAACAGTCTCATTTAAAATTTGAACGGAGCTTATCAAATCCATTTTTTCATGACCATAACCATTATACCACATAGATGTATTGTAACATGAATGTTTGAACTTATAAACAACTACAGAGACCTATTGTACTCACATAAATTATATATATATATATATATATATATATATGTATATATATGTATATATAATGAGAATTATTCAAATAATATATTGATAATTTTTTTATGGCCAAATAAATATTTTGTAAAAATTTTCTTTCTACAACATCAGTACCAGCAAAGAAGTCAGTGTCTGAAATAAAGTAAGTAGAGGAACACTATATATAAATTATCTTTATTATGAAAAGGGAGAGAAAAAGGAGCATATAGTGATCCTTTCTGTCAAGGTCATACACCCTATTGAAAGTAAACAAAATGTACTGAGAGAGAAACCAGTCCAGATATGAGGATAGTATTCCATGTAAAGACAATTCTAACATTTTTATAGGCACAACAAAATATTGGGTGTTCAATACTTTCTCCAGTGATAAAATTGTTCTACCATTTTTGTTGCATCCTTTGCAATTCATGTAATATATAAACAGAAAGTGAAATACAAACAGCCTTGTCTAGAAATAGAACAAGTTCATTTCTTATAACTATAAAGTTTAAGACACATAGGTGTCAAAATACAGTAACATTATAAATAACTTTAGACTTATAAACAAATGCTAGGGACCTATCATGTTCATAAGATGAGAATCTTCTGCAATAACAGTAGAATCTGGTAACTCTCAAAGATAAATTAACAAGCACTAATAAAAACTGATCTGTATAAAAATTAAACTTTATTGACTAATGAAGAAATGTATAAATATCCCAGCAGAAAGAGATGAAACAACATTAATGTAAACAAACATATTTTTGTTTGAATTTTCAGTAAACAACCCCAAACCAGCAAGCAAAAACAGAATAAGGAATAAACAAAGGACAGGAATATTATAAATATCATAAGCAAACCCTGAAGAAGGTAGAACGTTTATATAAATCCCATGCATTTATGGTTAAGAATATAAGAGAGAAACTAGATACCTGTTGAAGATTAAAGAGTACTGATGAATCATGCTCTAAAGCAAGACAACAAAATCTAGCAAAGCAGACCATGTATGAAGAGAAAGGGAGCACACAGTCTCTCTGGAATAATAGATTTAAAATGTAGAAGGTGAACTGGTGTTACATTTAGTAAAAGACAAATGAGGAGTCTAATGATATAAAACAAAGTGAAGATACCAGTGAAGAAATTTATAAACTCTTATTACATAGACATTTTTATATCAACTAAGAGAGTTGAAATAACTCTTTTGTAAACAGTTATTTACTTTTGTCTATCCTGTTAGTGGGAGCTAGAATATGGTGAAGGTTAAGACCTCCGCCAATTAAAAAGGGTGTCCTGGATATGACTCTAAACAGTATCCAGTAAAGAGGTTCCAGTTCTGATTAATGTAGAGTCTCCCTTTGTTACTATTACTCCTAGTTCCACTATGATCCTGAGTCCTAATACCTATTCTCACCTAAGGGTAAAATAGATTTGTTTAAAAATTATTGGTATTAGATATAAATACTTAAAACAATATAACTGTTTGAAAGTTTTTTTAGTATTAGATCAGAATACTTGAAACTATATAACTGTTTGAAAATTATTTGTATTAGATAGAAATACTTAAAACCAGATAATTCTTTGAAAATTATTTGTATTAGATAGAAATACTTAAAACCAGATAACTGTTTGAAAAATATTTGTATTAGATAGGAATACTCAAAACCATATAACTGTTTGAAAACTATTTGTACTAGATATGAATTATTGAAACCATATAACTCTTTAAAAATCATTTGTATTAGATAGGAATACTAGAAATCATATAACTATCTATTTACACTACCCCTCTGCCACAAACAGGAAGTGATACAAGGTCAATTTTTTGGTGGAGTAAAGCTGGTTTGAATTCAGAGTTTCCCTTCCCCTTGACTGGTTGCCTTACCAAAGCTAATGAACCCACTCTGTCCTACTGTAGGATTTGTCAGGTTGCATTGGGCAATTAGTTGTGATAGCTGAGAGTAATTAATTGCGTTAGCAAAGAGCAATCAGTTGTGAAGACAGGAAACTCAATTCCCGATTGAAGAACGGGAACTACTTATGGTGCCTTGGGGCATCCCATTGTGCACAAGTGGACTATTCCATTGCATAGATCATCATTGGCTGCTTGTAAGTAAATGAAAGTATTTTATTATATAAACCAGCTTCAGTTTAGCAATGTAAGGAGGACGGCACTGAGCTACAACCTGCTTTATTTTTGTCTGCCAGCTGGATGCTTTATGGAGGTATGTGTTATTATTATTCTACATCTCCTTCCCCCCCCATCGTGTGAGAGTAGTGGTCTTTGGTGGGGTATGAGTTCCTTTAAACCTGGCTGGTTGTGTGGAAGTAGTCTGGACAACGCCCAAGGGGTTTTTGTCCGCGTCAATGAAGATGGCTGAGCAGTGTTTGATGTTATTCCAGTGCCCATTGTTTGCAGCACTGGTGTCTTGGGTATAAGAGGCGTTGGATTTGGATTTGGTGTAGAGGTCTCGGGAGCGGCGCTAAGAATGGGGTGGGTGGGGTGGGGTTGTTGGTGTTTTGAGTTTTCTGAGGAATCATCGCTTTCTCAAGGTGATTCTACCAGATCTGTCAACTCTGACACAGTATTGATGGTTAGGGAGTGTTTCAACGACTTGACCTGTTGTGTCCCATCAGCGGATTGTTGGTCATTGTATTGTCACTATTTGCTCCTTTTTAAGGGGATATAAGGTGTGTGTTGTTTTGTTATATTGCTCTATAAGATGAGCGTTCCGACGAGATAGGATTATCTTGCGATCTTTTGCTGTAGCTATCCAATCTGTATGTGGCTTGTAGAGTGTCGCTTGGGTGTATTCACTAGGCTCAGTCATGCTACCGTTTTGCGATCTTGTCAAACGAGATTCGCATTTTGTATGGGACAAAAGTCTTGAAGATGCATTTGAGCATTCGAAAAAAGTCATCGTCAACTTAGTCAAAAAAAGTATCTCGACATTTGAAAAAAATCGAGTAACCAGCCTCGCCCCAGATTGGAGCAAAGAGTGAATGGGCTTCCTACTACTGCAAAAATATTGCATGTGTACGACTGACAAAGCTCCAGTTTGCTTCACTGAAGGCTGACGCCTTATATTTGCCGGCAGCAGATTCTGCATTGATGCCGAACATAGGTATGCACCTATCGAGGGCAAGGCAGCAGCAATTGCGTGGGCATTAGAGAAGTGTCGGATATTCATAATGGGTTGTCTGAACCTTATAGTGGTTACAGACCACGAACCACTAAAGGGGCTTTTCAGGGATAGGGACCTCAGCAAAATCTCAAACACCCAATTATTCAGAGTAAAAGAAAAGACCCTCAGGTACAGATTTACCATCCAACACTGCCTTGGGATGAGGCACAAAGCCTCCAATGCTGTTTCTCGCAACCCACCGGTCATCTTGCAAGCACTCCTAAATGGATTCCCGACTGAACCCTCCCAAGTAGACATCATAGAGTCTGATGACAAGGACGACTGGGTCAAATTGACAACTCTATTATCATCATTTGGGGCAAGCGACAATGTAGCGCTCATCTCACCAGACGCTATCCATGCAGCAGGACACAATGACCTGCAATACAAAAATTAATAGAAACCGTACCAAACGGATTCAAGAAGACACGCAGCCTCACTGCACCCGAGATCCGTGAATACTGGGAGGTGAGGTACTGCCTCAGTGTGGACGATTGGTTAGTGCTCTTGGATCACAGGATTGTCATCCCCACTTCCCAGTGTGCAAATGTACTACGTAGTCTACATTCCACAAACCAAGGCGAAGTCGGCATGAAGGCCCACGCCAATGAATCAGTTTATTGGCCAGGGATGAACGCCTCAATCCGTAACACTAGAGCAAGTTGCATGTTTTGCACAAAAATTACCCATAGTCAAACAAAAGAACCAATCAATCTAACACAATCTCCTGATTGGCCATTTCAGCAGATTGTTATGGATCTCTTCTATGTTGGGAACCATGGGTACTTAGCATGTGCCGATAGATTAAGAGGCTGGCTGATCTTATATCACTTAAGCCACGGACAAGCCAATACATCCAGGCTTATCTCGATCTGCCGAGACATTTTTCAAAGCTATGGCGCCCCTGAAGAACTCAGCAGTGATGGTGGACCACGCTTCACATCCCTCCCATTCACACAGTTCTTACGAGACTGGGCTGTTAAACACAGATTGTCATCAGCCGCCTACCCACAATCTAATGGTCGGGCAGAGCTTGCTGTTAAGTCAGCCAAGAGAATTATAAGTGGCAACACTGGAGCTCAAGGGTCGCTGGACAATGACCATGCAGCAAGATCCATCCTCCAATACAGGAATACACCCATCCAAAATATCGGACTATCCCCTGCTCAACTGCTACTCCACTGCCGACTATGTGACTACCAGCAGCGATGGACAATAGGGTTTGATCTCTGGGAGACCAATGCTTCTACCATATCAAGAAGCTTATCTGAATCAGTGGTGAAGCAGTTGGGATGGGTGTTGATTATGGCGTTTTGCACAGCCTTGTCAGCACAATTATATAGGTAGATATTGAACTGAGAGCTGGGAATATTTGTCATCTTGGTGAAGACATCCCAGTCAATTCGAAATTTTCTAAATTGTTATGGGGTCATCTCAATATTGAGATTGGGGGGCTTGGCTGCCAGTGCTTGGATGTGAGTTGACTGAGCAGTGGCTTCCTTAGCCTGCATAAGGATGCACAAGGCTTCTCCCTGAGCGATCCAGCATTTGAAGGCTCTCGATTGTCAGCTTCTTGTCTGCAAACTTTGTCGCATGAGTTTTGGCAGAGTCAGTGGATATGCCCACTTCAGTGAAGAAGCATTCCCAATCATCAGGTGTAATAGATCCTGTTCGCAGCGCCAGGATTTGTCTGGTTGCGTAGGGCAATTAGTTGCGATAGCTGAGAGTAATTAATTGCGTTAGCAAAGAGCAATCAGTTGTGAAGACAGGAAACTCAATTCCCGATTGAGGAACAGGAACTATTTATGGTGTCTTGGGGCATCCTATTGTGTACAAGTGGACTATTCCATTGCATAGATTGTCACTGGCTGCTTGTAAGTAAGTGAAAGTATTTTATTATATAAACCAGCTTCAGTTTAGCAATGTAAGGAGGACGGCACTGAGCTACAACCTGCTTTATTTTTGTCTGCCAGCTGGACGCTTTACGGAGGTATGTGTTATTGTTATTCTACACTTACTATTTTGTCATAGCTGGAAGGAGAACTGATGGATTCATACCTTTCTCAAGGGTATCAGTGTGAAGAGTAATATGAACAGTCTCATCCAGGATTGGAATTTGGGTCACTGATTCCATTTCCTACAATGGTAACTCTCACACTGAGCATACCGACTGATATAACTGTTTGCAAACAAATGATAATTATTGAATAAAAATTGCTATTTTGAAACAAAAAAACAGACATTAATATAAAATAACCCAATTAGAGTTAACATGCCTTAAAACCAACCAACCAACCAAAGCAAAACAAACTATACTTTTGTTTCAATTTTCCTTAATCAACATCAGTGACTAGCGAGCAAGGTTGAGTGAGGAATAAAGTAAGTAAGTAAAGTAATTCATTTAAACAAAGAGATGTTACTATTTCGCGAATGAACAAAATATGATTATAAGATGAAGGATTTGCCTACCTCATGTAGTGGCAGGATGTGATTAAAGGTTGTATTAACATAGTGCCCCCGTAATCCCCAGCAAGTGAGCCTCTTGGGCAAGTAGGTGCAAAAGTTGTTCAAGCCTTATTGGCATTCCTCCTTGTTGTGGGTGCATCAAGCACTGAGCAATAGACTTATTCTTTACTGCTTAAAGACAATGGGAGAAGGAGCTGTCTGGAGGGATGACCTTCTGAGATGATTATTTTCAGAATTATATACCTTCCAAAAAGTTATCCAATCAGAGCATTAAACTGACAACTTACTAAAATGAGTAATCTTAATAGCAGTGAATAAGTTAAACAAATAATCAAAAACTTGGATTCATTCTCATGACATTGTAAATATAAAAAAAGTGTATAGTTGTTGTGTAAACAGATATAGCAAAAATAATATTAATGAAAAAAGTCAGTCATTTAAAATTATCAGCTAAAAGCCTAAAAGTACCAATAGAATATAAAGAATACATTTTGGTTTATAGAAGAATTTACTGTATCTATATACAAGGATCATTAAATAAGTTTCCAGACTTTTTGTTATTGATAGTACACACATGAAACTCTAGTCCGCTTCAAAGTAATCTCCTCCGGCTGTAATGCACTTGTTGTACTGTTCCAACAATTTCTGGAAGGCCCCATAGAAGTCCTCTTGTGTGAGCGTGTCAATGACCTTCATCAAAGACTCTTTCATCTTTTGTCTCATAATGACAGCCTCTGAGCTTAGGAAATAAGCAAAAGTCACAGGAAGCAAGCTCTGGACTATAGGGAGGCTGAGGAACTGTGTTGATGCCCATCTTGGTCAAATAGTCTGTGACAAGGATGGAGTTGTGGACTGGTGCATTTTTCTGGTGGAAATGCCACTGACCCGATTTGAAGAGTGCTGGCCTCTTCCGATGGAATCTCTTCCTGAACTCCCTTAAAACCTCAACATAGTAACTCTAACCCTAACCCTTTGGCCAATCAACTCTGGTGTACTGACTTCCTTACTCCTCCCACACCTCTCATCCTCCCTCACAGACTCCCTGGCTTCTTTGAATCTCTTATGCCACTCATAAACTGATGCTCAATTCATGCAAGATGGTCAAAAAGCAGTCTGAAGCATTCCATATGTTTCTGTGGCATTTTTTCCAAGTTTAAAAGAGAATTTTATTGGATATTGTTCTTCTAAAGTGTCCTCACGTCCATATTGCATTTTTGAAATTCCCCAGCAGTGACAATCAGGCTTTAGTAGGGTGTATTCTAATTGCTGCTGTAGCTGTTCCTTTGAACCTGAAATCATGAAAATTGGTCAGTCATCTCATAAGATGTATAGTAATAAGAGTCTACAACAATTTTAAATGCCTGTACAAAAAAGGTCTGGAAACCTATTGAAGGCACTACATACCAAAACCCTCTGGACAAGATGTAACACAAAGAGAGTACAGTTGGTTTGAATTCAAAGTTTTCCTTCTCATAGACTGGTTGCTTTGCTGAGAATAAATAACTCAGTTTACTATTTACTTATAGATGGGGAAAGATAGATGGATTCATGCCTTTCCCAAGAGAATTAGTGCAAAGAGTTTACAGTTGTCCATTCTTGATAAATATTGGTCTTGGTGTCAGAATTATGAAAAAAAAATCATCAAAGTAGCAATATATATATATATATATATATATATATATATATATATATATATATATATATATACTGTAGCAGTATATATATATATATATATATATATATAGTGTACTTTATTTCTGATACTACCTTACCTACTGAAGAGTGGAATTTTATGATTGAACCATTAAATTGGCCTAAAATTTGTTTGAATTAGTTTCAGCATTGAATCTCTATATTATAAATTGAAAATCAGGAAGCAAAGAAGTTTCTGTGGTCAAGAATTCATTTGTTTTATCTGAGAATCAAAGAAAATAAATGTCTTTTTTGAATCTTTAAGAAAAGAATGATTTTAATGAATGTAATTTAAGATATCTTATCAGAGGGGCTTAGAATATGCTGACTGTGTCCTATGCAGAAGGGTAAAACCCTCTACTTCTAAAAATGGGATATCCACTAAACTGCATCTAATGGTGAAGCTCCATTTCAGGAGATCTGGGGAGTGTAGAATATCCTTTCTTTGGTCCAGATTGGTAGTACCTGTTAGGGTTCCATTTATAAGTCAAATAGATGTATTTAAGAATTATTTATATTCAATAGGACTGTGAATAAAAAAAATCTTTAAGAAATTACACAAAAAATATAAATATGGATGTACAATGAATGCTAAAATAACCCTTGATGGTTTTACATGCCACTATGATCAATCAATTAATCAAAATCTAGGTATAGGAAACTCAGCATTTTGTGAATCTAACTTCTTCTCTTGAATGGATGAATGTTATTGTTCCTTATCCACCTCTAAAGATCTTCCATGTACTCGCCCAATCTGTGTCAAACTCTGGTAAATTGTTTCATCAGGCTAAACTTTATAAATGGTTGGTGCTTACACTGGCACTACTAGGTGAAACTGCTGCAGCAACAGGTAATAGCATGGACAGATCCTATTTACCTAACCCCTCTGCTCGGGTAGGATATGACACATGGTCAATTTTTAAGCTTAACAGGTTTTTAAGTTTAACAGGTTTGAATTCAGAGTTTTCCTTCTCCTAGACTAGTTGCCTCACCAAGGCTGAAGAACCTAGTCCGTCCTACTATTTACCCATAGCTGGAGGGAGAATAATTGGATTCATACCTTTCCCAAGGGTATTAGTGCTATGTGAAATGAAATCTGTCTCGTCCAGGATTTGAACTCGTGTTGCCGTGTTCATTTCCTACGACGATAACCATTACACCATGGGCACCTCCATGGACAGATGAGTGTCTGAAGGTCTAAATGTATGGATCAAGGGCCATTCAAATTCTTAGTGATAAGTTTGAAAAGGAGATGGATGCTACTGAGCTGTCAGAAGTCTATTGAAAGAACATGAGGAAGATAAGCAACAACATTCTGGATTCTATTGATGAGCATGACAAATAGATTTCTGGAGTGACAAACACCATCAGGTTTATAACAAAGAGAACACCTATCAGAACATGGAATTTTCACACTCTGGATACCACTGGGAGATTTCATTAACTTACCCATGAGGAAAATCATTATCTATGATATATTGTAGGGCATTGCAAAACCAGGTGAGATAGCTTTGGTGAAATTTTGACAGATGATAGACATTAGATATGGATGTAGGGGACAAAAGATAAACATTAAGTAGACAGAAGCATACAAGTAATAAAGCAAAGGTGTTATATCAATGGTGAATAGAAAGGTCAGATGAGAGCAGCCTAGGAGAGGTCAGTGGAAGATCAGTGTGATACTACTGAGAGCATGGTGATCATAAGAATTAGTAAAGAATCTCAATACTCTCAAGGCCCTCATTAAAACTAGACAAGAGCAGTTGTCATTGATGACAAAGATGACAAGTTATTGACTAATAATAATGAAATCCTGGAAAGGTTAAAGGTATACTGTTGAGGGTTATACAGCAATGAGCTCTGTTCAGAGGTTTCTGTACTTCAAACCAACCAGTAATGAGGGAGAAGGTAGAAGTGTGACTATATTGCCTGAGGATAGACAAGATACCAAATGGAGACAAATCTTGTGTTTGAATACAAAATGTATCTGCACAATTATTTTGAACAAGTAAACACTTTATACTTATTTGTAATATCAATGTTTTTAAGAGCTAATGTATTAATGTAGTTTAAAATCCTCTTAAATATTATCTCAAACAAATCTATTTGGGCCATTGATGGGAATCTAGCAAGTGCAACCACTCAGAGTGGACTAAGGAGTAATGGCAATAAAGGGATGACTACATATCCTCTAGAATATGAGAACTGAAACCTTACCACTGGATGTAGTTTAATGTGATATTTAGAACACCTATTAATAATGATACTTTTACTAAATATGAGCAATCTGAGAACTCCAGAACCCTAAGTCTGATCAAACTATCCTACCAAGGTGATATGCTATATCCTTAACTGATTAAAAAATGAAGGCTGAGTAAGTATTGTTGAATGGACAGGTTAGTTTCAGGATGGAGGATGATGGTACAAATACTTAATTGTAAAGTTATCCTTGAAAAACACCTGCAGTACTATTGTGATCTTTTGCACAAATTTATTGATTTTAGCAGCGCTTTCTCATAGAAAATATAAAATGATGTCTTCTCAAATGTACTTGGAGGCTTCGATATTAAGTGAAGTTTTATCAAAGCCACCTAGTTCTTCAATAAATATTCTGGCAGTGTAGTTATTTTTCACATTCAAGTAAGAATTCTTCCAGACAACCATTGGCATTAGACACTGATGTTAACTCTCTTTAATGTTTTTCTTGAGAGAATCATGCCAAAGACCCACCATGACCACCATATCTTCATTGGTAGCAGCCCCATCTACAAAATAAAGCCTGCATATTACATAGAATTAATTGTGAACAACAACAATGAACAAGATTTAACAAGCAGACTGGATTCTACATGGATTCTGAGAGATTTGGCATTTGTCTAATAATTTTGTGCATGCAAATTTGTGTTTCTCTTTGGTCATTCTTTAATACTGCTACAAAATGCAGATCAATCCATTACTTGTATTTACAGCATAAAACAACTTTAACACTCTGGTAATAATGCTTGTGGCAGAAGTAGGCCCTTGTGGCAGAATGGTTGTTGTAATAAAAAGTGAACTTGGCTTCCTGAGTTCAAGTCTTGAATGAGGCTGTTTGCATTTCATATAGGTTTAATACTACAAGGAAAGGTATGAATCCAACTATTCCCTCACTAGCTATAGTTAAATAGAAGGGCAAACTAGTTCTTTAACCTTGGTATGTCAACTGATCAAGGAGAAAGAAAACTCTGAATTCAAACCAGGCCTGGAGAAATGGACTCTGCCAGGTTGGTTGGTTGATTGGTTGTTTGGGTTTAATGGCATATCAACCTTTGTATGTTATTTAATGCCAAATCCATTTTTATGCAAATAATCAGTTCTATTTTAAATAATTCAGTTTAGCATGAGTACACAGTTTAATTGTCAAAAACATTTCTATTTCAAAATATTCAGTTTATTCAAACAGTTATAATTCAGCTAATTCAGTTTAGTATAAGCACATATTTTGTTTACGCACTGTTAAATGTCAAAACAGTTCTATATCAAACAATTCAGTTTAGTGTAAGTCGAGTTTCAATGTCAAAAACTGTTCCATTTCAAACAACTCGGTTTAGCATAAGCACACAGTTTAATTGTCAAAAAAATTTCTATTTCAAGCTATTCAGTTTAGTCAAACATTTCTAATTCAAACAATTCAGTTTAGCATAAGTATGCAGTTCTATTTAACTCATAGATAAGACCCTTATCAGGTGCTACTACTCCGGGCCAGAGTGGACCTGGGAGCAATGGTAATAAAAGGGTACTCCATATTCCCTAAAGCTCCTGCATAACTGGAACCTTACCATCAGATTGTCAGTGTCATATCCAGGACACTCACTCATTGGGGTCTTACCCCTCTGCAGAGGTGCAGTCTGTGTATTCTACAGCCCCAGCTGACTGGGCAAGCTCTGCCAGGCTATTCCTATCCAAGACACAGTACATGAGTAGCATCCTGTAACCAAACCAAATTGCAAGATAAGTTCTTTTTATAATTAACAAATCAATGACAACTTAAAAAAAACATCAGAACATTGGTTTAAAGATTTTCTTGTTTGATCTTTAATATCATCAATGACAATAAATTTTGCTCTTTAAAAAAAAAAAACTTTCTATTTTGATAGGAAATGGGGCTCAATTTTAATTTTCTCATCAAATAGTTTCACTTACTTCAAAATATTTGACCATTTCATCCTCAGGTCATTCAAGATTTGGGACTACTAACATCCACAACAGCATCTTTTGTATGGGTAACCTGATTTTCTTCTGTTAGTTGGTTCAAGAATCTTTGGACACATTGATGCTTATAAGGATACAAATGAAGGTGGATATGTACATATTTGCCCAACCCATACACTCACCAAATGCAGGATGTGACACAAGGTCAATTTTTTTCTAAGTGGGGTACAGCTGGTTTAAATTCAGAGTTTCCTTCTCCTAGACTTATTGATATACTAATGCTAAAGAACCCAGTCTGCCGTACTCTTTACCCGTAGCTTGGGTGGGAGAAGAACAGGGATTCATGCCTTTCCTGTGGTAATTAGTACAAAGTGAAATGTCAAAAGCCTTGTCTCAGGTCATGAATTCTATTTCCTATGACGTTAACCATTATGATAAGCATGACTCCCAACATGCATTTCATTATATCATTGATTTCATTATCAGTTTAAGAGTGACATTGAAAACTCAAATTTTGTTCAAGTTTAATTCTTGCAAGATTAGTTGTAAAAAGTTTCCCGCTTGTCATTAATTCCATCCAGTCAGTACCTGACAAAGCATTGGTGGATTTATTCACATGCTCCTTGAGAATAACCGAGAACTGAAGACTGGAAGAAAACAAATTATAACTTGTTTGCAATACTTGGAAAAATGTAACTGTCTTTATGCATCATTCTTCAGAATCTACTTCATGTAAGTTTTGTGAATAGCAAACACATAGAAAATAAATGCGCAGTTGATGAACAGCATGTATGTGCTTTCAAGTACAACTGTACTTACCAGATATGTTGGTAGCATTATCATAAGCCTGTCCATGACAATCTTTAATAGGTATCTGAAAATGCTTGAGTGTATCCAGAATCAGGTTTGTTAACTAGGCCATCATCTTACAACAATCAAAAAAGGTTCAAATTGTTCTTGAACTGCAAATTCAGTATCACCCTTAGTCAAATAACAGATGATACGAGGTGCATTCAATAAGTTTCCAGACTTTTTTTGTACAGACATTTAAAATTGTCGTAGACTCTTGAAAATTCAGTATCTTATTGCTATACATCTTATGAGATGACTGACCAATTTTCATGATTTCAGGTTCAAAGGAACAGCTACAGTAGCAATTGGAATACACCCTACTAAAGCCTGATTGTCACAGCTGGGGAATTTCAAAAATGCAATCTGGATGTGAGAACACCTTTGAAGAATGATATGCAATAAAATTAAACTTGGAAAAATGCCACAGAAACGTATGGAATGCTTCAGACTGCTTTTGGGACATCTTGCATGAATCTAGCATCAGTTTTCAAGTGGCATAAGAGATTCAAGGAAGGCAGGGAGTCTGTGAAGAATAATGAGAGGTGTGGGAGGAGTAAGGAAGTCAGAATACCAGAGTTGATTGGCTAAATAAAGAATTTCATGGATAAGGACTGTCGTGTGTCTATAGAGATAATAAGTGCACAGTTTGATGTCAGTGTGGGAACTGTACACACAAATATTTGTGAGGAACTGAAGATGCGGAAGATTTGCATGAGGTTTGTCCCAAGGGTGCTCAGAGAAGATCAGAAAGAAAGACTTTGTCATGACAGCAGGGAGATGGTCGAGCTGATCAATTCAGATCCCGCAGTTCTTGATGCTCTGGTGACCTGCGATGAAAGCTGGATCTACTGCTATGACCCAGAGACCAAGAGAGAGAGTTCCCAGTGGAAGCATGCTGGCTCTACCAGACTCAAGAAGATCAGACAGAGCAAATCCACCCACAAACTTTTGATGATCCCTTTTTTTGACAGCACTGGCATGATCTACATGCACTGGGTTCCCACTGGACAAACAGTCAACAAGGAATACTATGTTGAGGTTTTAAGGGAGTTCAGGAAGAGATTCCCTCGGAAGAGACCAGCACTCTTCAAATCGGGTCAGTGGCATTTCCATCAGGACAATGAACCAGTCCACAACTCCATCCTTGTCACAGACTATTTGACCAAGATGGGCATCAAGACAGTTCCTCAGCCTCCATATAGTCCAGACCTTGCTCCCTGTGACTTTTGCTTATTCCCTAAGCTTAAGGAAAAACTTAGAGGCTTTCGTTATGAGACAATTGAGGAGATGAAAGAGGCTGTGATGAAGGTCACTGACACACTCACACCAGAGGACTTCCATGGGGCCTTCCAGAAGTTGTTGGAATGGTACAACAAGTGCATTACAGCTGGAGGAGATTACTTTGAAGCGGACTAGAGTTTCATGTGTGTACTATCAATAAAAGTGTCCATACGAAAAAAAAGTCTTGAAACTTATTGTTGGCACCTCGTAAATGTTGTCTGCTCCACATGGCTAGAATTTGGTGTTGTATCAAACATGATGGATAATATTTTGTCTTTTATTTTGAACCTAATCTGTGCAGTTACTTATGATTTCAATTTTAAATCTTTAAAGACAGTAAACTAGCAACTATTCCTCTTTTTCTAATGAAGATCCAATCTTTGTAATATGTTTGGTTCAAACTGAATTTTGATGGGCCAAAAATTCAATGATCCCTAAAAATTTCCTGTAATTAAAGTCACCAAAATTCTGAGTTGAGCTAAAGAAAACAAATCCTCTTTTCGTAAGAAAAATTACTCTTACTATTACTTTTTTAGTCTTTTCTTCAACTCATGCCATTTTAGATAACAGTTCTTGTAGGCTGTATTATTTTCTTGTTCAGGAAGCCTGTCAATGAGCTTTCTCATTTTTGTTCTGTACCCAGCCTTGTTTGAATGTCATGATTGACTGTGGCTTTTGCAGTTAGGAGTCTTTTGTGTGAAAGAAAAGCTTACAAGCAGACAATCCAAAAAAGTTTCCCAGGACTGAATAAAAAACTGTTGCTTGCTCTTCATCTCAACATTTGGTATTCTGACTTTGACAACAGACATTAGAAATTTTCATCAAATAAAATTCTGTTGGGTGTAAAAAGAGTTTTTTCTTAAATCATGCCTTTGAGAGTATTATCCATAAATAAGTACAACTCTACTAATTCTTTTTATAAAAAGCTAATATTCTTCTAAACCCAAGATACCAGGATTTTATCATTGAGAGTGAATCATTATAAATGCAAAACAAATATTATTTTGTATTATTACCCAACTCAACAGCATTGAAACTTTGTAGTCAAAAATATGAATATATTATTAGGTACAGTATCAATCTTAACAATTTATGTAAGAAGTTAATGTTCTAAATCAAATATACCAGGATTTTATTATTTATAAAAAAAGTTGGTGACTGAACTCAAGGGTGACCTGAAGGCTCTCTTTTCAATAGATACGACACTGAGGTGTTGTGGAGAGCGCTACTCCTTTCCCTCAATTGCTCCATTTTACCCTCGATACATACCATATAATGCTGGTTGTTAAGCAAGGAGATATTAAGTACCATTTTTTGAGTCTTTAGTATGACTCGACCTGGGACTGAACCCTGGTCTCCCAGACCATTGGTGAACACTCTATCCTCTAGGGTAATGGAAAATATACTTGTATAGAATTTTGCAGAGGCTTGTATTTATTTTTGGATCGCTGTATATAAATAGTTTTGGTTGTAGAGTTTATTGGTGATATATGTTGACATTTATTTGTTTCATTAGACATTTTAAAAGCTTAAAAATACTGTGTGTATTCTTTAGTTGCAATATCTGATCAGTAAAGTTCAATATCAGTGCTTTATCTTTTAAGCTTGCTTTTTTTCATCTCTGCATGCTTCTATTTGTTTTCTATCTCAGCACATGTTTTTAAGATTCTTAGTTGAACTGGCATTTGTAGTTGATTATATTCTCATGACAAACTTACTTATCATGATCATAGTTTTCAGTGGTGCTGGTATCATCTAAACTTGTTGATTTAAGCCAATGTACACAATCACTATATTACTGGATGTCAACCTTAAATCTAACTGAAAACTGTTGGTTGGTTGGTTGGTTGAGTTTTATTGCATATCAACCTTGATAGGTTATTTAATGTCAAATCTATTTTTATACAAATAATCAGTTCTATTTCAAGCAATTCAGTTTAGCATGAGTACACAGTTTAATTAATAAAAACATTTCTATTTCAACCTATTCAGTTTTGTCAAACAGTTCTAATTCAACCAATTTAGTTTAGTATAAGTATAGATTTTGTTTACACACAGTCATATGTCAAAACAGTTCTTTTACAAACAATTCAGTTTAGCATAAGTACTCAATTTAAATATTGAAACAGTTCTATTTCAAGTAATTCAGTTTAGCATAAGTATGCAGTTTAGTTCTATTTGATCTATAGATAGGACCCTATCAGGTACTATCACTCCAGGCCAGAGTGGACTTGGAAGCGATGGCAATGAAGGGATGCTTTGCATTCCCCAAAGCTCCAGCATCACTGGAACCTCAACATCAGATTGTTTAGTGTCATATCCAGGGCACTCATTGGTTGGGGTTTTACCCCTCTGCAGAGGTGCAGTTGGTGTATTCTATGGCACCAGCCAAATAAGCAATTGAAAACTGTAATATTGATCCAATAAGATATTGAGAATAAGACAATGATAAGTGATTAGAATTGGATGTTGCTTTATTTAACACAAATCAATGAATTTTATTCATATGGAGTTTAAATTTTATACTTAGATTAATATGAAGGATATAACTAGGCCTAAGTAATTAAGCCAGTAGTCTGATGGGAAAAGTTAAAACTGGCTTTTAAGTATTGTAGGTCATTTTTTTCTTTGTTTAATGATATATCAAGCTTTATGGGTTATTTAATGCAAGAGCCATCCTTGTAGAAGAACAGCAATGATACTATTTAACACATAACTGAGTCGGGGGATAATAGGGTTCATACTTTTCCTAAAGGTATTAGTCTGAAAGTGAACATAATAGTTCAAAATCACTTACTACAATGTCACAGTCAGATATTTTAGCCACTATGCTATGGGGATCTCTACTCTGTAAGCTATTTGCATAATCATAAGAAAGCTACATTGCTTCTAAGGAAAGGATATTATACATATGTAATTAAGAACAACTAGTGATTAAAAAATTATCACATTTATTTGCATTGGACATATATAAACAATATAAAAGTAAAGAAAGTACCTTATATATATAATATAGGGTGCTTTCTTTACTAATTTGACCCAGACATAGGAAGACTAGTGAGAAGACTTGAACGTCTTCACTTGAAGATTTTAAAAAAGAAACAATCTGCAGAATTCAACCAAACCTGTTTTGATAATGATTTGCTGCCTAAGTAAACAATATATATATATATATATGTATATATATATATATGACTGATGTCCTTCAGAGCTGTCTCTCTGCTTCTGTTTCCTTTTGTCTCCGTGCTTAAGAGATACGGCGTCTTTTATACTTCCACAATACCGGAAGTCATGTGGTACGAGCCACTATGCAATACTTATAGAACATATGTAAATTTAAGTTAGGATAACATAGACACAGAGTTAGTTTTATTAGGTGACTGTCAATTTCTTGGCCGATTTTAACAGTTCAGGATGGTTTTGATTATTTTTCTGATTTCCAGTTCCCCTGTCTCTTTTCTAGGCTTTTTTGGACTGTGCCTAGGACTCCAACTACAATTTGTATCCTTGTCTTCATATTCCATAATTTCTTCAGCTCTTTAGCAAGGTCCAGGTATTACTTCAGCTTTTTGCTTTTATCTACTTTCACTCTGTGATCTAGTGGAATGGCAAAATCTGTTAGTTGACAAGTTATTATTATTATTATTATTATTATTTACTCCTTTAGAGTTTTTCACGTCAATGTTAGCTGATGGTTTTTCACTGGAGTTTGAGTGACAGCATGTCTCCTCAAGTCTCCAGGACTCGTCTCAGGATTCTGGCTGTTCTTAGCAATGCTGTCATTTGGATAATCTCTACCCGTCCGCCAACTTTCAAGTCCTCCAGGCCTTTTAATAATCCTTTAGTTATTGTGCCTAACACACCAATCACAATTGGCACCATTGTTACTTTCATGTTCCACAGCTTTTTCAATTCTCTAGCAAGGTCGAGGTACTTATCCTTCTTTTCACTTTCCTTCAGATTTATTCTGTGGTCCACCAGGACAGCAAAGTCTACAATTTTGCAGATTCTCTTTTTTTTGTTGATTATTATGAGGTCTGGTCTTCTGGCTGGGATTAGGTGATCCGTTTGTATGTTAAAGTCCCATAGGAGTTTATGCGAGTCATTTTCTAGGACAGGTGCCAGGTTGTGCATATACCATTTGTTTGTATGGTCGAATTAAAATTCCCTGCACATTTCCCAGTGGATCACCTTGCCAACCCAGTCGTGTCTCGTCTTATACTCCTTCTGTGCTAATTTGCTGCATTCGCTTATAATGTGATTGATCGTTTCGTCTCTGTCACCGCATAGCCTACATTTACTGTTTTGTTGCGTCTTATCTATTCTCGCTTTGATATTATTGGTTCTTATGGCATTGTCCTGTGCTGCTATTAGGAGGGATTCTGTTTCTCTCTTAAGGTTTCCTTTTCTTAGCCAGGTCCAGGTTTTCTGGTGTGAGATATTGTTTATTAGACGTTTAAAGTGGCCATAGAGTTGTTTTCCCTTCTATTTTTGTTTCTTAGTTGTTGTCATTCTTTCGTCTATCGTGTTGTCTGTATCATTTCTGATGGTTGTAATTAGTCCTCGTTCGTGTTTTTCTATGTTGTCTTTGAGCCGTTGTAGCAATGCGTCAACAGTGTCTTTGATGCTGGCAAGTCCTCTTCCTCCCTCTTTTCTAGATACATATAGTCTGTCAACGTCGTCTCTGGGGTGTAATGCTTTATGCATGGTCATTAGTTTTCTTGTTCTTTGGTCCATTTGTTTAAGTTCGTCTCTGGTCCACTTATTATTATTAATATTATCATTGTTATTATTATTATTATTTTTACATTTTCAGTATCAGTTTCTTACAGTTCTTCACTGAGTCTTTACCTAAGGCCTAGGATGAAGGAAGGAAGTGATAATATGCATTTTATGTATTTATGCTTTTTGCTAGTTCTTTTGGGTGATATTTTCAATTACATTGATACCAATCTCTAAGGAGATGAGCAGTTCTGCAAAGTGCAATTATTATTGGTAGTAGTTCACATTTTTTGATTACGTGATTGAAAACTTTTTAAAACATGCTTGATGCTCATGTAAAACAGAGCTAATCTAAAATCAAAATATTAAAATGTTCACAATGTTAAATATTGCCATTAATTCTGAGTATGACATACAATGGGCTGAACAGAAGCTAGAGAAGAAAAAAAAATAGTATATCCTCTCTATCTCTTCCTTCACATATCCCTCTTGACTTTTTTTTACTACAATACCATGTTTTTTTAACTTCACTATGAATTATGTAAATCAGTTTGGTAAATAGCACAACAGGAACTTATTCAGGTGACCACATTTAAATATGAGCTCTGTCTTTTTGTGATGCAACAGCATGGATCCCAGGTCCCAGGCAACAGAGATTGGGTCTAATGTGACCAAATATATTAATTGTATATAAATTTTCATATGGGACCTTGGGTGTGTATGGCCTCAGAACACTTGACCTTGCTGTATTTATCATTTGTCAAAACTGTATTTATATATGCAAACACACACACACACACACACACACACACACACACACACACACACACACACACACACACACACAGACAGACTTGTAGTATCATCAAAAAATAAGTACACTGGTAAAATATTTTTTTTATAAAAGTTAATTTTCTTCTAAATCAAAGATATCAGCATTTATTATTTCTAGTGGATATCATTCGGTATTATTTCTTACCAAACTTTGCAGCATTGTAATCTTGCTAATTGCTGAGAGCCTCTCTGATCAGGATTTTTTCTTGGTACTTAACTAAACTCCTCTTTGTGTATGCATGTACCTGTGTGTGTGTGTGTGTGTGTGTGTGTGTGTGTGTGTGTGTGTGTGTGTGTGTACATTTAGACAATAAATAATGATTTCTATATACTTGTATTTGAATTTATTGAATAATCATACAAACTCATCCATACGAATAAAATTCATTCATAAAACCACATGTACACATATATATAATCATATATGTTGTCAAATGTATGTATTATTATATTTTAGTTTGTACTTAGAGATTCGTACATAGAGACTTACAGAAATTGCTATATGCATACATCCATATATATTAAGCAGTGTACACATATATAAATAAATATGTGTGTGTGTGTGTGTGTGTGTGTGTGTGTGTGTGTGTGTGTGTATAATAATAACTAACCTATACATTGGTATTTACATTAAGTGCCTATGCACACACATATATACACATTCATATGAATAGACATAAATAGGTACACATGAATAATTAAATAATAAAATAATAAAATAGAGAATTAAAATTAATCAGAACGATTTTAGGAGTTACTCAATTAGAGCAACAGGAAAATTAATTGGCAATTTTTCATAATTATCCATCCCTGCTTAATCTTTGAAACATTTGCAGACATTTGTAATATTTTAGAAATAATTCATTAAAGGTAATTTTTTTTCTTTTGGCATTTAAAAAAAAATTATTCATCTAACTGTTTTTAGTCACTCCCATATCTAAGAGTTTTGAAAATGTTTTATTACACAACAAATTAAGACAAAAAATTATTTAAAATTAGGAAAAAATAAAACAAAGGACAAAAAAAAAATGATTTCAATTGAAACATTCCTTTTATTATTTTTTTTTCATAATATAAAAAAATGTGGGAATAAAAGAAGGCTGATATATATATATATATATATATATATATATATATATATATATATATATATATATATATAACCTTTCATAAGTTTTTTCATTGAGGAAAAATAGAAAAATTTGAATTATAACTTAATTTTTTTCTTTTCTCCCATTATTATTCAAATAATATTTAAAAACAGAATTGTAGCAATAAAAGAAGAAGGCTTATATACATAACCTTTTATAGGCTTTTTCAAAGAGGGAAAAAAAGAGAAACATTTTAATCATAACCTAAGTTTTTAACTCTTTTTATTAAAAACTATGTTTTGTTTATCTGGGCACACAAGCCTCATGTTGCTTACTGTACATGCTGCTATTAAGTGATCCCTCATCTCTGTACTGGGCAAGCTCATAGTCGCTTAACTTCAATGCTTCTGGAACCAGAAGCTTGATTTTGAATCAAGTTTTAACTCATTTTTGAGAAATTCAAAATGACCTTTGGATAGATCTTGTACATAACTTTTCAATGGTCTTTGATTTTTGTTTATATATGCACAGACAGAAAAATAATTTATTCAACAAAATGATTTTTACATCAACTTTTTGATTGATTGAGTGAGTGATTGATTTAAATGGCATATTAACCTATCTAGGGTTATTTTATGCCAAGAGATTAAGGAATCCTATTCATATTTATATTTGTGTGTAAATGTTTTTTGTGAGTTTTTTTTCCACACATTTCCATTGGATACAAATAATTTTTAAACAGATCTATTTGATCCATAGATAGGACCTTAACAGGTATTACCAGTGGACCAGGGAGTAATGATAATGAAGGAGTACTCCACACTCCTCACATCTCCAGAACTTTACTAACTGAAGTAGTTTAGTCATACCCAGGGCACCCTTTTTGGTGAGGGTCTTACTCCTCTGCAGGGGATACAGTTAATATATTTTAAGCCCCGACAACCATTTTTTAAATGTTTATTTGATATTAACCTTTTAATTTGTTTTTATATTAACAATTATGGTAATGTTGACAACAACAAAAAATACAACAACTGCAAAAATACCATTAGTCTTAAACTCTATTTTGAGTTTAAAACTGATTTTTAATACAGCTATTAATAAATTTTTATTGTTATATTTTTATGTATAATTCAATTAATAAGATACTTGTTTTGCATAAGTTTTGACTGTTGACTGTCGAGATTCTACTTCCCAACTAGTTTTAGTTCTCTTGCTATGATTTGATGGCTTGTTTCCCTGTTAAAAAGAAATTTGTAAGCTTTTATACATTCTAAATAGTAATAAATAACATCTGGACTTATGCATACATATTTCAGTATGAAATAGTACTTAATCACTTTAATAACCAAAGGAAAAAAAAAACAAACTCAATTTTAGAACTTAATCAAGTTCCCTTTAAAAACTAGTCAATAACAATTCTTATGATTTTGAACTACAAAATATTTGTGGCTTTATTAACTACAGTATAATAGACATTGATATTTCAAGGACTTAAATCACAACTTTTAATAAACCTATCCTTTACTTTGTACCTCAATCGCAATTTGGGGTTTTGCAATACCAGTGGTTCTCTCAGTGTTGTTGGTAAAGCAGCTGTACTTATAACCAGATTACTCAAAAGTAAAAGTGTATGTGCATGGGAGAAGGAGCGAATAATGAGTCTTATTCTTTATCATTGTCTCAAATATGTACTGTTTCTCACAAAGAAATAACAACCCAAGGGTGTTGTGATAAAAAGCAGCAATAAATAAAAGATGAAAGAAAATCAAAGTCAAAATTAATGATAACGAGTGAAAATTTTCAACAAAGTGCTGTAAAAACTGGAACTGTAAGTCATATTGTTATTAGCTGTGTTTTAATCTAAAATTTTCACTGTATTACTGAGCCATTGGCCTAATGAGTATAGTGTTCGCCAATGGTCCGGGAGACTGGGGTTCCATCCCAGGTCGAGTCATACCAAAGACTCAAAAACTGGTACTTGATGCCGCTTTGCTTAGCACTCAGCATTATAAGGTAAGGATCAAGGGTAAAGTGGAGCAATCCAGGGAATGGAGTAGCGCCCTCCCCTACACCTCAGTGTAGTAGCTATTGAAAAGGGAGGCCTTTGGGTCACCCTTGACTAAAGTTGCTAACTTTATGTTTGATCAGTGGGATTAGCTGTATTCAACACTGAATTGATAGACCTGACTAGAAAGGAAATCATGTTGAAAAATATATATTTTTCATCATTAGGCTACAAAATCTAAGATTTTTTTCTAAGTAATCCTCGAGCACATTGTGTGGGATAATAGTTAGCAAGCTGGGCTAGCAGACTGTCACTAATAAGTTTGATTCTAACTGAATGCATCATACTTTTGGCCTTGTGCCAAACTAAGCTAAGCTTCATAAATTTTATCTCTGTCTAGGCCTGGTTGATAATTGATAAAGTGGAAGTAGTTCTGAAAATCATATTTGTAGACAATCAATTTTAATTAACAAGCAAGAAGCATTTTTTGATTTTGTTTATATTTTATTCATATCAATTTCTGAGATTTAAAGTTTGTTTTTCATAATTACTATCATCTTTTATGTTTTTAAAATGTCTGATCTACATAGTTTTCTCTTTGATGAATAGATATTAACATATGTAAGAGATTAGAATTTTAGATATAAATAGTTTTTAGATTGTTTCTTTCATGCAGGGAATATTAGTCTCTCACCCAACAAACTAATTTTTTTCTTGTCTTGCTTCTATATATTCTTAGTTTTGATATAAAGCATGTTAAAAGTGATTATTTAACACTGAAATCAAGGAAAATTTTACATTTTTTTTATCTGATTGTTATTAAAAATTTCTTATTATATTAATGGTATAGCAGCAGAATAATGTTTTGAGAAAGAAGCAGAATTTTCCTTCTTTAATATCACTTAACTAAACAACTATTAATTTATCATTTGATATTTCAAAGTTTATTTCACTACTAGATGGGCCTGTAGAAGGTCATATGGCATAATGGTATTTATCATAGGAAATGGACTTGGTGAACTAAGTTCAAATCCCAGATGAGGCTGAATTTCATTTTTTCATAAGGTCCTTGGAAATGGCATAAATTCATCTGTTCTCTTACAGCATAGGTAAATAGTAGGACAGGCTGAGCTCTTTAGTCAAGATGAAGGAAAACTGAATTCAAACCAGTTGTATTCTGCTTAAAAACTGACTTTGTGTTGCATTCTGCTCATGATGGAGGGGTTGAGAAAATACACAGTAGCTGGGTTGGTGGAAATTCCATGGACATTGATAAATAAGATTATCCTTTATCTCATATTCATGCTATACTCTCATCCTTTTTCATTCTCTTCATTAACTTTTCCACTCTACCTTGCCTGTTCAAACGTTTAAGTCATTATTTGACAAATATAGATTAGTCTAGATGCAAAAATAAGTTATAAGGAATACTCAAATATTTTCTGCTCCATCCTCACTTTTATCTTTCTTTTACTCTATCCCGTCTCCATAAAGAATTTTAATGCAACATAATTTTTACACTTTTACATCCCTACCTGCCTTTCAGTCTTTCACTCCTTACCTTGTTTAAGCTTTTAAAATGCCTGTGGTATCTAGTTTTTTTCCTCTGGAAATGAATAAATGTCAACATATACAGCATTATACAATCAAAATTAGGCATTGTATTATTAGATATTATTTCTTATCAAACTCTGCAGCATTGAAGCTTTCTAACTTGAAATAAAATTGCATAAATATATATCAGGGGTTTATTTATTTTTGAACTACGACATCATCATCATCATCATCATCATCATCATCATCATCATCATCATCATCATCATCATCAAGTCATGTCAATGACACTGCTCCTCTCGAAGTAATAAAATCCTGGTATCTTTGGTTTAGAAGAAAATTAACTTTTTATAAAAAAACACCCTTTTATTTATTGATGATACTGTAGAAGTGCTTATGTTACTTGTTTCTTTGTTTTTATTGGCATATCAACTGTAATCGGTTATTTAATGCCAGAGCCATTCTTGTAGAAGAACAGTTGTGGTGCTATTTAATCCATAGCTGGTGGGATAAGGGGATTCATGCCTTTCCCAAGGAGGAGGTTTGAGTTTTTGACATAAATATTTTTGTAAATCTTTTCTTCAATTTATCTTTTCATTCTAGGAATATTATTTTATCATATTTGAATAAGATTGGAATACCTGTTACAATATAACAGTAAATAACAGGAATAGTTATGTGAAACTATAATTGTTAACTAAGGATTGTTATAATTAGTTACTTGAAACCCTATAACTGTGTAAACAAATAGTGTTTATCAAATAGGAAATAATTTCTTGAGACCATATAATTGTGTATTATTTGTCTCATGGGTAGAGTGTTTGCCAATTGTCTGGGAAACCTGGGTTCAATCCCAGGTCAAGTCATACCAAAGACTTTAAAAATAGTACTTGATGCCACCTTGCTTAACATTCAGTATTATGAGGTACAGATCAAGGGTAAACCGGAGCAATCCAGGGAATGAAGTAGCACCCTCTCCGACACCTCAGTGTAGTAGCTATTGAAAAGAGAACCTTCGGGTCACCCTTGACTATGGTCACCAACTACTTTATTAGATAGAAATACTCAAAAATACTCAACTGTGTGCAAATTATTTGTAATCAACACTATTCTTGAGTTCTGTATGGTATATGTTGTATGGTTTGCTACAGATTTCTTCAGGTTGGCAGCAGTGATAATCATTCCAGTTGTTCTTGCATGGAGCTGACCATGTTGGGAGAAATGAATACATACAACATTTCTTGCAAGAATGGTGGACATCTAATGATAGGGCCTTTGTCTTAGTGGACTTTGTTCTCAAGATGTGAAAGACGCAATGAGTTGAAGATGAGGGACAGGTATTAATTGCTGACACTTCTTTGTGAGACAATCTATTTGTTTATGTGCCTCTTAGGGTATGAATGAATTATATCGAAATGGGGCTGGATTGTTATTTGTGTGTTATACTGTCTGGAAGAACTTTTGTTACATATTAATCATATTCCCGCTGTTTATTTCCTTTCATCCTATTCTGCTCACAGGCTGACCTGTTCCCGCCTGTCTTTATGGATTGTTCTCTGATAGTCTCCAGGGCTTCAAATTTTCTGGTCTGTATATACAATTTGCTGTTTCCTCATATGACTCAACACTTTGTTGCATGCGATATTTTGACTGATTATTTCCATCTGACATGTTTCTCTAATTGACCTTTTTCAAGCCATTACTTTCACCTGACGTGTCTCTCTATTTGACTTTTGTCATACTGAGTGCAGCACTTTTCTTTTTTGTTTATTTATTTAACCTCTGCAATTGATATTGTAAATGTTTATATCTGACACTTATGGTCTATGGTATTCTCTTTTCCCTTCTTTTGTTAATGAAGATTTTTTATGGACACGTCCCACAATAATCTAACACATCTAAAAAATAATTATTTAACATTGAATTCAAATGAAAAAAAATTATTCAAGGAATATTCAAGATATATTGAGACTAATGCTGTGTTTACCATGACAGAAAGGAATAAAGGATGAAACATTAAAGTTCTTCAAGATAGTTCCCTTGACATCCAGTGCACTTATTCCGGTGAGTTATCTCTTGGTCAAAGTACCTCTGAAAGTTCTCTTTTGATATCTTGTGAAGCACTTTTAATATACTTTATGTCCTCAAATCTTTTATTCTTGGAAAAAATCTTCAGCTCAGGAAATTAGAAAAAATCATATGGAACTAGGTCTGATGTTGCATTTTTTTCCACCAACATTTATGTGCTGTCTGTTTATTATATATATATATATATATATTGTAACATTGCATAAATACTTATCTCGGGACGAGAGTTTATTTTAAGCGCATGGGACGTCGGGGCAGTTTGGCACTTGACCCTCCGCAAAATAAGTCCTTGTCAAGACTCTTATTTTGGGCATATGGTACTGGCAAATAATGTGGGGGTTAATTTGGGGCCAGACTCATCTTGACGCAGGCAAGGGGGTTTCCAATTTCACTTTCACATACCCCACCGAGTCCTTTGTTTTCCCACACCCCTTGGATAACAGAAAGCATGGACTTCTAGGTTAAAACAAAATATATTTCACTGTAGTCAAATTTCCAAAATTTCCTTGTAATGTTTTTAAGGTGAATAAGACATTTAGCGAGAACAAATGAAAGCGATATGAAGCTGAAAAAGATATGTGCAAAAGAAGGCAACTCGATAGATAAACAACATAACCAATAGATTTCAACACGAAGGGGGGCATTTAAAAAGTAACAAAGCTTTAATAAGTGATGACCAAACAAATAATTATGAGATTTAAGAAACAGTTCCTTTTTTCTTTTCTCCTTTCCTTTTAAACTATCAGCTTTGTTAAGCCAGCAGGCAGTGTTAAACACAAATGTCTCTCGACACAGTCCTTTTCTTCTTCCTCCTTTTTTCTTTCTTTTTTTCTTTTCTTTTACTTTCTACTTTTCTTTCTTTTACTTGAGAAAGTATCTAAGTCCACTCATTCATTTACGGTTGAGGAAACAAATCTTTTCAGTTTCTTTCTTTCCTTTTCTGAATATATATATACAAGTTCCAATATTTAGGAAGGGTAGAAGGAAAAACAGTTTTAAGTTATACTTATCTTTTCAAAGGCTAGTTCCTTTCTTTCACAGGTGAGCGGCATTCTGTAGAATCTGGCTGCTATCTTCTGTCCAAAGATTCTGTTCTACTCTTTCCCCGGAGCTTAGCTAACTTGGCGTCCATCTCTTTCCAATGTCTGTCCAGAACTAAATATTCTTTTTGTGGGCAAGGGACCCGGAGTTTTGGCTAATAAATCAGCACATCTTTTTACACGACTTCTGTCCTAAAACTAAAGATCCTTTTCCAAATTTCCTCTGAAGAAAAGGTACAATTTTTTTTGGCGCTAAAGGCTTGGGCCAATCATTTGGCTCCTTCCTCCTCCTCCACCTCACCCGGTCATGCACCACAATGACCCACATTCCCCTCTCTGTCCAACTGATCACAGGTCATGGAGCGCAGCAGCCCTTGGCTTTCATTCTGACCTGGATTCGTTAAAGATCATGGAATGTGAGTAATTTGACTTTCATTCTTATCTCCCTTTTAACGGTCAGTCTTGGGACTCGTTAGTTCAAACGCAGAGGGTAGGGGAAATAAAATCTTACTTTTCCTCTCTCGGTGGCATACCACGTCACAATATATATATCATCATCCTCATCAAGTTATGCTGACTGCATGGAGTTCCCTGACTCTTTCTTGCAATCCATCCTTATCATCCATCGCTCCAAGTTTGTCATCTAGACTACATCCAGTGTCTGCACAGATCTGACGTATGAAAGTCTTTGTTGATTGGCCAACACTGGCACATCCATGTGTAGGAGTCTGTAGAATAACATCACTTCTAAGTTCATTTTTACTTCTCAAGCAATGCCCAACATGTCTTATTCATCTTACTTGGATGGTTTGTGAGATGGAAGGTATATGGCCATACAGCTGCTGTTTTGTAGGGTATTGCTTCCAGGGTTTGTTCAAAATAGCACATAAGATTCTTGTCTAGTTCCCATCTAGCTTTTTCTCAATGTATTTCATTAGCAGTCTTGTGGTGCATCCATACAGTAGTACTGACACAGCTATGGCTTTAAAGAAATCCTGTTTTATTCTATCGGAGAATTCATATTTCCATATGATCAATAACCTGCCATTAGCATTCCACACCTTTGCTAGGTGTATATTGGCATCACTTTTTGAAGATAAGATATTGCTGCTTAGATATGTGAACTGCTTTACAAACTTGAGGGTTTGCCACTTTAAGTAGAAATGGCTTCTTCTTGTTTAAACACATAAACTCTCTTTTATGTGCTGTCATGTAGAGGCCAATCACTCCTTCTACTAGCCCCATGCTATACAAAAGGGATTCAACTTGGGCAGGTGTATTTGTAAGAAGCATTAGAACATCTGTGTAGTCTGTGTCTGTCATACTTTCTGCAGGATGTCATCTGCTTTTTTGCCTTTAAGGTATGTTAGAAAAGTATTGAGACTGAAGCAGCATATACCAAGACAGAAATCAACAATATTAATAAAACATTAAATTTCTTCAGAATAGTCTATTTGGCATTCAACATATTTACAATTTTTCCATTGCTTTAAAACCTCTGAACTTCCTCTTTTGACACAATTTGAAGCTGCACAATCATATTTCTTGTAATGTCCTCCATGTCTTCAACTCTTACCCTTGACATGAACTTTCAGTTTATAAAATAAGAAAGCATTAAATACAGCTAGGCCAGGTGAGTATGGAGGGTGTTACACTTTCATGATTCTGTATTTCAACAAAAACTACCTTCCAAAATGTATAGAAAATTGGCACTGAATTGAAACATCACCACTTTATTATATAAGTTGTTCAGCTCTTGATATAAATTTTAAATTTCAAATTTTAGAATATAAAAATTAAAGTTTTCAAATCTTGATAATTATTCATTAGAAAGTTATAAAAAGAATTTCGCTCTTACAAAAGAGTCCAAACAAATTCACTCCTACAAAAGAGCCCAAACAAATTCAGTCTTACAAAAGAGCATGAACAAAAAGGGAATAATATCATTTTTTGAATCTTTATTGAATTTTTTGAAAGCTGAGAGAAACTTGAAAAATAATGAGCTGAGTGTATTGATGTAAAATATGGAGTATCATGACTTTAGGTCATTCTCTTCTTGGTCAGGTTGAGAACTTTCTGCATTCTTCATTTTTATATATTGGTAAGACAGTAAAATATGTCTAAATAAAGAATCAGTTTTCTTTCTTCAATATTAACTTTATCACCAGTCTAAACTAATAACTAATACTTTAATATCTAATTGTTTAGTATTTTACTAACTGGACCTTTGGAAATTTTATTGGTGTTGAAAATTAAATTTATCTTATACCTTTGATCTTTGCCTGTTTCTTATAATCTCCTTTAGTTCTTCTTATCTTCATAACCTGTTCTTATTTTTATGTAAATGTTATATGAATGGGAATTAGTTTCATTTGCAAAAAGAAATGAGGAATACACAAATGTCATTATATAGCGGGCTGAAAATGTTATACTTATTTATACTGATGATAAAAAATAAAACAACATCCAGATATTGAAGCAGTATTTCCCTTCTTCAAGGAGAAGGTTTATAATAGTGATTAAATTTGAGATGGGAGATAGAACTGATTACTTGCAATATTTTTCTCTACCAGTGAACTAACCCAATAATTTTTGCTTCAATATCTAATAGTTGAATATTTCATGAATCATGAATTTTATTTGATTGAAAGAAATATTACAAAATGGTCCCCATGTAAATGCTATTTTATTGGAAGATTATTTTTTTGATTTTCAAAAATATCTTTTTTTTTAATTGACATTTGCTTTTGGCTTCTTGAGTTTAGTTATTCATATTCTTAAAGCAAAATAAATAAATAAATAAATACAATGAAAAATAATTACAATGAAAATAAATAAATAAATGCTATAGAAATAAGATAAAATTAATATATACATTAAAACAAACAAAAATAAATACATTGCACTTAAAACAACTTTGTTTTTGGTGTGACTTGGCATATTTCTTGAGTTGATGAACATATCCAAAACCAAAATTAAAGTTCATAGAAAAAATTAAACTTAAAACTTTTATCGACTATAGAGATAGTGCGTAACAAATTATGACAAGTCTTCTGAATTACATGCAAGCATTTACAATTTATTTTTCAAAGCAATTTTATTTGTTTCCCAGCCTCAGTAATAATCATTTAGATTGTGAATATTAATGAAAACTGTCTCATCTCACTATTATGAACATTCATATTATTATTTATATTAAAATCCATATTACAAAAATTCTCATTATCTTTGTATGTAACCATAACCTAGAAAAATGGGCCTACATTGTCAGATTTTAATTAGAACAATATACTTAAAATACTCTTACATAGAGATTAAAGCAATTTCCAGTTCAATTTGCAAATGAATGATAATTTTGTTGGACAAAAAACATCATTTCTGAAGCATCAAAATTCTTGATATAATAGATATAATTAAGAGATGTTAATTAGAATCCTTCGCTCTTTCCTAAATAAAAAGATCATTATCATCATGGGCAACAGTTAACTATAAAATGCAAATTAGAACCCTTTACTTTTTCTTAAATAGAAGCATCAATATTATCATTTTGCTTGGATACTGAATTTGATTCTCATTGGTCACCTCATTTTCAATTAAACAATATCAAATAAATAATTAAAGTACTACACTATAGGATAATAGTGAGCTATTTTAGTAGACTATTACTCCTGTGAAATGAGTTAGGTCTTCATTGTAGTCTTGTACTATGCTAGGCTAGGCTAGGCTAAGCTGATAAGTACTTGTGTTGGGATACAATAAATAATTGTCTCCCTTAGAGAATTGGTATATCCATTAGGGGCTGTGTAGGTTGTCACACGATAGTTTTAGAAACCCATTCTCAAATTCTCTTTGGATCTTTCCTTGTAATTCCAAATGCATATATATTATGCATATAAAATATAAAATCTTCTTGAATATGTGATTGCATTTATTTTGTCTTTGTGTCTGTTTTCTTCAGAGTTAGTATATATATATATATATATATTGTTTGCTGATTTTATAAATAAAGAGTGCTCAATATCATTGACAAAACATATATATTAGATTAGGATAGATACTGTTGACTCTATATCAACACTATCCTAACATATATATATATATATGTGTGTATGTATAATCTAAGAAAAATAGTCTAGGGGTTAGACAGTTAAGTAGCAATCCAAGGTGAATAGGAATCTCCAGTTGTGTGCTCAATGTCAATGTCTATCGAATATATAATTAAATTCAGATGAAAAATATATCAAAACTCATGTGCAGAGCAAAAACACTTTTATAAATTGAATGAAAAAAATTAATTTCAGTACTTCCATTATAAATTTATTTCAGGTCTACAGAAATAACCATCATCAGATGGAATTTAATACATTTATGCTTTGAATACAATGTAGGGTGGGGCATCTACATTGTATTAAAAGCATAAAAGTATTAAATTCCATCTGATGAAAGTTAATTCTGTAGACCTGAAATAAATTTATAATGGAACTTCTGAGTTGGATTTTTTCATTGAATTTATATATATATATACACACAATAGTATTAATATATATAATATAATCTGAAATGATTATAAAACAACTGTTAATCTGAACAAATTACTGTGGCGATAAAAGAAAAACCCTTCAATTTTCTCTTGTTTTTAATTTACTGTTAAATATTTATTTAGCTGTTTTATACAATTCTAAACTGAAGCAAGATTTTTAAGCCCAAATTTGATTTGATACTTTGATTTCTGAGCAAAAAAATCCTTTGGTAAAAAGGGAAAATTTGAATATTGACTAAATATTTACTAAGCCTCACTTAGTTTGGCAGAGAGAGAAATGGAGGTTTTAAAAGATTATGTTGCATCAATTTTCTAAGTGAGGAGTGTCTGTCTACTTTGAAAATTAGCATTCAGAACCTTGGCTATAACCTGGGCTTGAACATCAATCAGTACTGATAGGAAATACACAAATACCTTAGTCATAATAGCAGGTACTTTGCTTAATTTGGCACAAGATCACAGTCTCAGGGCATTCAGTAAGGATCAAACTCTGTACATGAAGTAGTTGACCTTCAAGAAAAGCTTTTTATAATAGATAATTAAATTTGAATACTAGGTGAAGTTTATTTTATTGAATGAATAGCTTTTAAATGCTTCCTTTATATTGTTTAAAAAAGTCATTATAAAACAAAAGCAAATCAAAATGGCATTAATGGTTAAAAAAAATGGCTTAAAAGATTTTAAGATTTTGATAGTATTGTGAAACAAACAAAAATGAAGGAAATATTGCATGTGTACTAAAGTTTTAGGTTTCTGTTTATAATAATAAAGAAGGTACTAGAAACTTATCACACCCTTAATACTCTAATACTCAATGAAATAATCAATCATTGAACATTATAATATTATTAGATGAAGTAATATAATTGATGATTCCATGAGTCAAATACAGGGAAAAGGCAAAAGAAGAACAATTGAAAATTATGCATATATATAAAATGAATTATAGTCAATGTTCATAAACCATAACAGCTGTTTTATGATCAATACAATTCAAAGGTCTGTTTAATTCAGTTGTATTGAACATGAAATAAATGTTAAGGGTTATTAAATAAAGAAAACATTGATGATGATGATGATGATGATTATTTTTTCACTCCATGTGAGTTTTTTACCTTAGCATTTGCTGATGGTTGTTCACTGGAGTCTGAGTGACAGCAAGTCTCCTCAGGTCTCCAGGACTCTTATGAGTATTCTAACCAATCTTTACAATACTCTGGTCTGGATGGTTTCAATTCTTCCTCTGATTTCCAATTCCTCCAGTCTTTTTGCCAAGCTTTTGGTGACCATTCCTAGTGCACAAACTACAATTGGTATCACTGTCGCACTCATGTTCCACAGCTTTTTGGTTTTATGGCAAAGTCCCGTTATTTGTTTATCTTTTCACTTTCTTTTATTTTTACTGCTCAGTGGTCTGCTGGAATAGCAAAATCCACTAGATGACAGATTCTTTGTTTCTTGTTAATTAACACTTGGTCTTTTGGCTGGGATTAGTTGATCTTGTCTATATCTCAAAAATCCAAGAGAATTTTATGCATCTTATTTTCTTGGATGGATTCTGGTTTGTGTATATACCATTTGTTAGTATTATTAAATTTTAATCTCTTGCATAATTCCCAGTGGATAACCTCCTTCACCCAGTCATGCCTAGTCTTGTACACCTTTTGAGCTAGTGTGCTGCATTCACTTATGATGTGATTAACTAGTTCATCTTTTACTCCACATAACCAACACTTGCTATTCTGTTGTATATTATCAATTTTTATATCAATATAATTGGTCCTTTTAGTATTGTTTTGTACTGCTTTTAAAACAGATTTAGTTTCTATCTTATTATTATTGTTATTATTAACTCCTGCCGAGTATTTCACACCAGTTTTAACTGGTGGTTTTTAGTTACTTCTATTATTATTGTTAGTTCCCTAGTTTTCTTTTTCAGGGCATTGTTGTAATGTCACCTTTATGTTCAGTGTATTTTTCTGCTCTCAGGCAAGATCCAGGTATATGTCTATCCTTTCACTTTCTTTTATTTTCACTCTATGTTCCAATGGGTTGGCAATTCATATATATATATATATATATATATGAATTTTAATCTCTTGCATAATATATATATACGAATATAAACTCACTTGCAAAAGTATTGGATTTGGATTTTTAAATGTTTTTAAGAAAATGATAACTTTTATTATTGCTACTATCTTTAAAATTCAACAGAATCTAGTAAATACTTAAGATATACTATGTATTTGGGAAAAAGAGGAAACATTTGCCTACTTCTAAATTTATTGATAAATTCAACATACAAATATCACACACAAGTTTTGGATACATTCCCAAAATATGAATAAAAAGGAATAAAATTTGGAACTAAATTCTATTCAATTTATTACTTTGCAAATTTCTGCTAACCAATCAGATTATGCCACAAAGATCAAGAATTTAAAATTACTTCAAATGATCATTGAATTTCTCGATGGCATAAGTGAAAGTTTTCACTATGGCAAAGGCAAAGGAGTTCTCTCAAGAAGTTTGGAGAGTGATAATAGTCCATCATAATTGTGGAATGGGATATCAAGATTTTCAATAAATTTAATGTCTTTATCTGTATAATTAGAGCTATCATTTGAAAATGGCCTGACAACAGGTCTGCCTTGAACAGGACATACTCATAAATTAATTGAACAAGCTGTTACAAAGATTTGTCAGAAAGTGCCGGTGGAATAATGGTTATTTTCCTAGGAAATGGACATGGTGATCTGATTTCAAATTCTGGATGAGGTTGTTTGCATTTCACATAGTGTTAATACCCTCGGGGAAAGATATGAATTCAAGTATTCTTCCTCAGCTATGAGTAGATTGTAAGGCAGACTGGGTTCTTTAATCTTGGTATGACAATCAATCTAGAAGGAAAAACCTATTGCATTCTGCTTAAAAATTGACCTTGTGTTGCATCCTACTTGGGTTAGGTAAATATATACATGTATTTGTCAAGAAGTGATCCAAAACCCATTCACTATCCAGTGAGAAGTTGAGTAGGATCCGCAGGCTGCTGGGTCGGAAGTGAGTAAAGTTACAATTAGTTGGGCACTCAACTATCTTGGACTGCATCCTCAAACTCCCTGGAAAACCACTCTTCTGAAATCCAGTCATGTGAATTCTTCCTTACTCTTTGCTCATAATAATCTCAAAGAGCCTGCTTCATTTTTGGACAAAATATTGTGGTCTGATAAGACAAAAGCTGAAATCTTTGGTGAAAACTGTTTAAGACAAGTCTGGAGAAAAACATGTACTTTGTATGACCTTCAAAATACCATTTCAAAAATTAAACATGATGGTGGAAGTAAAATTATTTGGGGTTGTATGGTTTGGAAACTCTAGATGTATAGGTGCACTACATATCATTGAAGGAACAATGGACAGTGCAATTTATTTCAAAATATAAGAGAAAAACTTGGTTCAATTGGTAAAATATCTTCAACTTGTGAGAGGTTAGAATTTTTGCCATGATAATGATCTAAAAACATTTTGGAATTGAAATGAGTGAGTGTTAAAGAAAATAAAGGTTTTAGAGTGATCAAGTCTGTTGTCTGATCTCAATCCAGTAAGAAATTTATGCATGTGGTTTAAACTTAGAGTTCATCAGAGGAATCCCCCAAATTTGTGCAATCTAAAGTTGATTTCTCAATAGCAGTGAAATAAAATTGGAGTTAATTCCTGAAAGAAACTTGCATTAAATTATTCTAAATGTCTGACAGTTGTTATAGCAAGTAAAGGACATTCTATTGAATACTGAATGCTATTTATTGATTTTTGTTTTTTGTTCAAATTATTCTTTTGGCATTCAGCACACTTATTTCAGCAAGCTTTACATTAGTCAAAGCACCTTTGAAATACCTTTTTTGATATTATCTAAAACTGTTCAATTGTATTTCTTTTAGTGTCATTCAAATTTTTAAATCTTACTGTTGAGATGGACTTACAATTTAGGAAATATGAAAAAGTCGTTCAGAGCTAAGGCTGGAAGGTGCTGCACTTGCACAATCTTGTGTTTCACCAAAAAATGCTGTTCCAAATTATTTAAATTTATTTAGGCATCTAGAAGATGGTTTAGACATTTAAATATCATTGGTTTATAATATAAAATGTAAAGCTGTACACATATCTTTATTCAAATCTTAAATTCTAGAATTGAAATATTCAGTCTCAATACTTTTTGATCAAAACTTATATATATATATATATATATATATATATATATATATATATATATATATATATTGTTTCCCTGTGTTTGGTAAATACAGCAAGAATAATTTAGTGAATTACCTATTTACTTATACTATAATAGACATGTGTCAGTAATATATCTTCTACACACAGTGTCCAATGATGGATACTGAAGACTTTGGTTTTGGGAAAAGTCTGCAAGTAATTAAATTCCCTGGATGTGCTTCAGTTGTGATTAATGCTTGCTACTGCCTTTTCTACCCATCCCAGCCTCATTGTGTCACTGACAGGCAAATGGTCACATTATGACTAAATTTGTTGCCGCCATTAGCAGGATTGTATACACACACACACACACACACACACACACACACACACACACACACACACACACACACCCTCTCAGATGATAGTTTAAAAGTGTATTCATAATTATTAAGAAAGGGTTTGGTAAGCAATCTGCCTCGTACAGCATAATGTGTATTTTATGTTTATTTCTAATATTAACTGAATTTTGTATGTCCAGCCTCATAGAAATGTTTGTATAACATGTATAGATAATGGAGAAATAAAAACAAAAAGAAATTGAGAAGTTTCTGTTTTACACCAACAGTAATTTGTCTGGATTAACAATTATTTTATTGTCATTTAGATTCTATCATATGTTGTAATAACATTGTAATGACTTACCTTAATTTTCAGGATTTGATTTGTGTCATTCTAAGTGGGAGAGAGGGATATGTAAATTCAACCAAGTGAAAACTATCCCCCTATTTCCCTGCATATTAATACAATTGGAGTTCAATTGTATTTCTGAGGATTTGGCATGCATCACTTTAAGTGGAAGAGAAAAGACTTTTATAACACAGGCCAGTAAGCAATCTAGTCATGACTGTTTGGTTTGATTTCTTTGTTTAATGGTATTAAACCCTTTGTGGGTTATTTAATGCCTGAGTTATTCCTGTGGAAGGACACTAGTGGTACTTCTTTATCCACCGCTGGAGGGATAAGGGGTTTCATACCTTTCCCAAGGGCATTAGTCTGAAAGTGAATGTAATAGTATGACTGGAGTTTGAACTCACTTACTATGATGTTGCAGTCCTACACATTAGCCAGTACATGTCAGGGACTCACCCTTTATGACTGTTAGTAATATAAATAAAAAGATGATGGTACAAATTAACTGAACTGATTATATGTTTCTAATAATAGTTGATAGTATTAAAACTTATCTTAATTTTTGAAAACTTCTACTAGGATTGGTATACGGTATCTGTGTGCCCTGCTCAGGATCAAAGTTATGCTTCCAAGCATTTGAGCTGAAGATCAGAGAGTAGTATCAGGACTTGTTGAAATCTAATTTGACATAAAAAAAAATAGAATCAAAAACTTGATTAATCATCTATACACTGATATGTCTGCTTTTTTCTTGTTTTGTATTTATTTTGAAGGAAGTATTAAATTTTATACTCTTTCATGTATACATATATATATATATATATATATATATGCATAATAATTGGTCAATCTCATCAAAGGGATAAACACCCGGGCTGTCCCTATTGTAAGATACTTGGAACCATTCTTAAATGGACAAGGGAAGAACTCAAACAAATGGGCCAGAGGACAACAAAGCTGATGATGTTGCACAAGATCTTACAACCTAGAGATAATGAGGACTTGAAGACTATATTAAAAGCATCAAAGAAAGACTAAGTACAATGACCAGTAATAGCACTGACAACATAAAAACAAACAGAACAATAACTAGGAAAAAGAAATGAGAAGAAAAACAACTGTATGTCTATTTCAAATGATAAACCAGCAAAATATCACACGAGAAGACTTAGACATGGCTATGGAAGGGAAATCTTACAAGAGAAACTGAATCTCTTCAAAAGGCAGAGCAAAACAATGCTATAAGGACCGATTATGTAAATGAGAGAATAGATAATATGCAACAGAATAGCAAGTGTAGGTTATGTGGTGATAGAGATGAAACCATTTATCACATAATAAATGAATGTAACAAACTAGTCCAAAGGGAGTATAAAACTAGACATGACTCGGTGAGGAATATGATCCACAGGGAATTGTGCAAGAATTTGAAATTTGACCATACAACCTAATAGTACATGTACAAACCAGAACCAATCCTGGAGAGTTAAATGCATAAAATTCTCTGGGATTTTGAGGTACAAACAGATCAGCTAATCCTGGCCAGAAGACCAGACCTAATGATGATTATAAAAAAAAATAGAACCTGCCATATAGTGGATCACAGAGTGAAAATTAAAGAAAACAAAAGGAGAGACAAGTACTTAGACCTTGCTAGAGAACTAAAAAAGATGTGAGTAATGGTAATACCAATTGTAATTGGTATGCTTGGAATGGTCCCCAAAGGCTTGGAAAGTGGGGCTGGAAGAGGTGTAAATTGGAGGACAAATTGTCACCATCCAGACTACAGCATTGCTAAGATCAACCAGAATCCTGAGAAGAGTCCTGGAGACCTGAGGAGACTTGCTGTCACTCAGACTCCAGTGAAACCATCAGCTAATGCTGGTGTGAGAAACTTGCAAGAAATAATAACAATAATAATAATAATAATAATGCCAGACAGTTGAAAAAGCTGTGGAGCATGAAGGTGTTGGTGATACCAGTTGTTGGTGATGCACTTGGAATGTTTCCTATGGGCTTGGAAAAAGGACTAAAGAAATTGGAAATCAGAGATAGAATCAAGACTATACAGAATACAGCATTGTTGAGATCAGCTAGAATAATCAGAAGTATCCTGGACACCTGAGGAGACTTGCTGTCACTTTGACTTCAATGAAAGACCACCAATTAAAACCAGTGGAAAAAACTTGCATGGAGTGAAATAATGATATGATAATAATAATAAATTGAACATTATAGAGTAAATAAATTAACAAATTCTGAAAATTAATATAATACAGCCACATAAATAACCATACAATATGAACCAAACTGGCCTTTCCAGAATTCCCCACAAACTAAATTACCCTTCTCATCATGCACAACAGTATACAAAGGGATTCCTACCTCAAGGTAGCCACTTAGTCTGATGGTTGCATAGATGTGAAACTGATAGTCACTAAGCACCGCTGACTCTGTGTCTACACTATCCTACCTTATATATATATATATATATATATATATGCATTCACAAACTACAATAGTAAATTGTCACCATTTTTAATTTCTAATTTTGCCCATGTGCTTTGTTTATTTCAGGTTTTGTCTACTGTGGAGGAAATTAGAGTCAGTTGGACAATGTCTGGGAGGAAAGCAGCACCATAACATAATTCATTCATTTACATATCTAGAAATTGCATGCTGTACTACTTGTCATTTATAATGGAAGTGCCAACAACAATGTTTAGGTGTCAATATGAGGAAAATGCAGAGAATCTAAAATGATTTGAATGAATCCAATGGTGATTACAAAAGAATATAAATTCAGAAGCTTCACTCTGATCATGCTGATAAAAAAGAACTAAATTTGTTGATGAGATCCAGGTCATTATCAACAATGATCTCAACAAGTCAGTTGACTCTATTGCCAGGGTCATTGGAGTGTCCGAGTTTCTTATCAGTCACATAGTGCACAAAGACAGTCAGTATTTCTTATACAAGATGAGAAAAGGGCCAATTTTTATCACAGGCCATGAAAGACAAGAGGAAAGACCATGCTGCAAAGCTTTTGAACAAACTCAAGAATCTCCTCCAACTGAACAAGCTTTGGTTTTTCTCAGATGAGAAAAAAATTCTGCCAGGATCAGATGGTGAACTCACTGAACAACTGTTGACTTGCTTTGTCCCACAAGATGCACTGATAGTAATTAAAGCCAACCCCCCAGTTTCCAACATGGTGTTGGGGGTAGTCACTAGTGATGATCACCATCACGAGTTATGCTTCCATTCATCTTCCCACATAATTTCAGATTCAATATGGAGGTCTACATTAAGTGTCTAGATAGAAGACCCTACATCTGGCAGCAGGACTGTGCACCATGCCATATAAACAAGAGAACCTAGTATTGGCTGTCAAAAAATATCTGTGTCCACATCAGCCCTAAAATCTGGCTGCTTAACTCCCCAGATTGCAATACCCTTGATTATTATATCTGGGGTATGGTTAAGTGAGAGACTAATAAAATGGTGAGCAACACCAAAGAAGGGAAGGATAACAGAAGCATTTACCAATTCAAACAAGGAGACTATTGGAAAGGCTTGTAGGAGATTCTGAAATTGTCTGGAGGCTGTGCTTGAACTCAATGATAATTTTTCAATATTCAGTCTATAGTATTTCAATTTAAAAAAAATGTAATTTAAGTAAATATATCTGATAAAGTGAAATGTTTGTGTTATTTTCATTTTTGCATGATTTAGATGACAATTTACCTATTGTACCATGTATATATATATCATCATCATCATCCTGTTGTGCCGCTAGCACGGATATCCCTGACCCTCTCTCGCCATTTCTCCCTATCATTCATCGCTTTTGGCAGGTCTTCAGGGCTACATCCTGTATCCTCACATAGCTGCTGTATGTATGTTCGAGCTGGTCGTCCTGCTTTTACTTGGCCATATGCGGGGGTCCATAGGAGTACATCACTGATGAGTTCGTCCTTGCTTCTCCAGCAGTATCCTGTGTGTCTGGTTTGTCTAACTTGTATAGTTTTCGTGATGGGAGGCAAGTGGCCATATAGTTGGTGTCTTGTGGGGTGTTGCCGCCAGGACTTGTTCAATATTGCTCTCAACATTCTTGTGTAATTGCCGTCTAGCTTCTTCTTCAGCCGTTTAGTTAGCGCCCAAGTAGTGCATCCATATAGCAGTATCGATACGACCGCTGCCTGGAAGAAACTGCGTTTCATTTTATCGGTCAGGTCTGATTTCCATATGATCGAGAGCCTATCGATAGCTGTCCATGCTTTCGTTAGTCGCTTGTTGATGTCTTTTTCGGTTGGACAACAGAGGTAAAGTTAGTATAGTTGACACTTTGAATCTAGGTAGACTGCACTCTGAATTAAGGTGGAAATGCTGATCCATATGTATGTGATACCATACAAAATGATAGAAACTACACTGGTAGTGTAATAATTTCTCTGAAAAGTTCTGTAGAATAACAGAGAATAACTTGTGGTATTTTGATGAGTTTTTTTCTAAATTGGACTTGTTGATTGAGTAGAAAATAATGCTGGCCAGTTTCTCAGAGAAGTTGTATTGTGTTTACATATAGATTGTGAATATCTATATTTGTCTTTACACATATATTTGAATATCTATCTCAGTCTGTATGCAATCTTACTACCTATCTTAGTCAATTCCTATTTATCAATATTACTCTTTTAATATCTATTAATCTCAATCTATCTATCTATCTATCTTGTTGATCCCCACTCTGTATATATATATATATATATATATATATATGTGTATAAAACCTAAAATGAGTGAGGTCTCCTAACTCCCTCCTTGGTTGCTACTGAGTTTTATGTAGCTATCTTTTGAGAGAGAAAGCTGGGATTGTCATATAGCTACATGAAACTTAAAGTAATGTGGTAGCCAAGGAGTGGGTAAGTGAACCATGCTGGTTTTAGGTTTTACCTAGTTTTACTGGCTGGTGTTGAGCAATTTTTCTGATTTTTTTTTTGGACATTTATTAAAAAAAAAAACATATTGTTCACTCTTTAATCATATATATATATATATATATATGAGGATCATTAAATAAGTTTCCAGACTTTTTCCGTTTGGGCACTTTTATTGATAGTACACATGAAACACAAGTCCCCTTCAAAGTAATCTCTTCCGGCTGTAATGCACTTGTTGTACCATTCCATCAACTTCTGGAAGGCCCCATGGAAGTCCTCTTGTGTGAGTGTGTCAATGACCTTCATCACAGCCTCTTTCATCTCCTCAATTGTCTCATAATGACAGCCTCTGGGCTTAGGGAATAAGCAAAAGTCACAGGGAGAAAGGTCTGGACTATAGGGATGGTGAGGAACTGTGTTGATGCCCATCTTGGTCAAATAGTCTGTGACAAGGATGGAGTTGTGGACTGGTACATTGTCCTGGTGGAAATGCCACTGACCCGATTTGAAGAGTTCTGGCCTCTTCCAACGGAATCTCTTCTGGAACTCCCTTAAAACCTCAACATAGTAACCCTAATCCTAACCCTTTGGCCAATCAACTCTGGTGTATTGACTTTCTTTGCTTAATCCTCCCACACCTCTCATTATCCCTCACAGACTCCCTGCCTTCCTTGAACCAAAAACTGATCCTAGATTCATGCAAGATTTTCCAAAAGCAGTCTGAAGCATTCCATACGTTTCTGTGACATTTTTTCCAAGTTTAAAAGAGAATTTTATTGCATATCATTCTTCTAAAGTGTCCTCATGTCCAGATTGCATTTTTTAAATTCCCCAGGTGTGACAATCAGGCTTTAGTAGGTTGTATTCCAATTGCTGCTGTAGCTGTTCATTTGAAGCTGAAATCATAAAAATTGGTCAGTCATCTCATAAGATGTATAGCAATAAGATACAGAATTTTTAAAAGTCTACAACAATTTTAAATGCCAGTACAAAAAAGTCTGGAAACTTATTGAAGATACCACACAGACGCACACAGACACACACACACACACACACACACACACATATATATATATATATATATATATATATGATTATGGTAAGAATGTAATGTTAAAGATATTTCTAATCAGTTAAATCTTTATAGAGCTCTATATAAGATCACAATACTTTTCAAACATAAAATTGGATAACAATAAAACAAGATAAACACTCATGATTCATTGTTGATCTTTTATTCAACACATCTTTTTTATTAATATCCTAGTGTATGAGTGTGGGATGTATATATATACATATATATATGCTCACCCAGTTATGATTTGAATTTAATGCTAAAAATGATTTTAATCTGTAAAATTTTTATAGTGCTCTATATAAGATCACAATACTTTTTAAGCATAAAATAGAATAACAAAAAAACAGGATAAACACTAATGACTGAAAGTTTTATGTTGTTGATCCTCAAGTGAGTAAGTATACAATGTTTCTATTAATATCTATCTATCTATCTATCTATCTTGTTATTTTCTTTATATATATATATATATATATATATATATATATATATATATATATATACAAACAAAAGAGGTTAGGTTGGCATAATAGTTATTAGCAAGGAAAATGAAATCTGTACTGCAAATTCATGTCCAGCTGAAGGTGTTTGTATTTGTTTTAAACTAGAGCACTTGTGAATGAATCCATCTCTTTTTTTCCCTGCTAGAGATAAAATAGTAGAAAAAATTTGAATTTTTAGCCTTGGTGGGCAACCAAACTATGAGAAAGGCGACTCTGAATTCAAAAATAGAGCTGAAATTCCTAAGACAGTTCAATATTGTCTTCAATATCATTCTGGCAACTCCTGCTATGACATTGATGCCACGTGATATCAGTCTTTGCCTTTCTTTTGGACAACATTAGTGGTACAGAGAAGGGAGACTTGCTGCATGAGTATCTGTCAGTCTTCTATACAAAATTACCCTGGCCTACACGTGGAGAAGGTGCTTGTAGCATAACAGTTATCACTTTAGGAAATGGAGTTAGCTCTGAGTTCAGATCCTGGACAAGGCTGTTTTCATTTCACATCTTGCTAATGTCCTTGAATAAGGTATGAATCCAACTATTCTCCCTCCAGCAAAGGTAAATCATTGGGTAGACTAAGCTCTTTAGTCTTGGTATGTTGAACAGAAGGAGAAGGAAAAATCTAAATCTAAACCAGTTGTACTTTGCTTAAAAATTGTCCTTGTGTCACACCTTGATTGTGACAGAAGGGTTGGAGAGAATACATATACACAGATCCATGGTCTTGTGAGACTAATGGATACTATCAAAACATCTGAACAATATGTTGAATGTTAGTCTTACAAAAACTATCATCTTATATATGAATTTTATATAATGATTCTATAAATCATGTTTTTAAGCTAGAAAAAAAGTAAGTTTTTTAAAATTCTGTAGAAGATGTGATAAATTCATTTAATGTCATGAGTATATAAATTGAGAACTTATAGAAAATTTCCATAGATTATTGTACAGTAATGAAGGAACACAAAAATCCAATTCACTCTTTTCTTCTGTTTAACTTCATCTGTTTACAGAGATTATTTCTTTGGTTTACAGAATGTACTGTAACGTATTTATCACTAAAGAAAATTTCAAATTGAACCAAGAAAGAGTTAAAGAACCATATACATCATAGGACCTAACTGAAAATGAGTTCACAAGTACTTAAAAGAATAGATTTGGGTCTTTTTTTAAAAAGAATTCAAATGTTGATCAGAGTAAATGGAACAGAATTCCATGGAACATGATTGTGTGTGTGTATGTGTATACGATTGTGTGTATGTTTGTGTATGTGTGTGTGTGTGTGTGTGTGTGTATGTGTGTGTGTGTGTGTGTGTGAAAGGGGAAAAAGAAAGTAGGAAGAAGATTACAGAGAAACAAAAGAAGAGATAAAAGGAAAGACGAAAAAAAGAAAGAGGAAAAAAGAGAGCAAAAGAGAATGGAAAAGAAAAGAAAGTGATTGAGAGAGAAAGAAATGAGGAGAGATAGGATAATTCAAAAAGAGAAACAGAGCAAGAAAGGAGGAGAGTAAGCGAGAGCAAGGAAGAGAAATAGAGAAAGAAAGGATGAGAGAAGGAGGAGGAATACAGAGAGAGAGGGAGAGAGAGAGAGAGAGAGAGAAAAAGTGAGATGTCGTAAAAAAACACAATAGTAGTAGAATATATAATTTAAATTTTTATAGTCCTATCTTTTTTAGGTGTGGCTATTTTATACAAATTAAAAGTTCTTGAATACAGTGACACTTGAGATTTTGCTTTTTAATTATTTTAACATTTATTTCTTTACTTGTTTATTGTTGACTTTGTGATTCCTTAATTTTTACCAAAATAATTTTTTTTTATCATTCCAAATCCAAAGTTCAAGAAATGTAGTTTACGAAGAAAAAAGAATCTAAAATTTTCCAAATACTTTCTTATTTGGTAGACTTTGTTGGCAGGGCTTAGAAAATGCTGACTGCATCCCCTGCAGAGGTGTAAAAACCCTTAACCAAAAGAAGGTCCTGGATATGGGACTAAACTGCAGCTGATGGTGAGGCTCAATTTCTGGAGATTTAGGGATTGTGAAGTACCTAGTTATTGCAATTACTTCCAGCTTAACTCTAACTTAGAGTGTTAGTACCTGTTAGATGTTTCATATTGACTTTTGACAGGTCATGTTAGTTGGTGGATTTCAAAAACAGGATGCAGCTGTATCTTAAGGTAAACAAAAGACATCGTAAATGCCATGTGAATTGTGTAGGTAGGATGTCAGAAGGAAGAGTGTGTGGGTGTCCAAAAAATATATAATGATGGAAGTTTTCAACCTTGAGCAGAGTGGACACAGAGTGGAAAGCAGAGTGGACACAGAGTGGAAAGCAGAGACATGAGATATCACGCCATTTTGGGTGTTGGCTTAGCAGGGGGCCAGACAGCCCTGGGTTGAGATGTAGAGAAAAGTCTAAATGTACAAGATTCACTAATGTCAAAGCTAGTAGGATCCCAGATCAAAGAAGAAACGAAGATGATTAAATATTTTAAGGCAGCCCTATGCCAGCCTTGTGTAGGCAGAACAAAGAAAAAATAAAGATGATTAAATGTTTTAAGTTGGCCCTGTGTCAGTCTCTTGGAGGCAGAGTGAAGAAGTAAGGCTCTCTGAATGTATTGTATCTCAACCTGGTATAAATCTTAGCAGTTTCCGACTCTCTCTCCTTCATACAACTAATTTTGCACCTTTTGTAAATAAAAAGAGAGATAACATTTTTATACATAAGTGTTGTTACTTTCTCTCCTCATCCCTGTATACAAAAGGGTCCTTTCTATGAGACAATTTGATCTGTTTAAAAATCATTTGTATTCAATAGGACTGTGTACAAAAAAAAACCCTCTTAAAGATGGAATTACACAAAAAATATAGGGGGGGTGTCCTTGTGGTGTAATGGTTAAAGCGATGGACTGCGGAATCGTAGTACGGAAGTTCGTACTCCAGTCACGCTATTACGTTCACTTTCTGGCAAATACCCTCGGGAAAGATATGAACCCCCTTATCCTCCCAGCTATGGGTTAAATAGTACCACTACTGTTCTTCTCGGAGAATGGCTTTGGCATTAAATAACCTAAAAAGAGTTGATATGCCATTAAACAAAGAAACCAAACCAAAACAAACAAAAAATATAAATACAAACATACAATGAATGAGATTTTCTCACCTCTGTGCATAAAATAACCCTAGACAGGTTGACATGGCATTAAAATCAATCAGTCAATTTCTTATATGCCATTGCTTTTGGACTTTTGACATGTCAAGCAATTCATTAACAGAAAAATTTTTTAGTTGTTTGCTTTCTAATAAATTTTCATAAGAAAATGGTTTCACACTTATACATTCACATAAGTAGACACATACACATGTACACACAGCTATATACAAACTTACATATGTATGCAAACACAAATACATGTCTTCACATATGCAGACATATACTAAAATATGCACATGCATACATACATGAATACATTCACATTTATAGATATGTAAGCATATCTGATGAATGCACATGTTGATATCTACATATATATATAGATAAATATATAATGTGTAAATCTATACATATAAACATACACAAATACCAACACAACCTCATGCATATATTTTCTCTTATATTCACATAGATATGAAAAGTTACATTTGCACACTAATGCACTGCTAACCACAAATGTATTTCATCATTTATGTATGCACATACTATAACTTATACACCCAAACATATATCTGTATATCTAGACACTGTCTCAATATAATCTGTGTTTTTGACTAATCCAAGATGAAATGAGATTTTTTTGTCTGTCTCAAACTTTTGAGTAAATACTCTTAGATCAGATTCTCTGATAAAATGTTACATTTCAGAGAGTTAAAAAGGGTTCCAGAAAGCATACCTTCATTGCATTCTCAGCATGAACATTATCCTTGTAGGAAATGGAATTGGCAACCTGAGTTCAAATCCTGGACAAGGTTGTTTGCATTTCACATCACATTAAGCCCATTGAAAAAGTCATAAAATCATCCATTCTCCTATCTGCTATGGGTAAATAGAAGAGCAGACTGTTTTTTTAACCTTGTTAAGGCAACCAGTTGCAGAAAAGGAAAAAATTGAATTCAAATCAGCTTTATTTTGTTAAAAAATTGACCTTGTGTCACATCCTGGTTATTCATGGAGGAGGTAGGTGAATACATATATGCTGCCTCATCACTTGTAACTATACTTTTTTGTCATATGGCATTCTAATATATTTTTTCAAGAGTATTGTTTTCAACTCAAGGAAAAACTGTTAGAATGTCATAATTAAATTTTTGGAGTACAGTACAATTTTTGGTGTACACTGTGAGGTGGACTAATAGTATTTTGCGTTCAGTTAGTTCATATCAAAATAGGTTATTTGATCCAAGTAACCTTAAAATATACACCAAACAGAAGTTGTGTGGATATTGAAAGATAACTTTTGTTATGTGATACAATTGACCCAACATTATAGCTATGTAAAAGGAAATGAAATTGTTATAAGTAAACTTTAATATTATTCAAAATATTTTTTGTATTGAGAATAACAAAAATATTGAAATGATAAGTGTTTACACATGCTGTCAGCAGATATACACACATTCCTATCCACAAATTCATACGGATACATTCATACACAAATATTTGTATTTTATATAGTTAGATAATGATCATTCACAAAGTCCTATGCTTCACCCAGATGGAGTTGAAGAAACAAGACAGTTTTTCACTCCTTTTCAATATAGTCCTCCTTGATATCAATGCACTTGTTCCAGTGATGCTCAAAGCATTGCAATCCCATCTCGGAAAAAAGTGGCATCTTAGTCCTCCAAAAACTTCTCCACAGCCTATATGATCTCATCATTGTTTCCAAAATGATGATAATGCCGGTGGGATTTGAATATTATGAAACAGACGGAGCTAAGTATGGTAAGTAAGAAGAATGTGGTCATAATTCAAAGCCACAGTTGGCTGCTTTAGCTGCTGCAACCTGTGCAGTATGAATGGGCGTGTTATTCTGGAGCAAGAGCACACCTGTCCTCAGTTTCCATCTATATTTTGACTTGATTGTTTCCTTCAGTTGTCTTAATTCTGATGTATAGTACTGTCCATTAATAGTTTTTCCTTTTTCTAGGTAGTCTATCATGATTACATCTTCAGAACCGCACCCCCAGAAACTACTACCTTCCCCACCGGCACTGCCTGTTTGAACTTCTTTTGGGGTGGAAAACCAGAGTGTTTCCACTATTTGATTTGAATCTTTGTTTCAGGTTTGAAGTGGTGAACCCAAATTTTATCTTTAGTCACTAATTTGTGGAGGAAATTCTTTGGGTTAGCCTAGAAGCAAGTCAGAAGAGTCCTGGAAATGTCAACCCATTTCAGTTTTTGCACTGGTGTCAGCATTCTTAGGATCCATCTTGCCTAGTCAGCTGGGGCTGCAGAATATACCAACTGCACCTCTGCAGAGGAGTAAGACCCCTCCCCCCACCAAAAAGTGTTCTAGATATGACTCTAAACAATCTGATGATGTGACTCCAGTGATTGCAGTCGCTCCCAGGTCCACTTTGGCCCGGAGTGGTAGCACCTGATAAAGCCCTATCTATGGGTTAAATAGAACTAAACTGTGTATTCATGCTAAACTGAATTGTTTGAAATAGAACTATTTGACTAAACTGAATAGCTTGAAAAGAAATGTTTTTGACAATTAAACTGTGTACTCATGCTAAACTAGAATGTTTGAAATAGAACTGATTATTTGTATAAAAGTGGATTTGGCATTAAATAACTTAAAAAGGTTGATATGCCATAAAACCCAAACAACCAACCATTAGGATGCATCTTGCAGACAGCTTGCTCATCCCCAAGATCTCAGTTAAAATAGTGTGGACTGACCCAGAACTAATCCCTAAGGACTTAACTATCTGTTGGACAGTAAATACCTGTCATTCAAAATCATATGATGAATAGTATCATCAGTGTTTGAAGTCTTTGGATGACCTGATTGAGCATCATTCTCTGTATTCTCCCTGTCCAGCTTGAATTCTGTGGCCCACTTCTTCACAGTTGCATAGGAAGGGTAGTACTCAGCAAGTGTCTCTACTGTGTCCTTATGGATCTCCTTGGGTGCCATATCTTTCTTTTGCTGATACTTTATGAATGTGTAGGCCTCTGCTTAGTCCATTTTTAGATTTTTCACACATCTCTCATCTTTGTATGGGCCTCACCTGCATAGAAATTAAGACAAAAATCTGAATTAGTTTTTCTAGTTTTATAAAAAGTGTGTTGTCACAACAAAAATGTTCAGCTATGACTCTTCTTTCTATGTGAGTCTTTGAACTTTTTGTAGGTTTTGGTTTTGTTTTCAGATTCTTTGTTTAATGGCATATCAACATTCATTGGTTATTTAATACCAAAGCCATCCTTCTAGAAGAACAGTAGTGGTACTATTTAATCCATAGCTGGGGGGTGGGGATAGAGGGGTTTATACCTTTCCCAAGGGTATTTGTCTGAAAGTGAATGTAATAGTGGGACTGGAGTTTGAACTTGCTTACTACGATTCAGCAGTCCACCTCTTTAACCATTACACCATGAGGACACCTACTTTTGGTAGGTGTTTATGCATATACAAAGTGTGTTCTGAAAGTAATGCTTCTTATTTATAGTGGCCCATAAATCTGTTGGAAATAAATAGGAGGCTTTAGTTTTTGAGCATCCCTCGTTTTTTATACATATAAACAAATATACATTTGACTAAATAAATATATATATACATATATATATATATGCATATATATATATATCTATTGTGAGTTGAAGATTTTTTAACATTTTTGTAATGTGAGGTATAATTTGGCAACTCTGGATGTTTTTGTCAAGTTTGTGGCGGTAACAAATCATACTGATCATCTTATAAGAACTGTGCTTGCTTGATATTCTCTAAGTGCTACTCACTAGATTTGGCTCTATTGCTTGATGCATGGTTTTGGAAACCACAGTTTTAGGCCCAACTCTCCCTGCCTGATTTTTTAGGTTCTTGCAACCAGAGAGAAATTTCTTGTCCCTATGGTTATTGTTCTATGATCAACTGTGCCTTCACCTTTTGCACAACGAGTGTTTTTGTTTTTTTCCATGGTGTTAATGCCCAGTTCAAACTTGTGAAGAAAAAATTTGCATGTTCATCTACGGGGCTTTCAAACTACATAATGAGTGAGGTAATGCACAACATATCAGCACACCAACTGCCACAATACTACCAGCTTTCCATGGCTTGAATTGCTTCAGTCATGAGATATACATGCTGCAAAAAATACTGCAAAAGTTTTGATTTACTCTACTATATATAAATCTGATCTAAAGATTGCTTTTGGCATGAATTTTAAGTAACTTTACTACTGTGAGTGATTTCTTATATTTTTCTTAGTGTTTTATATGGCTCTACTTTTTAACTACTGAGTCCACTAATGTTTTTAATGTCAACATTTTGTGAATTCATATCTTATATATATATATATATATATATATATATGTAAAAGTACCTATGAATATGCAAAATACTATATATATATATATATATATATATATATATATATACATTTGATGTGTTACTGAAAATTTCCATGAATTTGACCTCAGCCAATAAAAAATTATTCAAAAATTCTGGAAAAGCAGATGAATCTTCTAAATCATTCATCTTGAACAGTTATTTACTCTCTCAACGTGTAGTGGCTAAAAGTCTGTAATTCATTTGGTTCACATTTGTTCTTTCGAATTCCTAAAATTTTTAGCACCTTTTATATATATGTGAAAATGAAAAAGTTCATAGCTTAATGGTAAAAAAAGCATTCATTTTTGATAAATATTTATTTTTAAAAATAATCTTCTTACTCAATGCACTTAATTTACTTGTGAATATTAGTTACATGGATTGTACATTATACAATGCAAATTTCAGGTCAGCAATCTGTCCTGCTATATACTTATTGTTCCACCCTGTGTATGTATTTATAAATCTAAGCAGAAATTAATATGTGTATTCATGTTTAATGTTTTGTTGTGATCTATCTATCTATCTATCATTGCTATTTTACTACTTGTGAGTTTTTTTGCATCGGCATTTGCTGGTGGTCTAAGTGACAGCAAGTTTACTCAGGTCTCCAAGACTTTTCTGAATATTCTCACGAATTTTGATAATGCTGTGGTCTGGATGGTCTCAATTCTTCATCTGATTTTCAATTCCTTCAATCTCTTTTACAAGCCTTTTGGGACAGTTCTAAGCATACCAACTACAATTGGTAAAGCCATCACTCTCTTGTTCCACATCTTTTTTAGTTCTCTGGCAAGGTCCAAGTATTTGTTTATCTTTGCTTTTTAAAAAAATTTTTACTTTGTGGTCCACCAGAAAGCCATATCCATGTGATAGCAAGTTCTTTTTTTCTTATTAATTAATACTAAATCTGATCTTCTGGACTGGATTAGGTGATTCATTTGTATCTTGAAATCCGAGAGAATTAGATACATCTCATTTTCTTGGACAGATTCTGGTTTGTGCATATAACATGGGCAAATTTTAGTCTCTTGCACAATTCCAAGTGAATTATCTTCTCCACTGAATTGTGCCTGTTTTTGTACTCTGCTTGTGCTAGTTTACTGCATTCACTTATTATGTGACTAACTATTTCACTTCCATTTCCTCATAACCTATTCTTGCTATTCTTTTTGTATTATCAATTTTCACTTTAATATAATTAGTCCTTATAGTATTGTTTTATCCTACTTTTAAAAGAGATTTACTTTCTCTTTTGAGGTTTCCCTTTCTTGTCCATGTCTTTTCAATCAGTTTGTTGCTTGATGTATCCATACAGTTGTTTTTCCTTCCTACTTTTGTTTTCTAGTCTTTTTTTGTTTTTGTTGTGAACCAGTAAAAGGTCCAGAAGAAAGATACGAACTTGGGATTACATGAAACAAGTATATTGAATGAAAGTATATATACAGCATAGGTAAAAGAGTGTTGAACGTCAGTCTGACTGCCAAAGTGTTAGACTGGAGAGAACTTAACACCGAGATGAAATTTCTCCCGATATTCATAGTAATCGGAAGAGTTCATGAGAGTCTGTAAGGTAGGTACCATAACAGTTTTTCTGTTTGTTCTTATATTACCATTACTATTATTGGCTGCTGTTGCGATGCTTTCCTAATTTGGCTGTTCTATGCTTTCAATTGTTTCTCTTTTCCCACTTTTCATTATCAACATGACACACTTCTCAATCCCAAATTCCATTATTATTATTATTATTATTATTATTATTATTATTATTCTACCTTTTTGAGAATTTTTCACACCAGCATTAGCTGATGGTTTCTCACTGGAGTTTGAGTGACAGCAAATTTCCTCAAGTCTCCAGGACTCTTCTCAGTATTCTGGCCGATCTTCATGGTCTCTACTTGTTCTGTGATTTCTAAGGCTTCCAGTCCCTTTACTAATCCTTTGGGGATCGTTCCAAGTGCATCAATTACAATTGGTATCACTGTCACCTTCATGTTCCATAGTTTCTTTAGCTCTCTAACAAGGTCCAGATATTTTTCTGTCTTTTCTTCTTTTTATAATTTTACTCAATGGTCTGCCAGTATGACAATGTCCACTGTTTGGCAAATTCTCTTTTTTTGTTGACTATTACTCGATCTGGTTGACTGGCTGAGATTAGGTGATCTGTTTGTATCCCAAAATCCCAGAAAAGTTTGTGCATCTCATTTTGATGGATGAATTCTGGGTTGTGCATATACCCCTTGTTTGTATGGTCAAATTTCAATTACTTGTGCAATTCCTTGTGGATCACTTTCTCCATTAAGTTGGGTCTAGTCTTATACTCTTTTTGTACTAATTTGCTACACTTGCTTATTATGTGATTGGTCAATTCATATCTATCATCACATAACTTATACCTGCTATTTTGCTGCGTTTTAACTATTTTTACTTTAATGTCATCATCATCATCATGTCGTGCTGGTAGCACGGACATCCCTGACCCTCTCTTGCCACTTCTCCCAATCATTCATCGCCTCTGGCAGGTCTTCTGGACTATATCCTGTATCCTCACATAGTTGCTGAATGTATGTTCATGCTGGTCGTCCTGCTTTTGCTCGGCCATATGTGGGGGTCCATAAGAGTACATCACTTATGAGTTTTTCCCTGCTTCTCCAGCAGTGTCCTGCATGTCTGGTTCATCTAACTTGAATAGTTTTCGTGATAGGAGCCAGGTGGCCATACAGTTGGTGTCTTGTGGGGTGTTGCCGCCAGGACTTGTTCAAGATTGCTCGCAGCATTCTTGTGTAATTGCCATCTAGCTTCTTCTCCAGTTTCTTCCAGGCAGCGATCGCATCGATACTGCTATATGGATGCACTATATGGACTCTAACAAAACGGCTGGAGAAGAAGCTAGACTTTAATGTAGTTTGTCCTTATGGTATTGTTTTGTACTGAGATTAGAAGAGATTCAGTTTCTCTCTTAATGTTACCCTTTCTTAGCCATGTCCAAGTCTTCTCCTATGAGATTTTGCTTGTTTGTCACATAAAATATCCATACAATTGCTTTTCTTCCCAATTTTATTTTCTAGTTATTGTTGTTTGGTTGATCCTTGTGTTGTTTGTGTTGTTTCTGGTTGCTGTACTTAGCCTTTCTTTGTCCTTGTTACGTAATCTTTAAGTCATCTTATTGATGTATCGATGCTATATTCAATGCAGGCAAGTCTTCTTTCTCCTCCTTTTCATGACATATATAGTCTGTCTATATCATCTCTTGAATGCTTTGTCATGAGTTTTCTTGTTCTCTGGTCCATTTCTTGAAGTTCTTCCCTCGTCCACTTTAAGAATGGTCCCGAGTATCTTACAAGCCCAGGTGTTTATCCCTTTAATGAGATTTCTCCTGTATAGTTGGATTTCAAGTAGCTTTCTCTTCTCCTCAGGTATTCTTTTTAATTTTCTTTTCATCTCTGCTTGTTTGATGTTCACTACTAATATTTTCAAGTTCTTGTAATTTTTCCTTTCTCCAAGCGTTCTGATTTTTCTTGATTTGATAGTTCTATTTCTCCCATCACTTGTTGTTTACTGCTTCTCAATATTAGCATGGCACATTTTTCTATGCCAAATTCCATCCCTATATACTGACTGTATATGGTCACTGCCCGTATTAAGGTTTCCAATCCTTTTTCATTTTTGGCAAACAGTTTGATTTCAATCATGAACATTAAGTGGTTAATATTTTATTGTGATTTATGATTTATACCCCCTGTGCATTTCCTAAGTATGTAGTTGAGTAGCATCATCACTATTACAAATAATAATGGTGAGAGTACATCTCTCTGGAATATACCTCTCTGGATTTTTACCTCAGCTAAACTTTTTCCTCCTGCTGTCAATTTCACTCTCCAGTTTTTTATGGTTTCTTCTTCATCAGCTATCTTGTACATTTTTAGACAGTCTTTGTGGGACCATATCATATGCCTTTTTGTAATCAATCCACACCATAGATAAATTTTTCTATCTTATTTTGCTCTTCTTAAGGATGTGTTGATTAATGTATAATAGATCTCCTGCTCCTCCTGTGGCATCCTTTCTGTTCTTTAGGGAACAGTCCATGGTTTACTAGCAAGTCATAAATCTCCTCCCTAATTTGTACTATTAGTATATTCCACATCATCAGTAAGTACATTATGGGTCTGCAGTTGTCATGAGCAGTTCTTTTTGGGGGAAGTTTTGGATCAGGATGGTCTTCTCTTTGGTCATACATTCCACATGTCTATTTCTTCCAGGCATCTATTCATTTCTGTCGTGGATGGAAGTGAATTTTTTAAACCATTATCCATATATGCCATCATGGCCTGGTGTTTTCCAATTTGGTACCTTTTTGAGTGTTCCTCTGAGTGAATCAATGCATATTTTCACCTTGGGTCCTTCTTCAAGTCTTTGTAGCTCTTTTTCCATGTTATCTAACCATTCGACTTTTCTTTTATGATCTCTTCCTTCTCATATTTTGCTCCAAAATAGTTTTGCTTCCCTTGCATCCACTTGTTGATATGTCTTCTTGCATTCTCCTGCTACTTGCTGGTAGAATTTTTTTCGTTGTTTTGGAAAGTCCTACTGTGTCTATATTATTTGATCCTGTCTTGGAATCCTTTCAGTCTTCCTTCTTTTGTCAGTACCTTCTGATTTATTTCCTTGAGTTGTATCATTTGTTTTAATTGAGTTGCTTTTTTCTTCTTGTCCAAACATATTCTTGCATTTTTTGTCTGTCTAAGCATTTTCACTTGTTATTGTAGATTTCTTATCTGTTTTTCCAGTCTAATTTTCAATCTAGGTTTTGAGTTTCTATCCATCTTCTTTTGGGGAACACTGATTTTTGTACAGACTAATTTTGCTCCTGCATAGATTAGTTTATTTAATTTTGGGATGTTATTTGTTGAGATATGTATTGATAATTTGTTTATTTTTTTAGTTTCTGCCTTGACTGTTTTCTGGTCTTGATTCCTGAAAGATGTGGTTTTCTTTTCAGACATTATTCTCTTTATAGTCTCTACCTTCATTTTTTCTTCTCGTGTTAGTGTCTGTTCTGTGTTTGGTTTGGTTTGGTTTCTTTGTTTAATGGCATATCAACCTTTGTAGGTTATTTAATGCCAAAGCCATTCTCCAAGAAGAACAGTAGTGGTACTATTTAACCCATAGCTGGGAGGATAAGGGGGTTCATACCTTTCCCAAGAGTATTTGTCAGAAAGTGAACGTAATAGCATGACTGGAGTACGAACTCGCATACTACGATTCCGCAGTCCATCGCTTTAACCATTATACCACGAGGACACCCCCTCTGTGTTTGAGTGTGTGGTATTTTGATTACTATTAATTCAGTTAGAGTGTTCTTGTTTTTCAATATTTACCATCTTGATCCTTGAATTAGGGTCTTGTTGACATGATTCCTTTTTATTTATTGGTGTATTTCTAATATTTCAAGGTCTGAAAACCAACCTTTCTTTATTATCGTCCTAGCTTGGTCAGCAAGTCCTTGGCTTGTTGTTTTAAATCTTGCATATTCTTCCCAGATTTCTATCATTCTTTTTCTATACCCTCTTTGTGTGGGGTTGGTCCAAACATAACAGTAAAGTAAAAACTTGTCTTCTTGAGTCCATTTTTCTATTTGTGTTTCTGATCTGAGTGGTTGTGTTATATAATTAAGGTAATGGTTAATTATATTAATCATTTTTTGTTAATTATATTTTATCATTTAGTTTGGTAAGGCTTTGAATTACTTGGTGTTTCTTGGTTCAGGTGTTATTGTCAGACATTGCACTCGCATGCCTGTGTGGAAAGGATATGACAATCACCATCTGTCATGATAAACTCTCAGACAGAAAATGGGGCTGGATGTGCCGTTGGAGTGAATTGAGTGGGTGGATGACGTCATACTTAGAAGAGATCATCTTGAGAATTTTGAAAAGATGGGAGTTAAAGTTTGACCGTTTAAGCAGGTGGTTGAGTTTTTCGGATCAGTTTGGGTCTCGATTGGCAGAGATGAGTTGAGATCTGAGACAATACAAGATGTGCTGTGTGTATGGGGGTATTAGCATTGTATGGTTAGCATAGGCTTTTGTGAATTATGTCTTTCTTCTCATGTCGCAAGGGCTGAAGACAGAAAGAAATAAACCTGTTCATATCAGAAACAACAGCTGCCTGTATTATTATTATTATTATTACTATTGATATCATCATGAGTATACAACACTTGTTTACTTTATTGTTTTTGCACCTAAAAAAAGAATAGCCAACATTTGTAGGATGTTGATCAGGTCCACCATGTTGGCTATCAAGGGAGCATCTGGCAATTATTTTCATTATTATTATAAGAGGTGTGGTTAAAAAATATCCAGACTGAAGCTTTGAATTTGAGCTTTAAAATTTAAAATCTAAATGAAAACTGAGCACTTACATCACAAAAATGTCCTTATGAAGTTTAAATCTCTGCCAATTTGAAAAAAAATATAAAGTTCATCTCAAAATTTTTGAAGAGCAGTTTTTGGCAGGAACTAGGATTGTGCACACAAGTGCATCTCCCATACACACTAGACCTAGAAGTGTGTAATGTTTTTTTTGGATTTGGTTTGATTTCTTTGTTTCATAGCACATCAACCCTCATGAGTTATTCAATGCCAAAGTCATCCTTGTAGAACAATGGTTGTGGTGCTATTTAACTCATAGCTGGGAAGGATTAGGGGTTCATTAATTTCCCTAGGGTATTAGTCTGAAAGAGAACATAATAGAGTGACTGGAATTTGAATTTTCTTACAACTATGTTGCAATCCAGCAAGTTAGCCATGGCATCATTGGGACTCCCTCTCCAGTGCCTTTTTTTGTTTCCTATATTGAAAATTCTACTCAAGAGTAAGATCTGATGTCATAAAGGACATTAAAAGAAATGTGATGTCACAGCTTCACATCATATTACAAGAGAAGTTTCAAAAATACTTCAATCAATAAAAACCTCACAGAAATAAGTTAGTTGAATGCCAAGTGGACGATTTTGAGAAAAGTTAATATTTCAATCAATGTTCATTTCTGTCATGATATATACAACTTCAGTCTTGATACTTTTGCATATTTTTAACTATTCTGACTTTTAAAATTTAAAGATTGATAAAAAAAACCTAAAAAACATGCAAGTAGGAAATCAATCATTTTTCAGTGATCAAAAATTTAGAATTACTTTTATAAATAATTAGATATTATTCTGAGAATGAAAGGAATATTATGAAATTAATAACAAAAGTGACTATACTTTCTTGTTAGATCATCAAATATTTACTATGAGCAATACTTTTTTTTTAGTTACATTTATCCTTTATGAAAGGTTATTTACAGTATTATTCAATAAATAAAATAAAATATGACCTAAAGAATTGGCGATACAAACCACCTTTTTCAAGAAAATCAAGAATGATGGTCCTTTTACGTTCCAGAAGACTGTCAACATGGCCTTCTTTAATGACTGCTATGCCTGGAACTTTTTCCCCTCCATGAACTGTCTTTCAACTAAGGCTTGTTGTGGCAAATCCATTTTTATCCAAATTGTAACCATCTTTTTGATTACAACAGGTTTCTTCATACACATCACACATTGTTCTCTAAATTTCTCATGGTTTGCACTTTTCCACCACCAAAAATTTGATGGAAGACCTCTGTCCAAGATAGGAGTACTCTGTTTAATTTGAATAACTCCAGAATAAATATTTTCAGGAGATTAAAATAATTTTTGCTAGAAACCAATTCTAAACAAAGCAGAGTTTACATTGAGAGAAAAAAATTCTGGCAAAAAAACTTATTTTGCTTTTTTAAAAAAATTCTCTTATTCATTGAATGATTGTTGTATATATATATATATATATATATATATATATATATATATATATATATATATATATATAACATGGCATTAAATAAACACACGCACAAACACACACATATATATAAATCCCTACACAAACACACTATAAATATACACATTCATGATACACTTACACATACAAATATGTACTTCTCACACTTATTAGAGATGGCTCTGAAATGATAGTTCAAAGGGAATATGATGATTAACCATCAAATAATAAAAGTAACTTGTATACTGATGTTTGCATATATATATATATATGTGTGTGTGTGGGGGGTGTGATTAAATAAGACTAGTACTTCTTGTCTGCTTATTTGATATTTGATCCATTCAAATCTTTGTATGGGTTGTTTGAGTTTTGGACAAAATGAATTTCGCTAGGTGCCATATTTATCTCAATTACTTTCAGCCCCAACTGGAGCCATCATTGAGGGAGCAAATAATGAAATAACAAACACAATGACAAGTCATGTACATTTATATAAAGAAAATGATAAAGAACAAGTGGGAGGGGAATTTACAAAAGAAAAAAATTTTACAAGAGGAAAGAGGAAGAATTAGTGGGAAATGTGCTATAAGCATTTTAGAAAGTGGCTGCTATATTTGAAGTTGATCTTGTTTAAGGAAGGTTTGTTAATCTGTATATATAGAGGTTCATGAATTTGGAGCTTTTATTTGTTTTTTTCTTTGTGTTATATGGACATGTTTTCTATAAGAATTTTTCTGTATTTAGAAGAGGGGCTCTATATATAAAGATTATCAATGATGCTTTGAAATATGAATAATTTTTAAACCAATCTATTTGATGCATAGATGAACTCTAACAGTCACTACCACTCTGGGTTAGATTGGATCTGGAAATAATGGCAATGAAGGGGTACTGCACACTCTCTGATCTTGTATGTCTGCCTGTATAAACATATGTATATGTATATGTGTGTCTATAAATATGTTTGTCTGTACATGTGTGCATGTATGTATGTCTCTATGCTGCTGTATGCCTGTGTGTCTCTATGAATGTGCATGTGTGTGTGTATATTCATGTGTGTGTATATGTACATCTATGTCTGTGTTCTTTGATGGACATATGTGTGATTGTGTGTGTGTATGTGTGTAAAGGTATATATAAATACAAACAAAATGTCATTGGAATGGGATGACAGGTATAAATGAAGCAAAGTTGTGTGGTCTTCCAAATTAGTTCCTAATAAATGGTAATGAACAGATAAAAAAACTAATCATTCTAATTTAAGCAAGTAAAATAAAATCACAGGGATTTTTCTAGAAAATCTTATCCTTAACAGCATGTATTGAATGATATATGTGTAAGGTTAAACTGAGTAAAAACCATGTAGCTATGCAAATGAAGTTTTTGACTGAAAATGGTCATGTGATGACCTAAATTTCTACTAACCTACAATTATTGAAACATTTTTTAGCCAAGTACTTGTTAGTGATATCCAATTATTAGCTAATTAGCAACTCTACCTGTAACTAGGAATCAATTATTATTATTTCTTATTGATCTGAAAGCAGGCAAAATGTACTTGTGCAAATCAATCAGAGAGTGATTTCAACTTTGACAAAAATACTCATCAATGAAAGATAAAAATACTTAAGAAAAAAATAATGAACAAAGAAACTCAGATAAACAATGTTTTTAATAATATCTTAAAGTTTTATTCCGTGATTGAAAAAAAAATTATAGTCTTAACTTTTGCACACATTATTTGCAGTGCAGAAATAAGAAATATAACTGGTCTTTACTTGCTAACAGTGATATAATCAACCAATATACTGTAAATATTAGAAACAAGTTTTATACTCTTTAGGAGACATCTGAAAGAGATACTATGAATGAAAAATATGAAAATATTATTATTGCCTCTTAAAGAAGTAGCAGCCAAGTTCATTCCAACCAAATCAAGAGTGAAACGTAGAGTTCCCTGGGAGTCAATCACAGTTAGGAAAAATGAGATAACATGAAAAAATTATGCTTACTTAATAAAAGAAACAAAACAAATTCCAATGAGCAGAAACTTAAGAAAGCCCAGAGAGAACTAATTAACACATACCAAAAGAAACAAGAATATATTCAAGGCCAAATCAATAAAATTAGACTCTTGCACGAAGATAGACAATTATGAATAGCATAGTAGACAGTAATTGAAGTAAGCTGAAGGAAGAGTACCTTGAGAGCAATTAAAAGCTATCAGTCAAGAAGAAAGACTTCAGAAGTGGAAAGAACATTTGAAGAATCTCAGAAACCTGCCTGATATCACTGATAAACCTACCCCTAAATAATCAATAACCAGTTAGACATCAACTTGATGTAGTACTGAAAAAACGAAAAGCTGAAAAGCTGCAGGCCTTGATGAAATACCCTCTGAAGTATGGAAGAAAAGAAAATTTGACAACATGCTTTTTTAATTAAGCAACTGTGTATAAAAAAAGCACAATAGGGATATGGACAAAAGTCTGCATCCTCTCCTTCCCCAAGAAAAGTGACCTTGAAATAACAATGAACTTCAGAGACATATTTCTTATTGTTATAGCTGCAAAGGTTTATAATGTCCTACTTCTCAATCTTATCCAACAAGAAGTTGAGAAAATTCTTCAGAAAAATCCGAATATCTTTTTGGAAAAATTAATTCCCACAATGACAAATTCTGATTGAATCATTGAAGTAGTATGTGCAAAAAATCTCCAGGCAACATTAATGTTTGTAGATTTCCTCAAGGCATTTTAATTTTATACACAGAGGAAGGATTGGGCAAATACTTTTAGCTTATGGTTTCCCCCAAAAAACTGCCACTGCTATGATTATGCTTTACAAAAACACAAAAGCAATAATTTGCTCACCTCATGATGACACTCACATTTTTGACATTGTCACTGGAGTCTTGCAAGGAGGTTCATTAGAACCATGTATTTTTATAATCTGCCTATATTACATATTATGAACATCAATAGATCTTATAAAAGAAAATGGTCTAACACTAAAAAAACAAGAAACAGATGATATTCTGCAGAAACAATGACAGACACAGACTACACAGACAATTTAGCACTTCTTACAAATATATCTGCTCAAGCCAAATATCTACTGCATAGCCTGGAGAAAGCAGCAAGAAGCATTGGCTTCTACAAGAACATAAATTAAATAAGAAGGAGCCATATCCACTTAAAGTAAGAAGCCTTTAAAATTAATGGCCCAGTTCACATACCTTGGTAGCAATATCTCATCTACTGAAAATGATATCAACGTATGCATAGAGATATCATGGACTGCTACTGACAGGTTATTGATCATAGGGAAATCTGGTCTCTCTGATAAATGAAACAGGATTTTTCCAAGGCTCTAGCAAAGTCAGTACTACTATATAGATGCACCACCAGGGTGCGAATGAAATGTTCAGAGAAAAAGCTTGATGGGAACCACACAAGAATGCTACATTCATGTTGGGCACTGTTGGAGAAGTAATTTCAAACTCATAAGTGATGATCTCTTATGGACTCCTCCACATGAACTCCTACATATGAAGGACCAGCAAGGATTTAGATATATCAGCTTTGTGTGAACATGGGATACAGTCTAGAGGACCAACCAGGAACAATGAAAAATAGGGATGGATGGCAAGAGAGAGTCTGTGTTATCAACTGGATGATGATTATAATGATTATTATTATTATTATTATTATTATTATGATGATGATGACGATGATGATTTCACAAAAAATGAAGAAAATGCAAATTTAACTATGTTAAAGACAACTTTAAAACTTTTAATGTTGATTTGTTAGTTGCTTTATGAGTTTCAAACTAACAATAATTTTTGAAAAATACATTTGATGATATAATTCCATGCTCTCTTTTAATATTTATTCATTCTTTCTTTTTCTTTTCTTTTTAATGGTGTATCAATCTTTGTGGGTTATTTAATGCCAAATCTATCTTTGTTGAAGAACAATAGTGGTACTATTTAACCCAAAGCTGAGGGCTTTTCATATTGAGATTTAGTATCTACCATGAATATTTTTCAAAAGAATCTCTAACAACATTAAATATTATGAAAAGGAAAAAAAACATGCACTGAACTGTGGTATTCAGTGGAATTTTAAAGTCTCAATCTATCTAAAAAAATCTCCATACTCTTGACAATAAAAAGCTTTATCATTAAATATTTCCTCTTCTCTAGAACAATGTAATGTAACCTGCTACATAAAAAAGTGACATTCCCATATGTTTCTTGGTTTGTTATGTAATCAAATGTTTGGCATCCACTTTATTTCTACATTTTGATCAATAATGTTTGAGATCAAAGTTTGGGATTAAAGTTATATTCTTGAACATCAACTTTCAATTGAAGAAATAGTTTAGTTTTTCATAAAGAAATTTCTCAATAACATTTTATACTATAATAAAATAAGCATCCTGTCTTAATTTAGAAAATTCATTTTCTAGTCTGTGGTCAATTATCCAAGCATAGCAAAATTAAACCCACTCTCTTAAATATCTCCTAAAATTAATCAAACCATTGCATGTATGCTAAATAGCTATACTAGTGTCCCATGTAAATGAATAATTATTTTTCTTTGCTTTTCCCTCATTTTTTTTGCTATTTTTCTAAAATTAATAAGAAATATCACATTTTCATTATTTATATCTGATACCACGCCTTTCCGAGGATTGTTTGTCCTGATATCTCAGTGAACTTCTTTCTTGCTGACAATTCTCCAAAAGTTGAAAAAAAAACAAAAAAAAAACAAACTTTTTCAAGGAAAGTAACAGTATCACCTGCATTATTACCATTAAATAATGGGTAAGTTTTAATTGCTGCTACCTGCCTGTTACAAAATACTTTTAAACAGTGGGAAACTTGCCCCTCTCAACTGGTTTCAAATAAACCTTAAAACTTAATTGGATTAATAGGTTGGTATTGTTACATCAGCCTTAACCTTGATTGATTGTGACAGAGCTAAAATTATTAAAGTAAAAAAGAAAAGAAAACATTTATAAAACAAACTAATATGAAGAGTGACACTTGCACAGGCAGACTCATATCCATATCAGCAAGGCTAAGGAAACAGTGGGGCTGTGATATGTACAGTTTCTGCAATATTTGTTCTTGTTACAACAGAGGGTACTACACGAAGTTTTACTGACTAAAACACAATTTTATATACAAGAACTAATTAATCCACATTCACCTTATTCACGTCTAGTTACTTGATATAATTGACAATTTTTATTGGCTGTGTTAAATTTCTAAGATATAAATGACCAAAACATTGATACCAATATTTTAAACAGTTCATTGATAAGCATTTTATTTTCTTCATCTCTTTTTGTCCTCTTTTTCTCTCTCTGTCTTTGGACCAGTTGGCTGGGGCTGTAGAATACACTGACTGCATCTCTGCAGATGGGTAAGACTTCCCCAACGAATGTCCTGGATATGATACTAAACAATTTGATGGTGAGGTTCCAGTAATGCTGGAGTGTTTGTGAATGTGGAGTACCCCTTCATTGCCATCGCTCCCAGGTCCACTCAGGCCAGGAGGGGTAGCACCTGATAGGATTCTATCTATGGGTCAAATAGAACTAAACTGTAATCACGCTAAACTGAATTGTTTGAAATTATCGGTTTTTAGTGTTCGCCAATAGTCTGGGAGACTGGGGTTCAATCCCAGGTCGCGTCATATCAAAGACTTTAAAAATGGTACTTGATACCTCCTTGCTTAACATTCAGCAATATAAGGTACATATCAGGGTAAAGTGGAGCAATCCTGGGAAAGGAGTAGCACCCTCCACTACACCTCGGTGTAGTAGCTATTGAAAAGGGAGCCTTCTGGCTGCCCTCGACTACGGTTGCCAACTTTACGTTTTTTTTACTTAACTTTCGACTGTATAAGCAAGAAACTGTACTAATGCAAAACTGAATTGTTTGAAATAGAACTGTTTATATGCGTAAAAATGGATTTGGCATTAATAACCTACAATAGTTGATATGCCATAAAACCAAACCAAAAACAAATCTTTCTGTCTTTTGCTCCTCATTTTTTTGGTATGCAATTGATAAAATTGCATAAATATATGTTGTTTTGGGACTGCTATATACAAGGCTCATTAAATAAGTTTCCAGACTTTTTTTGTATGGGCACTTGTATTGATAGTATACATATGAAACTCTCGTCCCCTTCGAAGTAATCTCCTCCAGCTGCAATGCACTTGTACTGTTCCAACAACTTCTGGAAGGACCCATGGAAGTCCTCTTGTGTGAGTGTGTCAATGACCTTCATCACAGCCTCTTTCATCTCCTCAATTGTCTCATAATGACAGCCTCTAAGTTTTTCCTTGAGCTTAGGGAATAAGCAAAAGTCACAGGGAGCAAGGTCTGGACTATAGGGAGGCTGAGGAACTGTGTTGATGCCCATCTTGGTCAAATAGTCTGTGACAAGGATGGAGTTGTGGACTGGTGCATTGTCCTGGTGGAAATGCCACTGACCCGATTTGAAGAGTGCTGGTCTCTTCCGAGGGAATCTCTTCCTGAACTCCCTTAAAACCTCAACATAGTATTCCTTGTTGACTGTTTGTCCAGTGGGAACCCAGTGCATGTAGATCATGCCAGTGCTGTCAAAAAAAGGGATCATCAAAAGTTTGTGGGTGGATTTGCTCTGTCTGATCTTCTTGAGTCTGGTAGAGCCAGCATGCTTCCACTGGGAACTCTCTCTCTTGATCTCTGAGTCATAGCAGTAGATCCAGCTTTCATCGCGTAAATCTTCCGCATCTTCAGTTCCTCGCGAATAATTCTGTGTACAGTTCCCACACTGACATCAAACTGTGCACTTATTATCTCTATAGACAGATGACAGTCCTTATCCATGAAAATCTTTATTTGGCCAATCAACTCTTGTGTTCTGACTTCCTTACTCCTCCCACACCTCTCATCATCCCTCACAGACTCCCTGCCTTCCTTGAATCTCTTATGCCACTCAAAAACTAATGCTCAATTCATGCAAGATGGTTGAAAAGCAGTCTGAAGCATTCCATATGTTTCTGTGGATTTTTTTCAAAGTTTAAAACAGAATTTTATTGCATATCGTTCTTCTAAAGTGTCCTCACATCCAGATTGCATTTTTGAAATTCCCCAGCTGTGACAATCAGGCTTTAGTAGGGTGTATTCCAATTGCTGCTGTAGCTGTTCATTTGAACCTGAAATCATAAAAATTGGTTTGTCATCTCATAAGATACTGAATTTTCAAGAGTCTACAACAATCTTAAATGCCTGCACAAAAAAGTCTGGAAACTTATTGAAGGACCCTTGTATTTATATTTTTGGTTAAAGAGTTTCAGAGCTATAGAGTTTGGTTATAAACAATATCTAATACTGTCCGTTAGGATTGTAATATGTTCTGTGAGAAATACTAGAATACTGGAAAAAATTGATTGAGTTGTATTCACAGGCTATAATTAATCTATCTATCTATCTATCTATCTATCTATCTATCTATCTTGTTGATGTATTCAGTGCATGCTAAACTAACTTTAATACATGCAGAATATTTTTCTTTATTAATTAATTCCCTGAACATTTCCATAATTTAATGTTCTTTTAACAGATTGTATTGAATCGAAGAAACCACAAAAAACATGTTGAGATAAATATTTACTGGGCTCGATTCATATGAAGTACATCTATAAGTATATCAAAATAGACTGTGGTGCCAAGCAAGACAATAACATATATATACATACTAGTATAATATTAATTAAACCAAGACATATAATTTACATGTTCTGATACTTACTTGTATATGCATAAACAGTACATATGCTAATACATACATTTGCCCATACAGAGTGCTATATAATTATATCCATGTGCAATACAACCTTTTTTGATTAATTTTAAGGGATAGATGTTAATTAATATGAAGCTGGAAATATAAAGAGAGGATAAAAAAAGAGAAAAGTAGCAATGGAAAAAAAAGAAAAAATGGGTTTAATTTCTATTTGTCATTTATATGCATGTAATCTAAAATACAATTTGCTTTTATGCAGTGGTAATTAATAACATTTTGCTGCAGTTGTCTTCTTGGCAGACAAATGTCATCAGTGTGGGCTCATATTTGTTGTAGCATGTTGGATTTCCAAGTGAGAAATCAGTTATATTATCAAAATAAATAAAAAAATCTCATTAATTTTTGATCAGAATTTTTTTCTTCATCTTAATCTTAGTTGCTTTTCCTTATAATGTTATCAATATACAGTTATGAATAAACAGTTTGTAGCTCAATTAGCAGAGCAGCCAACACAGTTGAAGAGACTTTTCAAGACAAAAAAATGCAAGCATGAGTAACTAGAGACCTATTCTTTATTTCCATTCCACTATGTTTACTAATGATTGTCTGAATAGTTGTGATGAAAAGAAACTAAAATTAAGATGAAAAATACCAGTAAAGAATTGATAATGGCAAATAAGGCTTCATCTAATAAAGTAAAAAAATCATGATAACATTATTATTCATAAAAGACAGTCTGGCATATACTGGTATTTTGTAACCATAGTTAAGGACATAGGAGGTGCCCGTGGTGTAATGGTTATCATTGTAGGGAAATGGACACGGTGACACGAGTTCAAATCCTGGATGAGACGGATTGCATTTCACATAGCACTAATACCCTTGCGAAAGATATGAATCCAATAATTCTCCTCCCAGCTATGGGTAAATAGTAAGGCAGACTAGTTTCATCAGCCTTGGTGAGGCAACTAGTCTAGGAGAAGGAAAACTCTGAATTTAAACCTGCTAAACTCTGCTTAAAAATTGACCTTGTGTCATATCCTGCCCAAGCAGAGGGTTGGTAAATATGGTTAAGGACATAGGACATAACTATTCTTGTACTGAACAGCAGGAACATAACAAGTGTGTATGAGTGTAGAGGGCATGATATTCTTTTAGAGATATGACAAAAATTAAAGTCAATGCCAACTTTAACGCTCAAGATAGAAATAGAAAATTTTTTGTTGATGATGAATTGAACAAAGTAATTCTAAACCCATGAACATTTGACCAATGCTGATAACAATACTAATCATTCCATCATTCACTTTAAATGGTAAATTTGAAGTCATAAAAATCCTCCAAGAGTCTTTAGAGAGACCAATAAAACAGTGAAAATGACTCTAACATCACTTTCTCTAACGACTGAATAAATTAGTTTTCTTAGAATTTCACTCAAAAGACAATTTCCCTTCCACACAAACATTATAACTCCTCACTCATAATGTAAATAATTTTTGCATTTTACCCTTTAGCACTATATTTTAAAAAACAGTTTTTCTTCAAAAGAAAAAAAACTGGTCTCAACCTTTTTGTAAAAATAACACTGTAAACAATTTTTATTTGAAAATGTGTGCTTATAAAATCAAAAGTAGAGAACTGATCCCCCAATAAAAGGTTATTAATTTTTCATATTTTTTAGAAATAATCATACAATTTGTGTTATAATCAACAGAACTATGAGAAAAGTCTTTAAAAAAAATCACAGGAAGTATTTTTTTTCTTGGGTGGGAGTCTCCCCAATTGGCTGGGGCTGCAGAATACACTGACTGAGCAAGACCCCCCCATGAGTGTCCTAGATATGACACTATACAATCTGATGCTGAGGTTCCAGTGATGCTGGAGCTTTTGGGAATGCAGAGCGCCCCTTCACTGCCATTGCTCCCAGTTCCACTCTAGTCCAGAATAGTAGCACCTGATAGTGCCCTATCAAAGGGTTAAATAGAACTAAACTGCATACTTATGCTAAACTGAATTGTTTGAATTAGAATTGTTTGACTAAACTTAATAGCTTAAAATAGAAATGTTTTGAAAATTAAACTTTGTACTTATGCTAAACTGAATTGTTTGAAATTGAACTTTTTTTGACATTGAAACTGTACTTACACTAAACTGAATTGTTTAATATAGAACTATTTTGTCATTTAACTGTGTGTAAACAAAATATATACTTATACTAAACTGAATTGTTTGAATCAGAACTGTTTGAATAAAACTGAATAGCTTGAAATAAAGATGTTTTTGATAATTAAATTGTGTACTCATGCTAAACTGAATTGTTTGAAATTGAACTGATTATTTCTATAAAAATGGATTTAGCATTCAACAACCTACAAAGGTTGATATGCCATAAAACACAAACAACAAACCAACATTGGGTGGGAGTGGGGGTGTGAAAATAACTGTAAGTCACTCATTACTGTTGTTTGAATTAAAATTTAACACAGGTTTTTTTATTAAGATTTTGGTGCTTTCCTATTAATCTATTATTTTTTGTTTTTTTAATTTTTTTTTCAAATTTCTATTGAATTGACAATAATTTTCCAATTTTATAGTTAAGTATATCTTTTTTAAAAAGTTCTATGAGGTGATTGGGTTCAGTTTTCAATACAAGATGATGACAGGTAGAGGGGTCTGGAGGCCATGGGTTTCCCAAGAGATATGACAAAAATATATTCCTCTCCCCTTGAAACAATGACCTTGTTATGGCTTTGAACTGGGAGTTATGAATAAGTTTAGTTTCTTGTTCCACCTGAGTAAAATTGGACCTTTTTTAACATGATAGTATCTAATTAAAATGTACTATTACTTTTTTATGTCTTCCAGTATAGTAACATTTACAAACATTTATACTTAGGATATACCCATGCCAGGGTCGAATTAAAAATTGAGCAAAAGAAGCATGAGCTTAGAGCACCAAAAGACAAAGGTGATCTAAATGAAAAGAAGGAGGTTAAAAGAGAAGAGGGAACTAAAAAAAGAAGGGGAATCCAAAAGAAAAGAGTGAACTTAAAAAGAGAAAAGAAGATTAAAAGAGAAAAGGGGACTAAAAGTAAAGGAGAAACTAAAAGAGAAGTGGGAGCTAAAACAGAAGAGGGAACAAGAAAAGAAGAGCTAATTAAAAGTGAAGGGGTTGTTAAAAGAGGGAACTACAAGAGAAGAGAGGAATAAAAACATGGGAGAATTAGTAGTTAGAGAGGATATTAAAAGAAAAGAAGCTATCACAGTTTTTTTTTCTGAAGATCTACCTTATATTTGTAATAAAATCAAATAAGTTAATGTAAAAATGATGAAAAATATCTAACTCATTTTGTTTAACTAATTCTTGTATGATTCTTACACTATGAATACTAAACGCCTTTTTTATTCTCTTTTTAGAGAAAGGTTGCCCAATGAATGACAATTTTACTTTATACCCATTTAGGAACAATGAACAATGAACATCTGAAATTGTTTAAACTTGTTTCTTTAATTCTCAACCCACATTCAGGTTCTTGCAGTATTTATCAAAAAAATATGTCTATTTTAATGTATGGTATGATGTGCATTGTGTGAAGTAAGTTTCAGAATTGATCATTAAACTCCTTTATATTTATTATCTATCATTTAAAGGGAGAGGTATCTTAATAATATGTAACAAAATTAAAAACAGTAACTGGTTGTTACCAAAGGAACAATAAATGGTCAGTATAGTTGGAATGTGCGTACAGTACTGAGTGGCTTTAATCTTGACCAACACAATCAAAAGCTTTTTATCTATTATGATATTTTGACTCCAGAACAAAGTTTTTTTAGTTGTTTTATTTGTGCTAAAAAAAATAGAAATATTTTTGTATTTTTGCAGTGCATCAGAGTTGGATCTTTTTTCTTGCATATTTCATTTGAAAAAATTATTTTTATAGATTATAAAGAAATACAAGAACATTTTTATTAAATGAATAAATAATCTAAACAACTGCTGCTATTTAAAACTTATGCACAGTTCAACTATGGTTGTAATAACTTTGTATTTATCATGGCTTTTTACACCGGTATAACAAAATGCTAAACAAGTTTTAATGTACAGTACAAAGCTGAGTATAAAGATAACAAAATCCTAAATAAGTTTTAATGTACAGTACAAAAATGAGTACAAAGATAACAAAAAGCTAAACAAGTTTTAATGCTCAGTACAAAACTGAGTACAAAGATAACAAAATGCTAAACAAGTTTTAATGTACAGTACAAAGCTGAGTACAAAGAAAAATTTTTCTGTTGTGAAAAAAAGAATTATGAAGTCTGCAAAAAATCTCTGCAAAAACCAGGCACTAGGGAAGTAATTATTTGATTTTGGCACATCTTTCTTTCATCCTCACATGATTTGTTTTTTTCTTTGTTTAATGAGATATCAACCTTTGTGTAGTATCTAATGCCAAAGCTATCCCTGTAAAAGAATAATTGTGGAACTACTTTACCCATTACTGGGGGAATAAGTGGAGTTCATGCCTTTCCCAAGGGTATTAGTCCAAAAGAGAACATAATAGCATGATTGAAGTTTGAATTCACTTAGTACAGTGTCACAGTCCAGCACATAAGCCACAATGTAACAGGGACTCCCCCTCCCCATAAATAATGATATGCTGTCTGTCATGATAAAGTGTTGGAAACAATTGATATATATAATTGTCCAGAGAATGACTGATTCAATGATTTTAACAGCATGTCAACCTGTCAAAGGTAATTTTATGCCAACAGGTTAGGGAATTGGATTCATTATATATTTATATTCATATTTTTTCATGCTGTTGTTACCTAAGTGTTTTTTTTATTGCATATGACCCTATTGAATACTAATAATTTTATGAGTAGAAGTTAGGGAGTTGCTTTAATTAAATGTTCATATTTACATTTTTTTGTGTTGTTATTTCTAAAGACTTTCTTTTTTGTACATGGTCCTATTGAATATGAATAATTTTTAAACATCTATCTGACCCACCGATAGAACCTTAACAGGTATTACCACTCCAAGTCAGAGTAGACCTGGTAGTAATGGAAATGAAGGAGCACTACGCATTCCCCAGATCTCCAGAACTGGAGGCTCACCATCAGATACAATTCACTCTCATACCCTGGACACCCCTTTTTGGAGGGAATTACCCCTCTGTAGAGAATACAATCAGTATATTGTAAGCTAATCTGTTGTTCTATAAAAATATCTTAATGTGGAGGTAAAGTAAGTAAAGTTGGCCACCTGAGTCGAGGGTGACTTGAAGGCTCCCTTTTCGATAGCTACTACAGTGAGGTGTAGGAGAGGGCACTACTCCTTTCCCAGGATTGTTCCTCTTTACCCTTGATATGTACCTTATATTGTTGAGTGTTAAGCAAGGAGGTATCAAGTACCATTTTTAAAGTCTTTGGCATGACGCGACCTGGGATTGAACCCAGGTCTCCGGGACCATTGGTGCACACTCTACCCACGAGACCAATGAGCCAAAGTTATATGAATGATTGTTAATCAGATTTGTTTAAATTATATAGTGCATATTTGCAATTTAAGTTTAGATCATAAAAGAATTCACATACTTTGATAATGTAAAAAGAAAGAAATAGAAATTATATTATTTACAATTATAGTCTAAATTCTTTTGATAATGGATTCTTTCTCATCTGTTGTATTTTACATTAAAGATTTGTCATTATAAAATAGAACTAACATTTGAGAAAATCTGGAGAATACAGAAGCTAAAATAAGATAAAAGGCAAAAGTAAAACCCAAAAGAAAATGAGTAAATTAGCCATAATGAACCAAAATACAATATTATTTAAAGTTAAAGAATTATGATTTATCTGGTACCAAATAATCTTAATAATGATAATAAAAAACAACCCCCAACCAAAAAAAACAAACAAACAACAAAACAAAACAAAAACAATAAAAAAATCTAATCCTTGATTTTCAAGAACTTCATGTAAGAGAATATTACATGAAAAAAATACTACTTCATTTCTTTTTTTCTGTTCTTTGACTTTATTGACTTTGTGACACTGGATTTGGAGGGGGGGATTAATCAATTGAAAATAATCAGATTAAGTGAAAAAGGCAAGAACTGTACTCTTAAGAGAATCTTAATTGCTTAAATATTATTTGGACATAGAAAAAAACATTTGGAAACCTACAAGATAAGATGACTTGGTCAAGTTTGTGAAAGAAAATGTCTGGTTTATTTTTGAGTAGTTAAAGAAGGGAAGGGATTCATTTTCATTCAAAGAAGGACCAGGAAGGTCTGATAAAAGACTCTTAATTGCTTAATATTATTTAGACAACAAAAATGTAGAGAGAGAAAAACGTCTAGTTTATTGTGGGCATCAGAAAAATCTGAGTGGCTAAGCTGATGAGAAAAATTTGGTCATTTGATAAATTTGGAAACTTTCCTCTGCCTAAGCATTTTGAAAATCAGATTCATCTCCAAAAACTAGTTGTGTTCATCCAGAGATAAGGGCCAGGTTGAATATAGAGAGAATGGGAGGAACAAGGGGTCTCTAAGAACCTGCTGATACTAGGCATGCTTAAGAGATCCAAATTAAAGTTGAGTGAGAGGATGGATCCAGTTCTCTGACCACCAAAAAGAGGCTGGACCATTTCCTAAACTTGAAAAATTTGTTTTAAAGAAAACTGAATAATAAGAAATTGACTTTAAAGTTCGTTGGTTGGTTGGGTTTTATGGCATATCAACCCTTCTTGGTTATTTAATACCAAATCCTATTTGTACATAAATACTAAATATATATGATTTGCAAACAAATAGTATGATGGTGCCATTTTTAAATGAGCCAGAGCTTATTTGTTTGTTCACAGTTCAATGGTTTCAAGTATTGCTATCTCATACTAATGATTCTATTTAATATGAATTATTCATTGGCATACAGCTTAATGTTTTCAAGTATTGCTATTTAACATTAAAAATTCAATTTAACAAGTCATTTGTTTACACTCAGTGAAATGGTAAAACATTTCTGTTTGACACGTAGATAGGATCCTCACAGGTACTATTATTCTGGGTGGAGTAGACATGGGAAAAATTGCAATGAAGAGATACTCCACATTCCCCAAAGCTCCAGGACGGGAGCCTTTTCATAAGATGGCTTCATGATGATATCCAGGATTCTCATAGATGTGATGCAGTCAGCATATTCTACAGCCCAAGCTGGCTGGGCAATGACATTAAGGATGAGGAAAATACTGTATCCAGTAATAATCTCCTGGCCAGTTAGACAATTGACTCAATATAAGCTGGAATTTTTGACAGAATCTGAAGAGAGTCTGAATAGAAGTCAGAGTTAAGAGAGGAGTTGACTAAATCAGTCTGCCACTACTCCAGGACTGAAACCTTGCACTAGACTTTGAATACTTTTTTTTTCAGTGAATAGCAGAGTTTTTCCAATGAACAATAAATACAGAGATAATCAGGTATGTTGTAATCATGCTGGAAAACACGTAATTAACTCAGGTTCATCACAAATAACTCTCTCTTTCTCTCTCTCTCTCTCTCTCTCTCTATATATATATATATATATATATATATATTAGATATGTGAAAAAGCTTCCACAAGTTTTTTTTATTAAAATTAAGAAGTTAATCATAACTAGAATAGACATTTATTATTTATCAAAATATTTTCTTTGACCTTCTATGATCTTTTCTCAACATTCCAAAAGTTTTTGAATCTCAGTTGTCTGAATTGCTGAGATGAAGCTTGATGATTTTTATCTTTCAGAGTTTTTGGACTATTGTCTTCATCTCTATTGTTATATTCACAATGTTTCAGCTGATATATCCTCTGGCCTTCTTCGGATGTTTCTTGTCGAATTTTGAACCACATCCTATATTTAATCAATGGAGGTCGCTTGCTCTGATTTCACAAACCGTAACCAGGTACAAGTTAAATATTCCTGTATTGTTACTCACCTGCAGTCAGGATTGAACCTGTAAACTCCTGATGATTTTCACTTCAAAGCTAAGGAACTGACACTTATAACTGTTATGCCACGTGTCCTATTTTTGAATCACATCTTCATAAAATAATTATGATTTAAATGCATTAAAGTGATAAATGAAAATTGGTTTGTTTTCTTTGCTGGATTATTTAATGCCAAATGTTGCACACCAGTAAAGAGACCATAATACTTTTGTTCATAATAATATCTCTCTACTTTATAGTAATGAAAGGGTCAAAATGGCTGATAGTGAGAGAGAGACTGAGAGACTAAGAGATGGACTTAGACTGCTGTCATTGACACCACATGGGACACACATTTGAAAGTTAGTCTGGAACTACTAGGGTTTTACATCATATCTTCTTAACTCACATTAAGATATATATTTCAGAACTTCTTGCTTCCTTGATGAGAGGTTCTCAGCCAGAGAGCCACCTGGCACCCTCTCTGGTTGACCTGTTTACTCGCTGGCTGCTCTCAGTATCAGTCCGAATCTCTCTGCATTTGTGTATTGACTGTGACTTTCTTGTCATTATATAATATTTTCAATGCCCACTCATTTCCTTCTGGTTCTCAATTCATGTGATTTATTTCCGCTGTCCTCTTGTTTTTCCTAAGACGCAGATGTGATATCCTGTTTGCAAAATCCACAACTAACAAGCTGTCAAATGTCAATATGTAATACAAAGCCATCCTTGTAGAAGAACAGTGGTGGTAGTATTTAACTTATAGCTTGGAGAATAAAGAGGTTCATGTCTTTCCAAATGGTATTAGTCCAAAAGTGAACATATTAGTGCAACTGTATGGTTAGTTTAGTTTCTTTGTTTAATAGCATATCAACCTTTGTGGGTAATTCAATGGTAAAGCCATCCTTGCAGAAGAACAGTAGTGATGCTATTCAACCCATTGCTGGGGAATAAGGAGGTTCATGCCTTTCCCAAGAGCATTAGTTTGAAAGTGAACATATCAGTGTGACTGGAGTTCAAATTCACTTACTTCAAGGCTACAGTCCAGCACTATTATGCCATGGGGATTTCGCTAAATGGAAATTGAAAATATTTTTAAATTTTTGACCAGATAAAGAATGCTACATTGATTGAAGCAACTGACAATCAAATGGTGCCAAGTATGGTGAATATGCCATGTGAGGAAGAATTTCCTATCTCTATTATCGCAATGTGTCTGTTAATGAGTGTGCCAACAATAAAGTCAAAAAAGAAGCTCATATTGCAAATCTAGGTTCACAAATCCAAAGGCAAAGAATGTTGTAAAAAAATTCAGAATCACGAGTTCAATGTCAAATTGATAAATAAGAAAAAGGGTCTGGAATCTAAATTTCTTATCCAAACTGAGTGATCTTATTCTTGCTCACAAAGAAAAGAAATACACAACCAACTGTTAAAAAAGCAATGGATTTTATTGAGGAAACAAAATTTACAATTGGTTGGGAAGGATAAAAAAAGATATATTTGGCATTCTAAAAATCTGACTGGCCATCTGTTCTTTAGAATTTCTCAAGTGGTAAGTATTTAAGATGTTTTTCCCTTTAGTAGATTGTGCATAGGATGCCAGCCCTTTTTTGAGGTTGGAGATTTTCTTCTCTTTTGTCACACAAAAGTATTGATTTAGTTAGTCTTCTATTTTGTAACCAGATTTAGATGACTGCACATCTAAAATTTGATTTGATATTGCTTGGTGAAAGTGGAAGAACACTGAATCTTTTACAAATTAGAAAATATAGGGATATCTAATTTAATGAATATAATTACGATAGAATTAATTTGTGTAGGACTTAAAATTTCAGTTAAGTACATTAATCAAAATGTCACTGATTCAATTTCAATATTTAAGGAAACTTGATATAATTGAAGTTACAGTAAGGTCTTTAAAGCAAGCTCTTTTGGTGTGTTGATAATCTAAGTTGCTTTGCAGTATCAAGTTAACTACCCCACCTAATCTGTTCCCTAAAATTGGTTGCCTGGGATGATTCATACAATATCAAAACAATAACAGAAGTAAAGAATAATAAAATGTACCTTTGCTTTCTATTCAAGAATAATAGTAAATAAGAAATGGGTCATGAACTCTAGTTTTTATGACATACAGAACAGATCCAATAATTGATTGATGTTTTTTTTTTGTACTGCTTTAAATGGGTTATGTCAATTCATGACTTCAGTAAATTAACCAGTCATAAAATTTGAACCCAAATGTATCTGGACTAAAACTTAATTTAGTGATGCCCTGGTCTGGTGACTCACTCTATCTTATTGTTTTTTTAAAAATTTATTTAGGGATGCAAATCAGAATATATTTATTTGCAAGGTTTGTAAGAGGCTACAAAAAGACATCTTGTTATGAGGGTATAGAAAATATCTCAAAGATTAAAAATAAACCCACTACATTTACCCTTTTTCAACCATTCTTGGTCCAGCATCTCTTAATCATTCTCTTGTATTCTAGCATATCATATCAATGAAAGTTTGATAATATCAGAACATATCCAGCCATTTTAGGTATTTTGAAAACCAGTAAGACAGATACAATGTAACTTGAAAACTGATGAGAGGGAACTTTAATTCACATATATAAACAGTCTTGTGTTACTCTGTCAGTAGTGAGATACCAGTAAGTGAGCTTGTGGACTGTGTGGCCATCATATTCACAATAACTGAATTGCAAAATATTTCATCATCCAGGTTTGTCAGGTTTTCTATCATTGAGATTTGGTTCCTTGTGACTTCTGATTTTTCCCAAAGCTGAAATAGCTATTGAAATGTCACTTGCAAGATCAAGGAGAATGTGACATGGCAGCTGATAGTATTTCCAAAATAGAAATTTGAGAACTGAAAGGGTCTCAAGGATAAGTGTTTAATGAAGTACTTTGAAGGAGACTAAGGAGCCTTTACCCTTGATAATATTTAATGTTTGGATACTTTCTTAGCTGACCATATATTTAGATATTCATATTTTCTGGTTTAGTTGAGAATTGCTTCTAAATGAAATCATCTGGAGGTTGCAGGTTCAATCCCAACTACAAGTAAATAACAAGGAATACTCACTATAGCTTAACATTTGTACCCAGTCATGATTAACAGCATTTGAACACTCTACCTCAGTGGATTAAATAAAGGGTTCTGTTTGAAGTTCTGTGTGGTCTACTGAGTTGAACATGAAACACTGGAAGAAGGCTGAAGAATGAATCAGCTGAAATGTTGTAAATATAGAAATAAAGATGAAGACAATTGTTCAAATACTATAAGTGATAAAAATTCCAATTTTCTATGATTAACTTACGTCTGGCATAAGATCACAAGTGTAAGGCTCTAACTGAGGATTGAAATCATGATAGCATTTTTCTTATGATGAATGTTTCAAATTAGCTTGTTGTGAATTTTATAATGATGAGAGTTTAAATGACCATATAATGCACAAATTTATTTAAACTGGAATTTAAAAGATCTTTTTTCTTAAAGTTACAGTGTTTCATTTTACCCTGTTGCATTATGTAATATTCTCAGAATTCCAGTCACCCTGTTGTTGGAGCTTAGAATATGTTGACTGTATCCCCTGAAGAGGGGTAAGATCTCCCCCACTCCCCAAAAAGATATGTTCTAGGTATGATACTAAAAGGTATCTGATGGCTCCAGTTCTGGATATCTGAGGAGTGTGGAGTACCCGTTCATTGCCTTTATTCTCAGTTCCACTCTGACTTGGAGTGATCGTACCTGTTAGGGTTGCATCTAAGAATCAAATAGATCTGTTTGAAAATTATTTGTATTTAAAAAAGACTGTTTGAAAAAAAAAACCTCTAAAGAAACAACTACACAAAAATATAAATTTGACAGTAGAATAAACATAATTTCCTAATCTCTAGGCATTAAATAACTGAAGACAGGTTGAAATGCCATTAAAATCAATGAATCAGTTAATGAGAATTCCTAACCAGTCTACAGAGGTAGACTGTTCTCATTCTGATGTACATGTTAGAGGATATATCATGTCAATTTATTGTTCTTTGTTAATCTTTCTTCAGGATTCTAATTCTGCTCATTCCACTGAACTAGAGTATATAAATTTCACTGCTTGACTCAGGGATTGAACCTACAACTACCATGTAAACTACATAGACACAACTAACACTTATATGTCCTGTACAATCAGGTGGTGTATTTTTAAGTCTTAAATCTAATGTCTGTTTTCCTTCTGATAAACAGTTCTTATATAGTACCCAGTTCTATGCTAGGTCTACTGAAGAAGTTAGCCTAATTTGTGTACTGACTTAGGTTTTAAATTCAAGGGTTCTAAGAAAGTTACCAAATATGGCAGACTATACAATGGTCAAAATGTTGTGACTATAACAATGAAGATGAGGACACATTCAAATGAATCAGTATATAATCATGATAATTCCTCGTCTCTAATATCCAGATGGATATTAAATGGACTTGTTATGACCTTTTTTTATAATGATGAGTGTTTCAAACTATTATCTGATGATTTTTCTTATAATAAGTTTTCAGTATTAGCTTTTTACCCATTGCTTTATGGAGAGAAGATTTGATATTTCTAAGCTTTATTTGGTTTGACACAAGTGTAGGAAACAAAGAGATTGAAATTATCAAAACAGTAATTGTCTGTAAGACTAACTTGTTAACCAATGCACCATAGTGAGGCATTCTTGATAGTTGACTTATTTATCAGACTTAGCCAACTTGAACTATGATATGGAGTACTCATAAAGAGATATGATCACTACAAATAACAAACTATATTATCTTACTGATCATTACATTAATGCATGTATTTACTCAACCTCTCCTCCATGGGCAAGATGTGACAGAAGGTCAATTTTTAAGCCATGTAATCTAGTTTAAATTCTGAGTTTTCCTTCTTAAATTCAGACTTTTCCTAGACTGGTTGCCTAACCAAAGATAAAGAACTTAGTCTGCCCTACTATTTACCCATAGCAAACAGAAGACTTTAGTATGAAGTTGCTGTGATGTGGCTTGTACCACCTGACATCTGGTAGCCTGGATGTATAAAAGGCATCTCCTGTGTAGCGGTCGGCAGTTACTGAATATTGACATCTGGCATAGCACTCTTACAGTGAGAGACTGTAAATGTTGTATATACTCTGGATTGTACTGTTCAACCAATAAAAGGATTTAACTCTGTATTTCTTTGTGTATCCCTTCCTTCATGATACTACAGAAGTGAAACGCAAAGAGCGTCATCTAGGATTTGAACTTGCTTATTTCATTTCCTATGACAATAACTGTTACATTGATGTAAGCACTTTAAACTTAACATTTTTAAAAACTGCAAAAAAAAAAAAAATGACCTTGCTATGCTCAATATGACTGTGTATCATAACATCATTTTTGTTTGTTGACTATTGAGTTGACAGCTCTCATTTTCTACCTAACTAAAAATCTCTTACCAATATTTTATAATGAAAGGAAAATAGAGTCACACGTTTTCAGTTTACTGATCTAATATTTAAGCTGATTTAAATAAAGGTTGGTGTCAGATCTGTAAAAGTGCATAAGCACTTGAGATTGTCAGGATCATCTTTGTAAATAAGCCAACAATGTGCATATATACTCATTTATCCCATGCAAGTGAGAGTGATCTATTCTTAACATTATTTGCCCTCTGTGATCTGTATATTTCTCATTCCTTTGTGAGATTTTATACTGTCTTTGCTTAGAAAATTGTCAGGTTAAGCTTTTGAGCTGCTTATCCTATCACTGGAAATCTATCCAAAAAGAATTTTCACCTTTAAAGATGATTGCTAAGAACACCATGGAGATGGAATTCAAATACAGTCAAATGGGGCAACATGTAAATGGATGAGACAGTTTGCTCTTAAATATTTCCATGGTAAGTTCACCACCACCACCACCACTACAATTTGACTTCAGTGAAGATGATTGTTATCTTTTATTTTTGTGGCTGAAAAACACCCCACAGACCGAATAATTTCTTAATATTTTAGTAATTCCAAAGTTAATTCCTAAATGTTGTATCATAGTTGCTCAGTGGTAGATAAAAATGTAAGCTACAAAACATGAGATGGGAATTGATATGAAAATTAACATAGGTATTTAATGATCATTCAGATATTCTTTTAAATTTCATTTACCAGCATATTAAGTAAGTAAAGTTGGCAACCTAAGTTGAGGGTAACCTGAAGGCTCCCTTTTCAATAGCTAATACATTGGTGTAGGGGAGGGCGCAACTCCATTCCCTGGATTGCTCCACTTTACCCTTGATCCATACCTTATAGTGCTGAGTGCTAAGCAAGGCAGCATCAAGTATCATTTTTGAGTCTTTGATATGACTTGACCTGGGATTGAACCCCGGTCTCCCGGGCCATTGATGAACACTCTACTCATTAGGCCAATGTCCCGGTAGATTATTTAATACCAAAGCCAACTTTATAGAACAGCAGTGGTATAATTCAATTCATAGCTGGAAAGATAAGGGGCTCAAACCATTTCCAAGGATATTAGTCTGAAAGTGAACCTAATAGCATGACTGGAGTTCAAACTTGCTTACTACAATGTCACAGTCCAACACTTTAGCTTTTACTCCATGGCAACTACCCAAATGGAAATTGACCAGATAAAAAATAATAGAAAAAAGAAGATAATAATAATAATAATAATAATAATAATAATAATAATAATACTTGGAATGCTTCCTAAAACCTTGAAAAAAAAACTAGATGAATTGGAAATCAAAGGTAGATTTGAGACCAGACTACAGCATTGTTAAAATTGGCTAGGATACTGAGAAGAGTCCTGGACAGCTGAGGAGATTTGTTGTCACTCAGACTCCAGTGAAAAGTTAACAGATGATCCTGGTGGGAAAAACTCACCAGGAGTGATGTGATAATAGTAATAATAATACCAGACATAGTATTAATTAACAAGTAAAAAAGAATGTGCAATCTACTGAATTTTGCTGTTTCAGTGGACCACAGGGTTAAAATAAAAGAAAGCAAAAAGATTGACTAATACCTGGATCTTGCCAGAGAGATGAAAAACTGACAGGAAGGCATTAAAATCCTTGGAGAAAAAATATCAGAAACTATCAAACAAGCAAAAAAATGAAGGACAAATTCAAAAACGGTAACACAGAAGGACAAGAAAACTACTATAAACTAGAGTTTACTGCAGTACCCTGTTAAAAAGCTCTCAACCCTTCTTAAACTGGACAAGAGAGGAGTGCAGAAACATAGACCATAGAATGATAACTTGAGAGATGATGAGGACAGGATATGTTACAAGAAAAAATGTTGAAGAAGACTCACCAGCATTGAGGAATGTATGGATATGGTGACTCAGGAATTCAGGGAATATATAAAAAGGAGCAAAGAAAGATTAATTACACAGTTAATAACTGTAAAAGCAAAAATGATAGGACAGACAGGAAAACAAGAAAAAAAAATGGGAAGAAAAATAAAAGTATAAACATTTCCAGTGACAAACTAAAGACGTGCAAGGTGACTGAGTGATGGCTATGCAGAAGAAACCTAAAGAAAGGAAAAGAATCATTATTAATTGCAGCTCAAAAGAAGATCATAAAAAATATATAAAAGCTAGAATAAATAAGTATAGACTAAGTGGAGAAAGAGATAAAACAAACATTAAGCCACATAATAAGTAAAATATAGCAAACTATCCGAGGAAGTGTACAAGAGAAGGCACAAATTGATGGTGAAAGTGATCCCACTGGAAATTTTGCAAGTGACAAAAATTTCACAATATATACAAAGAGTAAAAGCACAAACCAGAATCTCTTCTGGAAAATAAGACTCATAGAATTCACCAACAGATCATCCAATCTTGGCCAGAAGACTAGATTTAGTTGTAATTATGAACTTTGCTGTTCCAACAGACCACAGAGTTAAAATCATATTTACCAACCCCTCCGCTTGGGCAGGATATGACACAAGGTCGATTTTTAAGTGGAGTTTAACAGGTTTGAATTCAAAGTTTTCCTTCTCCTAGACTAGTTGCCTCATCAAGACTGAAGAACCTAGTCTGTCCTTCTATTTACCCATAGCTGGAGGGAGAATAATTGGATTCATACCTTTCCCAAGGGTATTAGTGCTATGTGAAATGCAATCAGTCTCGTCCAGGATTTGAACTCGTGTCGTTGTGTCCATTTCCTATGACGATAACCATTATACCACAGAGTTAAAAGAAAAGTGAAAACCTTAATTACTACCCAGACCTTGCTAGAAAACTAAAAAAGTTGTCGAACATGAAGATCACAGTTGTATCAGTCATAGCAAAAACCCTAGGAACAATCTCCAAGAATCTGTAAAAGAGACTGGATGAACTTGAAATCTGAAGGGACTGTCCTGACCACAGCTCTGTTGAGATCTGCTTGAATACTGTGAAAAGTCCTGGAGAGTTGATGAGACTTGTTGTAAGTGAAAACCACCAGTTAAACTGGTGTGAAAATACTTGCAATGATTAAAATCATAGTAAAAATCTACAAAATGCTATTAATATCTAATTGATGATAAAACATTTCTTTTCATTGTAGAACATTTCAATTATACTTTGAATTATTTATTTTTTAAAATGTGTATCCAAATAAATTGGTGCCCAGATCCAAATGCTTGGAATTAGATCTTGGAATATATATTATTCAAGCATCTTTACAACTGAAAGAAATTAAAATTCAGTATAAGTTCTCTTTGTTTTGGTTATTTCCATGATTTAATTCCAGGAAACACTGTAGGTATAAGTATTGATTTTGACTAATTTTCTTCATCATTGCTTTTTATTCTATTTAAATCTGCTCTTTGATTCTTAAAGTAAACAGCATGTTACATCTAACAATGAGTATCGGACATTGGCCTTGCGGTTAGTGTTCACCAATGGCCCGGGAGACCTGGGTTCAATCCCAGGTCGAGTCATACCAAAGACTCAAAAAAATGGTACTTGATGCCTCCTTGCTTAACACTCAGCATTATAAGGTACGGTGCAATCTAGGGAAGGAGTAGCGCCCTCCCCTACACCTAGGTGTAGTAGCTATCGAAAAGGGAGCCTTTGGGACACCCTCGACTATGGCCGCCAACAACTTTACATCTAACAAGTCTTTAACTCATCATGTATAATGCTCTAACCAATTCAAAGAGGTAAGGTACCTTGGAAAAGGGGTGTCCTGGGTATGGTACTAAACTGCATCTCATGATGAAATTCCAAATCTGGAAATCTGGAGAGTGTAGAGTACTTCTTCATTTCCATTACTCCCATGTCCACTTTCACCTGGAATGGTAGTACCTGTTAGATTGCTATGTATGGGTCAAATAGAACTGTCTCAGAATGAATAGTGTTAGATAGGTATTCTTGATGCCATAAAACTAAATTATCTATATTAAGAATAGTTACTTAAAGCTATAACTGTTTACTAAATTCTAATTACTTGGAACCATATAACTGTGCACAAACAAATGACTTCTGTTTAATAGAAATAATTACTTGAAACCATATAATTATTAGTATTAGATAAATGTACTTGAAAACAAACAGATGTGAGCAAATTATTTGTATTAGGAATACTTGATCATTTATTACTGTATGCAAAAAACTTTTAAGAAACAATTTCATAAAAAATGTTAAGATAAATGTACAATGAACATGATTCCTTAACCTTTAAGCATAAAATAACCCTCGATGGATTGGTATGCTATTAAGATCAATAAATTCAACCAGAGAAACTTCATGATCAGATGAATCAATGGTAAACCTATAAGACTGTCATAAAATGTCATAAAATGATTAAGAAAGACAAAATTAATATTGAATGCATTAGTCCATAATTGAGATTCTTTCAATGTTCTAACTGCACCTTTCCAGCACCATACCTACAAGAATGTTATAAACTGGTAACTCTCTTTACTTTTTTTTATTTACAAATTTAACATTGACTTTTATCTTGTTTTTTTTTTTGTTGTTGTTTGCATTATGAACTGTTATGTTGTATCATGATGAACAAGAATGACTATTAATTAGTTTCAGCTGAATAGTAATAACTCATATAAAGACAGTTTGTAATTTTCCTGTTGTTTTTTTCTTTGTTTATTTTTTTAAAATGAAGAGCATTAAATATAATCACATTTTTCTTGTTATAAAAATCTTGATAATCTTATCAAATTATCTTTTTTTTAGGTAATAAATAACTCCATATTAATTGCTTCACTCAATTCACAACAAATCAATTTCTTTCAGCAAATTAGACAAAACTTCATAAATATATTTTAATCAAGTTGTTTCCTAGACCAAAAAAAAAAAAAAAGAAAATTAGCAAATTATATCCTATATACAAATTAAGTGACTGTTGCATTTATATGTAACATATATTGCTGGGCCATATCAAAAGTTAAAATTTGAAAACTTTCAATAAAGATATTCCATATATATTGTTAATTAGAAATTTGAATATCAAGATGATGCAAAAGTTCCAAGTACTTTTTCATAATGTTAGGAAAATATGAGATGTATCATTGAAGTTTATTCAGATTTTGATTGCTTCTACAATCAGTCAGCAATAATTTGTAATTCATAATTCAGAAGCAAGTAAAACTGGTTCCACTGACATTTAAGGTAAAAGAAAAAACAAGAAAAAAACAAACATGGGTCAGTTTTTAAATCCTTATCTTTATTGACTTATTTTACTAAGAAAATATTTTTTGCAGCAATTAAGAAAATCATGGAAGATTCAAGACAACTTGTATCTTATCCAAAATGGAAGCTTAGGTGCAAAATATTCTTTCACATGTTTGATATGATTTAAAGGGAATTCTTTATTGCATATTAATGGAGTTTGGATAAACTATTACTGTGGAACATAAAGATGAGCAATTTATTTGTTTAATTGACGTATTGGGAGGAATAGATTGTTTTTTTAGAGCAGGGAATCCATTTTTCCATGTGGTAGTATTCACTCACTTATTGTTATTTAACACAGTAAGCAATCATAAAACTAGAATGAGATGATTTTTCACTTGCACCATATTTTCCAGACATGACATCATCACTTGCTTGGTTTATACACTGTTTATTTTCTGATGAGCAGTTCCAATAACTTTAAAACATCAAAGAATTTATTCCAATCAGAACATTAATGGTTCTTTTTAATGGGATACACCATTGAAAAGTTTTACAAGGCCATGAAGAAAACGTAAATATATTTGATGACTGAATAATGGTGATATGAATTTATATAGACAAACGATTTTATCAAAAAATATTGGAAACATTTGCATCAATCTAATTTATGAAATAAACTTTCTTAAATAACTATACTGAATATTAATAAGTTCAAAAGTTAATGGAGAAAACAGATGAAAATAACATTGCTATAATAATGCTATTTTGAATGGAATTTTTGAGACCTGAGGAAGTCTTCGGAAACATACCAAATAATATAAAAAGTGTCATAATCTTTGGAATCCGTAAGATTTTTCTATAAATGTTAAATTGTTTTTCTGTTCTTGCAGCAATTCTTAATCCTTTCATTAACTTTTTAAAAAATTAATTGTAGATTTTTTTCATGTCATAACTAAATATCAAACAGCTATCTTAAATATAATTTTAATGGTTTAATAGAAAGATCTATCTATAAAATAAATAATGATTTGATTTATAAAATATAAAAATGATTTTAGAGACTAAAGTAATTTTTCTCTCAAAGGTACAATTTAACCCATAGGTGGGGTGGTGGATTGCAACTGGAGTTATTGCAGTTAGCCACTATGCCATAGGGACTCCCCTGGTAAACGTTACACATTTTCTTCTTCTTCTTCTTCTTCTTCTTCTTCTTCTTCTTCTTCTTCTTCTTCTTCTTCTTCTTCTTCTTCTTCTTCTTCTTCTTCTTCTTCTAATTAGAATCCTTCAATTTTTTCTCAATAGAAGACTCAGTTTCTTCAATGATTTTGGGTTTATGGATTATCTATTAAGAAACTAATGAGAATATTTGTTTTTAGTACATTTATTGCTACTTTTGATATTTGAACCATGTAGCATAATAGAATAAACAAATTCTCTGCTCAGCATCTCAAGGTAGATATTGTGTTGCTGTAGCTGTTTAGATTGTCGTAAATAAAACGTTGAAATGGATGCACATGTATATTAGAAGCAATACGCAACAACCCATAAAATGTACATATGTTGTAAGGCAATAAACAATTTTAATAGTTCACTCAAATATTCCATCTCCTTTAGAGTTTAACAATTGCTGTTATCAATATTATTATTTATAACATTTTTTATAAATAAAATTTTTTTACAAATTTCTCCATCTTTGATTTTTACCTTTTAAAATGGTTTCCATTTTGTGATTCAAAGAATGTCAATACTGAAATTTCAGATTGAAATAGAAAAGCATTTTTTTATTTTCATTTTTCTTTTTTCTCTTTTTTTATTTTTTAGATTAGAAAATAAGAACAGGAAATGAAATGTGGTCATTCTAAAACTGTAAAGCATCTTTTTTTGTTTTTTAAATTTCTTTCACCTCTGTTTTTTTGCCTTTGGCCACCTGTCTGTTTTCCTTTGCCCCATTTAGCAAAGCTAAAAAAAAAAAAACCTGAAAAAAAACAAACAAACTGTGTTGCCATGAAATTTACTGTTTACATTAATGTTCTCAAGAGAATGAACCTGATTAATATTGATGGTCCAATGACCTTTTTAGCACTACCCTTCTGATCATAAAAATAAACCAGTCTAGAAGAAAAGGGGGAATCTATCAGAAAGAAGAGGAGTAGCTGTTGACTTTCATAGCAGTTAGTAACTGCTACAGCTAAAAATCCACTTACAAACAGAGAAAAATATAAAAAAAAAGAATATGCAAAAAAAAAAAAAAATAAAATAAAAAAAATAAATAAATAAGAAAAAAAGAGCAAAATGTAGGGAGGAGAAGAAACATAATAACAAAAAATGGGCATTATTTCTTGTTATTATGTTTCCTAGTTTTAAGATCACCCACCAAAAAAAAAAGTAAAAAAAAAACAACAAACAAACCCCAAAACAAACAAACAATAAACAAAAAGTTCTGATGAAAGGTGAAAATTAGCACATTTAGGAGCAATTCAAAAATTTTCATTGGTGAATTATTTGGGTAGAATTCAATGATGTGCTTCTTTAAAGAAAATGCTTAGAAAAATCATGAATCCAATCTTCCCTGTATTACATTCCAAAACTAGTTATTTTGGCTACATTCATAATGATAGATAAAGAAGTAATAAAAACAATACTAAGTAATTTTAATTCAATCTGATTGTAAGTACATACAAACTTGAACCTAGCAAATAACTACTTATTAATCTAATAGTCAACCATCAGCTATTAGCATCAATATATATATATTGATATATATATATATATATATATATATATATATATATATTTTCATCCACAAACAGATTATTTCGTTGTATCACAACTCTTCAGTGTGGCTAGACATGCAAGACACTTCAAGCTGGGATCAAAACACGTCTAAATTTACATTAGACATGTGCAGCTATTTCAATAACTTATGTCAGGTCAGGAATTATAACACATATGAATTAGCTTTCGTTTATTTACATTTTGTGCTATCAGATACCAGTGTGCTCAATTCATTTGAAGAGCTTTGCATTACACAAGTGGTAGCATATATATATATATATATATATATATATATATATATATATATATATATATATATTTATATATATACACATACACACACATATATATATAGTTTGGTTTGGTTTCTTTGTTTAATGGCATATCAATCTTCATAGGTTATTTTATGCCAAAATCCATCCTTGTGGGAGAGCATCAATGATAATATTTACCTGGTAGGATAAGGAGGACATATATTTTTGTGGAGTGACTGAAACCCCCAACAGAGTGGACAGGTCTGAGGACTATATAAGGGCAGTGCTCACTCAAGACATGTATGACTGTATGACAGTCTGTCTGTCTGTCTCTCAGATAACAAACAACTAAGGTCGCTTACATTAGTCAGCGAACTGTATTTCTCTCTGTAACCAAATATCTCTGATCTTACATGCTTGTCGATTCTTACAACTCATGAAACAACATACATATATACATATATATATATATGGTTAAAAAGATATTAGCCATATTACAAATTGCCTAAAAAAGTGCTTGATGCGACTATGACAGAATAGGTTTAAAACCTAAAATATCCAAATTGTGTACTGTTAAAGTCCACTACTTAAAGTTTCATATGGATTGGACAATCATTAGACTCATACACAAGGTTATTGGACAGTGATATTGTAGCTGGTAAGTTTGAATATCAGTTGTGTTATCAAGTTTGCTTTTGGACTAATACCCTTTGGGAAAGTTATTAATGTTTTACAGACATTGGAAAAGGCCTGGTTCCTGCAGTTGATTGGGAAAATGGTTGATGGGAGGAGAAAACATGATATAAAAAGAAAATAGCTCAAAAAAATTTTCTGAGTCTTACAGGCAAAGTTGGTATATCTGGTAGATTAATGTTAACTAAGACACTACCTCACCTAATTCCATTATTGTGTGATATCAAATGGTAATGGAAAAGGTTTATATGCTATCAGTTACAGTGTCTCTCTCTCTCTCTATATATATATATATAGTCATCCACAGACAGACTCTTTCGTTCTATCAGAACTCTTCAGTGTGGCTAGACACGCAGGACGCTCGAAGCCGGGATCGAAATCCGTCCAACTTTACGTTAGACTGTGTTTCAGACCACTCGTCCACCAAGCGGACCACATTGGCTAAGGGAATTTTAAGGTATTTTTATTTTTAGAAACAGCAGCAGCAGCCTTTGTTTACATTTTTTTATACCCTATCGGCTACCAGAGTGCTCAATTCTTTCGAAGAGCTTTGCATTATAGCAGATGGGAATAAACAATCATTTAAAAGAAAAAAGAATGTTTGATTAATCAAAAAGTTCTCTAATGCTGTTCAGCAGAGCAATATAAAAATATGAAAAGAAATTAAAATCTCACCTTCTTATAGTAGTTTCATTACTATAAGTGTCATGTATCAGCTATGGAATAGAAGACATTAATCATCAGATGAAACTTTATTTGCTAATAAAGTTTAATCTGATAATAGTGTCTTCTATTCCATAGTTGATACATGACACTTATAGTAATGAAACTATAATAAGAAGGTGAGATTTTAATTTCTTTTCATTTTCACACACACACACACACACACACACACACACACACACACACACACACACACACACACACACACACACACACACACACACACATATATATACCGACTGATGAGGCTTAAACATTATGACCAGTGACACATGGGAAGGATGACAGCAACTGTCTTTTAACAAATGCTCATGTCAGGTTTAGGAGTAGGCTAGCTTTGAGTACTACATTTTGATGTATTGAATGCTCCAGTTATAGGAAACAAGAACGATTTGGGTTATTTGATAAAGGTTAAATTATTATGGATAGAAGACAAGATTACAGCATTTTAAAAATGGCACAGAATCTAAGGTCCTTATGTTTATTTGTGGTGAATACTTACTGACCGTGTCCCTAATCACTAACAAAGCATGGGCTGGCCCAGAATTATTGATATAAGAAGAAAATTTTTGGTTTCCTGATCAAGTATGAGCCACTAAAAGAACTACTGTGGCACAAATTTCTGATGGAAGGAATGAGTAACAACACACAGTACTTTGCCATTCAGGCCAGTTAGAGTGCTCATGCAAAACAATCTTCATTACTGAAAGCATCTTTAAGAGGCATGTAAGTGTTGGAACAGGCACACTGTTTCTCAAATTTCTTTAATCCTTAAAAATAATTAAATTAAAAATATCAAATCAAATAGAAATTAATAAAAGAAAGGTCATTCCATTTTTGGTTAGACTGAGGACTTTTTGATATTCCCTGGTATATATATGCACACATACTCATGTGTAATATATATATATATATATATATATATGCACACATAGATATACACGCAACCGCACACACACTCACATATGTAAACATATATGGAATTTATATTATTCAATGTGCATATATATATATATATATATATATATATATATATATATATATATATGGTGACATTGAATAATGTTAATTTTGATATTTTACATGCTTTCATAATGGAAAAAAAATCAGTGTTTTCTTAACAATTTTAGGTTGAAATTTCTAAACATTTTGGGAACTGAATAACTCTGATATCAAAACTGAAGTTACAACTGATTTTATTTATTTTATTTTTTTTTAATTTTAAAGTATTTAGAAAACTAATATGCTCTATGAGGCATTGGATCACTAGAAAGAAATTTAGAAGGCCTTAGAGAATTCAGTATTTTCCTAAAGCATTCATTTCCAGCAAGAGAGGATATCATTGAGTACATTTGAAACGATAAATATTAGACTCTAGTAAAAGCATTTTCATTTTTTATAGACCTTTACTTTCATATTTATTTCATCTACACAGCAAAATACTATGACTTCACTTAATAATTATTGATATTTTCAGTCTATGCAAATTTTTCACACCAGTTTTAATTGTTTTTCATTGAAGTCTAAGAGACAGCTAGTCTCCCTAGGTCTCTAGTGGGGGAGGCCCTATGGTGGGAGTCTCTATGCTGGACTAATGCCTCAAAGAAAGCAAGTTCAAACTCCAATCACACTATTACTTTCATTTTCAGACTTATACCCTTCAGAAAGATATTGAACCTTCTAACCATCCTAACTATATGTTAAAAAGTATCACTGCTGTTCTTCTACAAGGATGGCTTTGGCATTAAATAACCCACAAAGGCTGATATTCCATTGAACAAAAAAACAAAAAACAAACCAGGTCTCCAGGACTCTTCTAAGTATTCTAGCTGATCTTAACAGTGCTCTGATTTGGATTGTCTCAATTCTTCCTCTGATCACCAGTTCCTTCAATCTCTTTTCAAGGATTTTGAGAACTGTTCTAAGAGCACCAACTAAAACTGATATCATCATTTTCATATTCCAATGATTTTTCAGTTTTCTGGCACAATCCAAATATTTGTCAGTCTTTTAGCATTCTTTTATTTTCCCTCTATAGTCTGCTGGCATGGTAAAATAATCTCGTAGGTGAGCTCTTTTTTTTCTTTTTATTTCACATTAGGTCTGGTTTTCTGGCTGGGATTGGGTGATCCATTTGTATCTCAAAGTCCCAGAAAATTTTATACACCTCATTTTCTCGGACAGATTTTACTTAGTGCTCATGCCATTTTTCAGCATAGTCAAATTTTAATCTCTTTCACAATTCCTAGTGGATTACCTTTCCCACTCACTCATGCTCAGTTTTGTATTTCTTTTAAGTGTGTTTGCTGCATTTATTTATAATGTAATTAACAGTTTCACCTCACTTACCACAAAACCTACACTTGCTATTCTATTGGGTTTGTCAATTTTTGCTTTGATATAATGGGGTCTTATGACATTATTTTGTGCTGCTATTAAAAGACATTCTATATCTTCTTGAGTGCAATTTCCTTTGTTTTCATTTATTATTATCATCATTATAATCATTAGCAATCTATTTAGTTGTATTTTTTCTATAGGTTATAATAGTGATATAAGTATTAAAGTTCTAGTAATGTTTGAGATATTATTTTAAATTAGTCCTGAAAGCTACTGAATCTGCTCACAGAATTTAATAGTTAAAAGGAAAGTAAGTAATATATAAGTAGTGCTCCAAACTAGTTTAATCATTATAGGGGTGTTGATTTGTCCTTTGAAATAAAGCCTTGAAGTAGAAAACGATCATTTGCCAATTATGATACTTTACTGGTTAAGGTAAAGGAAAAACTGGCCACCAGCTCTTGAAAGTTTTCAGCAGAGGTAAGATCATGAAAACATACCATGAGGAGCTCTTGAAAGGTTCCTCATGAACTTTCAGTTGATTAAAAAAAAAAAGGAAACTACTTTTGATGCCTCATAATAGTTGTTTTAGTATCTTGATGAAATTCTTACAATGTTTGTTTTCTGGTGAAAGAAGGATTGGCCATTAAGAAGAAAAAGAAGGCTCATATTTCTGTGTTAGGAGAAGATTGGTCAAAAAGGTTAGCTCAAGTAGCTAGTCTCAAGTGTTGAGTATATGTATACAGTTAAGTAAATAATTCTTTCTCTGAAACTTGATTATGTTTTATGTGCTGTCATTGATTGGGTACATAAATAAAATGTCAATTTAACTACCAATCGAATCACTGTATGGAAAACTATAAGAGCAAGTCCTGAGTTGTTTTTACTGTAAAGACAATATTTTGACCTCTTGACCAGGTTACTTGATTAAAAAAAAGTTTTGATGGAATTACTAACAGGTGTTGGATAGGAAGTAAATACTTGTTTTGTGGTAAACCCATGAGATAATGCTATTAAAACTAAGTGATGTATTATTGTAATTTAACTCTTTGGAAGCTTAGAAGTTAGGATATATGGTTAGAAGCAAAGTTACTGAATATCATTAATAAAGGATGAAATGTATTAATATTAAAAGTATTCAATATTATTTCTAAAGTCAGATAAAATAAGTTTTCTTTATTGGGATCCATCTAATCATACACAGAAACTAAGCAGTTTAAATTTTAACAACAGTAACTTGGTTTGACACCAGTTTCTCCATTCACAGAATAAAGAATAAACTCAATTTCAATAACATAAAGACAGGTGCATTACTATGGTAGGTGTTTCTAATCAGAGTTAGAGTATTTATAATTCTAATTTATAAAGTATTAAATATATTTCATATATTTCCAATTAATAAATATATGAAATGTAATAAAAAAGTACTGAGAATGAAGTTTTACAATATAAATTTAAAAAAAAATTTAGATGAACATGTGTACCCAACTGAGCTACTAATATGATAAAGTGATGATATCTGCACTTCATCTCAATGAATCAATAACAAATTATGAAGCCAGTCTTGATACTTTTTGAATTAAGTGTTTTTGCAAAACACAGGATTGTGAAAGGGCAGCACCTTCTACACTCACCATATCTAGCTTTGTATGACTTTTTCTTGTTTCCTAAATTAAAAATTCATCTCCAGGGTAAAATTTCATAATATGGAGGGAATTAAAGAAATATGATGGTACAGTTTAATAGTATACCAAAAGTGAAATTTCCAAGGTGATTTGATCAATGGAAAACTAATCATCATTAAGGAGGTGCCCGTGGTGTAATGGTTGTCGTCACTGGATATGGACACGGCGATACGAGTTCAATTCCTGGACAAGACTGATTGCATTTCACATAGCGCTAATACCCTTGGGAAAGGTATGAATCCAATAATTCTCCCTCCAGCTATGGATAAATAGTAGGGCAGACTAGGTTCTTCAGCCTTGGTGAGGTAACTAGTCTAGGAGAAGGAAAACTCTGAATTCAAACCTCTTAAACTCCGCTTAAAAAAATTGAACTTGTGTCATATCCTGCCCGAGCGGAGGGGTTGGGTAAATAAGATCATTAATGTTTTCTTCATTTATTCAATAGCTCATAACAGTTGTTTCCCATGACTAAATACAATAGATCTTTGAATTGTAGTGAACATAAAACAACTGTTCTAGAAATAAATAAAAAAAAACCCTGATTATAAGTCAATATATATATATATATATATATATATGTGTGTGTGTGTGTGTGTGTGTGCGTGTGTGCATGCGTGTGTGCATGTGTGTGTATTTTTCTTTTCCAATATTTGACTCATGAAATAAATTGAATTTCATAACTTAATTTAATTTTACATAATACATCTTATAATTTTTAACTTTTGGGTTTTCAGACTGTTATCTTTATCTTTATTGTTATATTCTTTATTATTTATATTCACAACATTTGGTTAACCATAACCAGGCATAAGTGCTAAGTATTCCTGTATTGTTACTCACCTGCAGCCAGGATTGAACCTGCAACCTCCAGATGATTGTCTCTTTTAGAAGCCTGTAACTGTTACGCTGTGTCCTGCTGGACAGTTCAGAGTGAATTTTTGAGACTGATTAACTTAATATTCTCACATCACTATGATTACTACTATTATGTATGATTTTTACTTGAGCTCATATTCCGATTTTTTTTTTTCTATCTAACCTTCTTGATTATTGTTTCCCATAATGTATTCATATCTATACTTGGTCTACTCAACAGGTCATTGTAACCCAACATTTGTGCTGATTCCTTTAGGCGTCTAATTCTCCAGTGTTCATCTCTATCAATTATAACATAATGATTACATTTCGACAAACACCTGAAGAAGGCCGGAGGACATATTGGCCGAAACGTTGTGAATATAACAATAAAGATGAAGACAATAATCTGAAAACCCTGAACGATAAAAATCAACAAAAAAAAATCGTCACAAAAATTCAGACAACTAGCATCTTATAATATTACAATGTTCAATGATTAATTATTTAGGTGAGTTTAGAGTATTGAATGTATTAAGAGTGTTAAGTTTCTTGAATCCTCTTTATTTGATTACGATAGAATGAATTGACAAAAGAAAAATATTTTTTGTGACTAGAAACTTTAGTACACACTCAATATTTTCTTCATCTTAATTTGTTTGCAAAAACCACCAGTTAACTTGTTTGAAAAATTCACAAGAATTAAAAGAATAGAAGTAAATATGTTGGGATATTGAAGAAACTTGCTGTTAGTTAATCTCTATCCCATAAGAACAAATAATGATAATTTTGATATATAATTTTAACCTGGAAATGTTTTGATCATTGAATACTTAACCATAAATCTTATTACTCACAGAGCTTAATTTAGAAATGAAAAAAAAATACTTGAATTGTTAATAAGATTGCTGATGTTTGTGATATAATTGAAGAATCGTATGATATAAATGATTATGAAGCAATTGCTGAGACAAAGTTTTCTGACATTAATGTTTCAGAATATTACTACTATTTACATTTGAATGTTTCTTAATGTTATGACTCACTTGCTAAATGTTAAGTGTTTGTATTGGAGAAAAAAAATGTTTGTATATATACACTAAATATATAAAAGACAAAATTAACTCCAAAAAATATACATATAGGCATGAAAAATTTGATTAAAAGATGAGAATGTGTAGTTGATCGAATATTGAATACCTACAAGTATGTTATCTGTAATTACTTTCAATATTTATGTCTTAAGATGTTTGGTATATCAATAATATATGTATTTATATTTTCATATTTATATATAATATTTTATATATTTTATTATATATATATATATATATATATATATATATATATATATATATATATATATATATTATATTATATTATAAGTGTTGGTTGTCACTAAATCACTTTGTGGGTTTGTGTTGACCCAAGTGTAATATAATATGGAGAGTGCTCAATATCTAGGATAGAGCTATTATGTAAAGATTCCTACAAAATCCCAATGGTTTTTGACTGTATCTTTTTGATTTTCGATTCATTTAATTTTGCTAACTGCCTGATGATTGTTGTTTTGTAAAAAACTCCATGAAACCCAGAGATTACAGTCTAAATTCCATGAATTAAATATATATATCTAATATATGTTTATTTATCATATATATATATATATATATATATATATATACAAAATATATAAATAGGTTTCCAGACTTTTTTCGTATGGGCACTTTTATTGATAGTACACACATAAAACTCTAGTCCCCTTTGAAGTAATCTCCTCCAGCTGCAATGCACTTGTTGTACCGTTCCAACAACTTCTGGAAGGCCCCATGGAAGTCCTCTTGTGTCAGTGTGTCAATAACCTTCGTCAATGCTTCTTTCATCTCCTCAATTGTCTCATAACGATAGTCTCTGAGCTTAGGGAATAACCAAAAGTCACAGGGAGCAAGGTCTGGGCTGTAGGGAGGCTGAGGAACTGTCTTGAGGCCCATCTTGGTCAAATTATCTGTGACAAGTTGTGGACTGGTATACTGTCCTGGTGGAAATGCCACTGACCTGATTAGAAGAGTGCTGGCCTCTTCCCAAGGAATCTTTTCCTGAACTCCCTTAAAACCTCAACATAGTAACCCTAACCATTTGGCCAATCAACTCTGGTGTATTGACTTCCCACACCTTTCATCATCCTTACAGACTCCCTGCCTTTCTTGAATCTCTTATGCCACTCAAAACTGATGCTCAATTCATGCAAGATGGTTGAAAAGCAGTCTGAAGCATTCCATATGTTTCTGTAGCATTTTTTTCCAAGTTTAAAACAGACTTTTATTGTATATCATTCTTCTAAAGTGTCCTCATGTCCAGATTGCATTTTTGAGATTCACCAGCTGTAATAATCAGGCTTTAGTAGGGTGTATTCCAATTGCTGCTGTAACTGTTCATTTGAACCTGAAATCATAAAAATTGGTCAGTCATCTCATAAGATGTATAGCAATAACATATTGGATTTTCAAGAGTCTATGACAATCTAAATGACTGTACAAAAAAAGTCTGGAAACTTATTGAAGGCACCATGTATATATATATATATATATATATATATATATATATATATATATATATATATATATATATATAGGGATTTTAACAGAATTGAAACTGTTAAAAAAACAGATAAAGACGATTTTATGCTGTTAAACAAACATTTTGTGCAGAAAGGGGTTAAATAAATGCTAAACTTTCAGTGTACCCCAAAATTATTTGATACAAATTAACTTGTTTAGAGCTTGTCATAATTTTAGTATACCTTCTATGATTGTATGAAATACATTACAGATATAATGAGAAATTGACTGATAGGTTAGCTGATTTTAATGGCATCTCAATTCATCAAGGGTTATTTTATGAGGAGAGGTTTGGGAATTGCTTCAATTGTATGTTCATATTTACATTTTTTGTGTAGTTGTTTCTGAAGATTTTGTTTTTTCTACATGGTCCTATTGAATACAAATAATTTTCAAACAGAACTATTTAACCCATAGTGATGACCCTAGCAGATACTACCACTCTGGGTCAGAGTAGACCTGAGAGTAATGGTAATTAAGGAGTACTCCACACTTCCCCGATTTCCAAACTGAAGCCTCATCATCTGATAGTTTAGTGTTATACTCAGAATATCTCTTTTGGGTGATCTTATCCCTCTGTAAGTAAATTATCAGTGTATTCTAAACATTGATGGCAGGATGGAAATATAATGAAAGAGATTGAGATATAGATTGATAGAGAGAGAGAGAGAAAGAGAGGAATGAAAGAAAGAGACAGTGGGATGAGAAAAGAGAGAAGAGAGACCTCCTTCAGTGAGACTTCAGATTGGGATTTAAATGAAGTATCTGTTTTCTCTTGTCTGTGTTCTTGTCTTCAGATAGGTGAGACTGGTCAAGGAATTTTCAACATTATGGCGGCACTTCTCCAATTTCACCAAATGGAGAAGTCACAGTTATCCAGTGCTAGCATGAGGCTATTATTTTTTCATTAAATTGACCCTGTCTTGAATACTGCACCTGTGAAGTAATAGTTAAATTGGAACAGAAAGAAATGAAAGAGAAAGAGAAAATGAGCAAAAAGAAAGAGAAAGAGTGATACTAGAGAGAATAAGAAAGATTAGAAAGAAGATGAAAGAAGATAAAGAGAAGAGAGAAAATAGAAAGAAGATGGAAGAGAAAGAGGAAGCAAGAGAAGAAAGTGAAAGAAAAGAGAGAGAGAGAGAGAGAGAGAGAGAGAGAGAGAGAGAGAGAGAGAGAGAGAGAGAGAGAGACAGTAGTGTGAAAGGAAAAGGAAAGAAAGAAAAAGCAAGGAAGAAAAAGTAAATGTGTAAAGAAAGAGAAAAGAGGGTGTGTGTGTGTGTGTGTGTGAGAGAGAGAGAGAGAGAGAGAGAGAGAGAGGAACATTTATTTATATCTGTTTTCTTTATTCCTTCTTTTATTTTATTCCCTTTTTTATTTCATTCCCTCTTTTATTTCATTCTGTTTTTTATTTTATTCATTTTTTTTATTTCATTCCCTCTTTTATTTTATTTCCACTGTTATTTTATAAAAGTGTGAATAAAATAACATTGGGAATGAAAAAAAAAGGGAATGAAATTAAAAAGGGAATAAAAAAGGGAATAAGATGAAAAAAGGAATAAAATAATTGAGAGAATAAAATAAAATAGGGAATAAAATAATAGAGAGAATAAAATAAAAAAGGGAATAAAAAAGGGAATAAAATAAAAAAGGGAATAAAAAAAAGGGAATAAGATGAAAAAGGGAATAAAATAATTGAGGGAATAAAATTAACATTGGGAATAAAATAACCAAGTTCCTATATTTGAAGTTAGTTATATGCATGTTTTCTTTTTCTATTTTAATAAAATGTTCAAATTATCAATGTAAAATATCTTGTGATTCAACCCCTTCCTCAAATTTTATTCATAAGATTACTTATTGTAAGATTTTATTGCTTAAAAAGTACCTCATTTCACTCTTCTTTTCTGGTCTGAATCTTGATACATAAATAATGTACAACAGTTGTATATATTCTTTGAAAGCAAAGTACACATTATTTACCCAACATAAATTATTCCATGCAAAATTTAAAATAGGTATTTTTCCAACCCCTCCACATAAGCAAGATGTGACACAAAGTAAGAGGAGTTTAACAGGTTTTTTTCTTTCTCCTAGACTGATTGCCATACCAAAGTTAAAGAGATCTAGTTTGCCCCACGATTTACCCATAGCTGGAGGAAGAATAGTTGGATGTATATCTTTCCCAAGAGTATTAGTGTTATGTGAAATGCAAATAGCCAAGTCAAAGATTAGAAATTCAGTTGCAATGTCCATTCCCTATATTGTACACCAAAATTTGAAATATCTTTATTTATTCAGTTTAACATATCTTTTCCTGTTGTATCTCACAATACTTTAAAGAGACCCAATTTAATTATACCTACTGTAATGAACACTTGAAACTTGTAAACAGACATTCACCTTTGAAAATCTCTACCTCAGATATGCTGTATTCAGTTTGTTGTAATCTCTATCCACAATAAAATGATATGACACTTTCTGATGAAACATGAAGTAAATATGTGTAAAAACTACAGTAAGCAAATTTGAAGTGTTCAGCTTCTGCTGATTAGGTGGAAGAAAATGTTGGACAATACATACAGGGTTTCTTGATATATTTTACCGGTAGAAAGATTTTATTTATTGTTTCAGCAGAATTTATTAGTTATCATCGTAGTTAATCTAAATAATCTAATAATGTGAATAAATATTATTATAATTCAGTGGTGTAAGTTTTTCCGAATCTTTTAAATTTTGCTTTGAAAGTTAAACTTGGAGTTTAATAATTGTGAACAAAAGACCTTATACCTTATATGTTAAATAATAAAAATGATTCATTTCATCTCAGGTTAAAACAGTGTTATTTGCTTTTTCAGGACATGTCACTGGTGTACAGATCTCAACATTTACAAAAATAAAATCCCATATTTATATTTCCCATTATTTTTGTGACTGCTTTTAATTATATTTTTAAAGTTACTTTTGAGAAGTATTTAGTAAAGAAATTACCCTCAAAATATTCATTTATATAGACAAGTCTATAAAATGAAAGTTATATCGGATCTCATTTCTTTGAGTGATTGGCTTATATCTAATCAACAGTTATAATTGTTTGACAGTGATCAAACCAGCTGATCAAGTAAAAACATGAATATCAAGAATATTTGTTATAGTTAAGAATAAAGATATTCAACTAATACAAAGGTTAAAATCCTTTGCTTATTTTTAGTTTGCCTTATTCCCATTTATATCAATAATTGTGAAGTGTTTGTCTATCCTCCATAGACAGCAAAATGGTCTGATATCTAGCTACCAAATTTGGTATTCATACTTATTGGACCTAAGGAGAGATTGTGGTATATAAGATTTTTTATCAAGAAAGAATACCTGATAATAAACATTAATCAGCGTGAAATCAGGTTTCTGGAAAATCTAACTAATTAGAAAGAATTTCCAAACTTCAAAAGAAAAGAGATTAATGAATTGCAAAATTTCTTTGGTGAGAAAAGTTACTTGTTCACTTGAATATGATTGATAAATTTATTTTAAAAGCATGTCAGCACTTCTAGGATTATTTTATGCATGTATTTATCAACCCCCTCTGCATGAGTAGAATGTGACACAAGGTCAATTTAAAATTTAAAAAAAAAAAAATTTTACCCAAGTTTTAAAAGTTTGATACAAAGGAAATTTTTTTAATTCTTAAAAAACTTTTTTACCCAAGTTTTGAAGGTTTGATACAAAAGAAATTTTTTTAATTCTTAAAAACTTTTTTGCACAAGTTTTAAAGGTGTGACACAAGGTCAATTTTTTTATTAAAAAAAAAATGTTTACCCAAGTTTTAAAGTTTTAAATTCAGAGATTTTCCTTCTTCTAGACTGATTGCGATACTAAGGTTAAAAATCCCAGTCTGCCTTACTATGTATCCATTGTTGGAGGAAGAATCATTGGATATTTCACAAGGGTATTAGTGCTATGTGAAATGCAACCAATCTCAACCAGAATTCATGTCTAGAGTTTGGGGAATCGCCTTAAGTGTATGTTCATATATACATTTTTTGTGTTGTTTTTGAAGAATTTTTTTTTGAAGAATTTTTTTGTTTTTGCACTCAGTCATATTGGATATGAATAATTTTTAAATAATTGTATTTTCTTGAACATGCAACAATTTTTACCTTTGTTTAATGGCTTTAAGTATTTCTAAAAAAAATTAAGTTGACAGTTTTTTGATGAAATGCAGAAAAAGTTGAATTAGAAGAAAATATCCTTTTGGTTTCTTAGTTTTCATTTATACACACACATTTAAGTTAATTTTCTTCTAACCCAAAGATACCTGGATAATATCATTTTTAGCATCAAAATGAATATTATTAGATATTATTCATTACCAAACTCTTCAACATTGAAACTCTGGAACCAAAAATATGAATATATTGTCAGCTTACCGTAGTTGAAGATGACCCAAAGGCTCCTTTTTCAAGAGCTACTTCCTCAAAGTGTTGGGAAGGGTATTACTCCTTATCCTGGATTACTCCACTTACCCTTGATCCATGCCTTATTATACTGAGTGTTAAGCAAAGAGGCACCAGGTACCCTTTTTTGAGTTTTTGGTATGACCCGACCTGGGATTGAACCCTGGGCTCCCAGTGCATTGGCAAACACTCAAACCATTATGCCCAACACTGTCTTAAATATGTAGCAATCCAAAAATCAGAACATGCTTTATATATATTTAAGCAATTTTATTTTTGGTAAGAGAGAGTATTATAAATGTTGGTTATAAATAATACCTAATAATTTTGTTTTGTTTTCTATGAGAAATAATCCTATTCTGGTATCTTTGGTTCTTCCCAAAAAGTTACTCGTACATTATGTATATATGAACATATATATATTCTTATTGTGTGTGTGTATATATATATATATATATATATATACCAAAGAGCAGGATGCTACACAAAGTCTATTTTTATGCAAAATGCAAAGTTTAACAGGTTTGAATTTAGAGTTTCCTCTCTCCTAGACAGGTTACCATACCAAGGTTAAAGAGCCAGTCTATCCTACTATTTACCCATAGCTGGAAGGAGAATAGTTGGATTCATACATTTCTCAAGAGTATTTGACCTATGTGAAATGAAAACAGCCTCATCCAGTAATTATATATATATATATACTAGGATGTATCCCAAGTTTTGCAATATTTTGGTCATGTGAAGCACATTTCAAAAGCTTTGGATACTTTTGCTGAGTTTATGAAGGTGATGAACCACACTGGACTGTGAGATGCCAGGCTCTCCTAATACTCTTCAAGTGCTACTCTCTAGATTTGCATCTATAACTTGGAGTACTGACTCAGAATCCTTGGTTTTAGGTCTACATGACCTTGCCTGATTATTGAACTTCTTGCAACTAGAACAAAATTTTTTGAATTATTTGCTTAGTGAACTGTAATCAACTGCACCTTCATCTTTTGCATGATAAATATTTTGGGTTGCATAGCATTTTGGCCCTGTTTGAACTCATAAAAATTAAGTTCCTGAATTAGACTACATCGCATGTTCATTGTACAGTTTTCAAATCAGACATGGAGTGAAGCTATGTACAACATGTCAGCACACCAACTACCACAATACTACCAACCACGGTGGATACCTTCCATGGCTTGAACTGCTTTGCTCATGTGATATATGCATTGCAAACTAGTGTGTACAAAAATATTGTGAAATTTTTGACTCACCTCTGGACACACACATACACACACACACACACACATATCTATCTATCTATCTATCTATCTATATATATATATATATATATATATATATATCATCATCATCAAGGTGCGCTGACAACACCAATTTCCCTGACTCTCTCTCTCTCTTTTTTAACTCACTCTTGGACACACACACACACACACACACACACACACACACACACACACACACACACACACACACACACATCTATCTATCTATCTATCTATCTATCTCATCATCATCATCAAGTTGTGCTGACAACACCAATTTCCCTGACTCTCTCTCTCTCTCTCGATCCACCCCTCTCACCCATCACCCACAGCAGGTCTTCCAAACTAGAATATACATATTTTCATAAGCAAACATATATGTGCACATAAATATGCATAGATATGCATAAGAATATACACAGATACATAGAGACATGAATACATACAACTATATACACACATACATATACACATAAATCCATGCATGCATATACAAAATATCTACCATTTTAGTATTTTAGTAATTAAGCCGGTAATTAATTTTTAATATTTAAGTTAATTTAATTCTTGTCCATTTTGAGTATAGACCATTACAGGAATCAATCATTTGAAGTAAAGGAAGGAACTGACAAATATTTACATACTCAACTGTAAACAAAAGATAAAAAATAAACATAAAAATTGTTTTGGGTCAGTTTATTTCTTCTCTGAAAATTTTGGTTCGGTGAAGAGACAAATTGGATTAATACACTTTCCAATATGAAGGATGTAGAAAAGTTTTTTGGAAAGAGGAAAGAAAATTGAGAAATGATGTAGTAAGTGCATTGAACAGTGGACAGCCTATCCTAGGCCACCCGCTTCATCCAGAGTTTGACCACCATGTCAAGAACCTTTATGTAATTGGTGGCATTGACCTTTAGGCCCTCTATGAAGAAGTGCAATGACATGACTTGATCCTCATTGACCATCACAGATGATATAAATTTGGTGTGCATCACTGTAAATACTTCCAGATTGTTGAATGACTTTGTTTCTTTCATGAAGCTGACTATCTCCAAGTCACTTTGGTTGGCAATTAGAGCCACAAACCTATTTCCTTGACTGTGTCAATTTTTTTAAAGCAATGTATAACATTATAAGCGAATAGATAAGCTATCAAGATAACAGCCAGCTGCTGGAAGAAAGACAAGTTGACAAAGTTTACCATCTCTTCCAGTAGAATAGCTATAACTGGATATACTTCATTGAGCACACCAGACTGAAAACTGCAGTTAACCAGGACTTGATCTAAATGCTGGCTGTCTGACCAGATGATCCTGTCCACATGAGACAAGGAAAGATGATAAGTTTCTCAATTTGCTCTTTTTTGGTGGCCATACTATAAGGAAACAAGGGTTTTTATGTATGTATTTACCTACCTCTCTGCATGAACAGGATGCTACACGAGGTCAATTTTTATGCTGAGTTTAACTGGTTCAAATTCAGCGTTTTCTTTCTCCTAGACTGGCTACCATACCAAGGTTAAAGAGCCTAGTCTGTCCTACTATTTGCCCATAGCTGGAGGGAAAATGGTTGGATTCATACCTTTCTCAAGAGTATTAGACCTATGTGAAATGCAAACAATCGCGTCCAGGGCTTGAACCAAGTTTGCTGTGTCCATTTCCAGTGATGATAACCGTTACACCATGAGTATGTATGAGTTTGCATGTATGGAGAATAAGTGAACATGTTAAAGACAAAGGAAGTGTTATTTCCTATATAAATGAAGAAGTTATCCCATGTGTTGTATCCATCATTCATTTCCACTTTTTACCACAGCCACCACAAAACTGATTAGAGAGAATAAAGCAACAGAAGTCCTAACACTTGGGAAGAGTTGTGTTTTTGTGTTTCTTCCCCATTATTTAATGATTAACCATTACTGACATTGCAGCTTTTGGTGGCAATACTACAAGAGTACAGCTGATTTAAATTCAGAGTTTTCTTCTGTTAGGTTAGTTGCCATATCAAGGATAAAGTGCTCAGCCTGTTCTTATATTTATCCATTACTTGGTAGAGAAGAGCTGGATACATGCCTTTCCAAAGGGCATTAGTCTGTAGTGAAATAGAAACAAGCTTGTCCAGGATTTGAACTTGGTTCACTGAATTCATTTCGTTTGACAAAAACTGTTGCACAATGAGATGACATGTTAATACTCTTGATAAATCAAAGAGTGATGAGAAACATCCTGTATAATATTGTATTAGGTTGGCTATCATTTATTGATAGCAGACAGTGTTTTCAAAAACTTCTTAAACTCTGGATGTATATATATATATATATATATATATAAGATGTATCAATTTTTTAGGTCATTTGTAGGATTTTGAGAATCCTTTTATCACACCTATGTAATGATTCCACCATTAGCATCAATAGCTGCTTCAATATAGAGTTGAAAGCATTGACATACTCACATTAGATGATCTATTGGGGATAGTGCTGGTTATGATTGACTTGAGAGATTGTTTGGCATTCTGGGGGTGCTGATTGATTTCTCTTGACTATGCTTTATATGTCATAGTCAAGTGGATTGGGGTCTGGTTATTTAGGAGGCTATGTATCTAAGAGAACATTATCATGGAGATTGACATGCATAGATTTTTCCATTAGACTCTTGTGTACTTTTGTAGAAGTCACAACTCTAACATGCAGAATAAACAATTAGAACAACAACACTTACCGGTCCAGCAGCCCTAGCTAGCATCCAACTGGCAGACAAAAAATAAAATAGGTGGTAACTCAATACCGAGTCCGTAACATCTTAAGCAGGCTAGTGTATACACACACTAATATACCCATTCACTGGGCCAGCAACCAATCACTGTTCAGAGAATGGACTTAGCTACTTGAGAACAATAGAATGCCCCAATGTCCATATAATCTTGCCTCAAGTAGTAGCTCATTGCTTTCTTATGCAAATGAGTATTTACTCACAGCTGACTAGCATTTGGAATGAATTCCAACAACTCTGTCTATCTAGTGACTCAGCAATATCTTCAATACCTCTGTGTAGACAGCTGTGTTGACTCTTAAGCCCGTGGGAGAAAAAAGTGAGGAGCCATGACATTTCTCTCATTGCTGACAATTATCAGAACTATTATTGTTGTTGGGAACTTAGAATGCATGACTGCTTAAACCTCATTTGGGTATGCATAAACCATCTATCATTCCTTTGGTTGACCTTCTGATTTGGATCAAAGTTTTTCTCATCAAGTATTCCAGCTTCTTCATGTTTTAACTTGTTTAGCAAGCACTTTGTATGGATTGAATGATTCTCTCTTGTCTCATCTGACATTAACTCCTCACTACATCATATATGACTTGTACACAATGATGGTGCATTCTGAAACCCTGAGAACTTTAGCAACAATTCTGATTGACTTTCTGGGGTTTTGATCAATTATTTCTTCGACATTTTTTGCAAAGTTATCAGTTCTAATGGTATGCATGTATTTTGTGTTTAACCGCTGAAGTTGAATCCCCTTCAGCTGCTTCCAGTTCCTTTTGAACTTTGACAGTGAAGATTTGGTTTGGTTTCTTTGTTTGATGGCATATGAGTTATATAATGCCAAAGCCATTTTTGTAGAAGAACAACAATGATATGATTTAACTCATAGCTGGGGGAATAAGGTGGTTCATACCTTTCCCAAGGGTATTTGTCCGAAAGTGAATATATTAATGTGACTGGAGTTTGATCTCGCTTACTTTGAGGTCACAGTCTGGCACTTTAACCATTACACCATAGGGCCTTCCCTGACAAGGAGGGATTGGGCAACTTTCAGGAAGTAGGCTATCTCTGTATTATTATGCTGCACTTTTAAGGCAATGATCCCAGTGTGCCTTTTCATTTGCTGAGTCAACCTGATGTCTGATATTATTTATCTGAAAAATAAGGTAAAAAAATAAGTTAGAAAATTAAAGCTCTTGTAAAAGATGTCCTTAAAAAACTTATGCATGCTATATGTATTTACCCAACACCTCTGGACAAGTAGAATGTTACACATGGTCAATTTTTAAGCAGAGATTATTTATCCATCGCTGGAGGGAAAATAGTTGGATTCATACCTTTTACTAAAGATATTAGCACTATGTAAAATGCAAACAGCTTTGTCTAGGATTTGAATTTGGGTCACTGTGTCCATTTCCTAAAATGATTACCATTACACAACAAGCACCTTTATAATGATGCACTCTGATTAATGCTTACCTGATGACCCCAATATTCACTTTAACACTTTTTCCCTTAATGAAAAGGGGATGGTGAGTTGCCAAGGAATAGTGGCTAACATGCTGAACTATGACATTGTAGTAAGCTTGTTCAAACTCTAGAAGTGATATAATGTTCACTTTCAGAATATTACCTTTGAGAAAGGTATAAACTCCCTTATCCTCTTCATGTAAGAGTCAAATAATACCACTACTTTCCTTTCACAAGGGTGGTTTTTGGATTAAATAACATACAAAGATTGATAAAACATTAAAACAAAGAAATGAAACCAAACAAAGCCTTAATGAAAACAAACGTTTTAAAGGAAAAAACTAAAAAAAAAAAAAGATTAAAATTGGTTAAATTTCTGCATTTATAAGTGAGATATTTTGTCTTTAGAGTGAAATTGACATCTTTTTCTCATATTAAAAAAAAATTAATCAATATTTAAATTACTAATGGTTTCTTTCTTTTTTTCCCAGTCCAAAACATTGATAATATATATGCAGCTTTACTTTGGGGACCCAGTGTGTTTTTCTTCTCTTTCAAAGAAATGTGTCTCTTTAATTAAACTAGACATTAGATCAATGCCATTGCTGAATGCTGGGTTTAATAAATTCTAACAGCTCTTATATCTGTTGGAAGTAGCCATCTTGTCTGCTGATTTCATTTGAATGTCTTTCCTGTTATTTACTGAGCCTCAAAAATAGTAAAAATAAAACTGTATTGTGAAAAAAAAATTCTCTTTCAAACTTAAACAAGCCAACATAAAATCTCAATTCTGAACATAAATACATCAAATGAAATATAATCCAAAATTCACTGTAAGCATTTTTTGTGTGTTGGTCAGATCAGACATGAATGTACATGTCTGTCTTGTTTAAAACCTTAGCTGAAATTTTTCTTTTCATTTATCTGATTATTTCTTGATATAATTCTGTAGTGAGTAACAGGAATGATGTTTTAGAGGTTTTGCTTTTATGGCTATTTCATAGTCTACACACGTACACACACATGTATAGTAATACAGAAATACAAGTAAGTTGGCCAACCGTAGTCAAGGGTAACCTGAAGGTTCCCTTTTCAATAGTTAATACACCAAGATGTAGGAGAGGGCACTACTCCTTTCCTTGGATTGCTCCATTTACCCTTGATCCATACCTTATAATGCTGAGTGTTAAGCAAGGAGGTATCAAGTACCATTTTTTGAGTCTTTGGTATGACTTGACCTGGGATTGAATCTCAGTTTCCTGGGCTACTGGCAAATGCTCTAACCATTATACCAAGGGGCCAGTAACACTAAAATATATTCATACACAAATATCTTGTGGTGTAATAGTTAGAAAGTTAGTCTTGCAGACCGTTGTGAAATGAGTAACAATCCTTCGTAGGTGCTCTATACTAGAGACCTAATGTCAAATCTTAGTAAATATTCATGTGTACATACTTACATGAGCTCAAATACATGTTCACACAGGCACACATGGCATAAATATTTTGGTTTTAATAGGTTCATAGTTGAATGATTAAAAAAAAAGCGTTTGTCTTACACAAAAAAAGAAAAGAAAAGAAAAGAAAAGAAAAGAAGAAAAGAAGGATTTTTCAACATAATCTTCCTTTTCAATGTACTTAACTTAAGAAGGACATTAGCTTCTGGAACATTTATTTAAAAACTGTTCTTGTGGATATCAGTATTAAATTAACAAGAAAGTATTTTAAAATCATTATTGTATCTTTTAAAATAAAAAACTGATTTAATTATACGGAAATGAAAAGTAACTTGAAAACAACTCAGTGGTATAAAATAGTAAGAAAGACACATATTAGGTAGTAAAAACTGAGTTAATAAAAGTTAAATAAACAATATAAAATATTTTTGAATGATATATTACTTATATAGTTACATCAACTCTTTTGTAGTGGTGTTTTCATGGGTTGACAAAGAGAGTTGAGAAGTTAAAGAGGTTGTCACTTGTTCTCCAGATCAGGAAGTAAAGTTAAGCACATTAAAAAAAAAATGCTCAACCTCTATAGGCTTCATCAAATAACACTGGGAAACATAGAATTTGGTACCTAGGATATCAGACCATTTTCTAGGTAAATTTTGGTCACTGATTCAAAACATGCCATCAGTTTTACTCTGTCAGCTATGATTACTAAGAAATGACATACTCTTAACTGTCATGCATATGACTGGTTGAGTACAAGGATTGATGTCTACAAATCAGTATTATTGCCTTTTTGATTAATAAAACGGTTTCATACTTGTGGAATCTATGTATCTATGATCAAATTACATCATAGAATCAGATAATAGTGAAAAAAGCTTATAAAGTTATCAATGATACACTGTCCATTTCCTCAGACATCTCACAAAAATGGCATTTCAAATACTTCTTGTGGTAAGCTGTCTCAGAACAATCACATTGAATAGACCTGCAGTAATCCACCATCATGTGGGTATCTCAGTCTCCCCAGTATCTTTCTTCCATAGTTTTTAAATCTTAGTGGAATTGTTCACTCTGTTCCTCCCTTAGGTCCCCAAGGTTTTCTTGGAAATAATCCAAATGACTGAGGTGGTAATGTACTTTGATGTTTATTTTACTGCCAAGTTGACGGAAAGAAGACAGCATGCTCTCCACCATTTCAAAGTAATTATCTGCTTTATAGTTCCCAAGAAAATTCCTTACAACCAGAGTGAACCAAGACTATGCATTTGCCTCAGCATTGTTCATTAAATCTTGGAAATGTGAATTTTTCATGAGTTCCCTGATTTGCAGCCTGTCAAAAATTGCTGCCTTTAGCTCCATGCTTAGTACTGGAAATTTTCTGCATATATAATCATAGCAGCCCCCTTTGTTTAGGGCCTTTACACACTATTTCATTAAACCTACTTTGATGTGCAATGGTAGTAAAATGATCTTATCTTTGTCAACCAAGGCTTCTGCAGTTACATTCTTTTCCCCTTTCCACCATGTTTTCTCTCAGTAGTCATCATTTTCTCCTCCAGTGCTCATCATTAGATCTACTACCCCAGAGATAGATAAATCAGGGATACTTGACCCAGGAAAAAATTCATCATTTTCTAATCCACACAGATTAACTACTGGTGATTGTGGTATGATATCTTTTGTAGAACCAGGGCAAATGTTTTTGTTCTTTAGTCATTTTAGTTGAATGACCAATTGAGATTGATCCACATTTGTTGCTAATGTGTAGCACACATTTTAAGCTCCACTAAGATTTATCTATGAAAAAGTCCCATTTGCTTGGTACATATTTTGATATGCCCATTTCGGAACATGGTAGTAAAAAACAAAAATTCCTTTCCCCTGAGAAAAAGGACAATAAATCTATTTCTCTTTTGTGATAGTATATGATTTTGGTTCCTGGATGTAGTAAGTTCTTTTCTGTTTGTTTGGATGCCAGCAATTCTGCTGATTTCTTCAAAAGATTTTGTTCACTTATGTGGCCATTAAGTTTCAGGTAGCTGTAAATGATGAAGTTCTGTCTAAATCACTATCACTTTGCTCATGAGTACTGTATACAGATGAAGTAAAGGATTCATCTTCTTCAGGGACCTCTTCAAGATGAAAGACTGATGAGACAGACATTTCAACTGAGTGTTCAACAGGTAGCTTTGCCAAATCTTTGTCAGCATACATCCATTTACTCTAATTATATCCGTTAAAATCCTTTATGTTATTTTTACTTTTCTTTTCTCTCTCCTTTTTCTAATTCCCTTCAAGCTATCGATTCTTTTATATGCATCTCTCTTATTCTAAGTTGTTGCTGAAGTTAAATTTTGTTTTCTCTAATCCTATTGATTAATTCCTATCCTTAAGGAAGTCAGGTGGTTTGTCCTTTAACTGTGGAATTTTTGAGTTAGGGTCTGGTGTTGGTTAGTCTAACTCAGTTCTATTTTTAGAATTTATCAAAGGTGTTTTTTTATTGATAGGACATTTTTAAAAAAGATTTCTTAAAATCTGATTTTGGTAAAAACTATATTACTTAAAACCATTATAAGTGTATTATCTCAAAAACTACAGCTGCTAGAAAGAAATGAAGGTTACATTCCTATTCAATGGATTGAATATATCAAGAATCAGGTTTAAAATCTGAATCACAAAAACCCTTTTTTAATTGGATCTGCTGTGTAATGATTTGAAAAAAAAAGAAGATTTTATGTAAGAATACTGGGACATTCTAAAGATTATATTGCAAATTCTAAAGATTATATGGCAAAGTATATAGCAAACAGTTATGGCCAAGTAATTAGGAATGTCAATTGATGGGAATCTTTAAAATTTGAGAGATAAAAACATTTAAAATTGTGTTTATAGCTGTTTTTTAAACTAAGAATTAAAAGATTTTAAAATGTATCTATTGAGTGTGAAGTAAAATATTATTAAGAGCAAAAGCAGTTGGAGGCATTGGCCTCTACATGAATGCAAATAAAAGAGTACATGTGTTTAAAAAAAAAAGGAGCCATCTTCACTCTTAGTGACAAACCTCTAAGATTAGTGGACCATTTTGCATACCTCAGCAGCAACATCTCATTTACTGAAAGTAATGGTAACATATGCCTAACGAAAGCGTGACAGGCTATTAATTATATAGAAGTCTGATCTATCCTATAAAATAAAATGGGATTTCTTCCAAGCTGTAGCTGTGTCCATAATACTATATGGATGCACCACATGGATACTAACAAAAAACATAAAAAAAAGTGAGATGGGAACAACAAAAGAATGCTGAGTGTTGTCTTGAACAAATCCTGGAAGCAACCCCCGACAAAACAACAGCTGTACGACTACTTGGCCCCCATTTCACAAACTATTCAAGTAAGACCAACAAGACATGTGGGGCATTGCTGAAGAAGCAAGGAAGAACTCATAAGCTATGTTCTTTTATGGACTCCTGCGCATGGATATGCCAATGACTTACATCAGCTCTGTGTGGATGCAAGAAGACCTGACAGGAGCAATGGTTAAGAGGGATGGAAGGCAAGGGAAAGTCAGGGGACTCTGAGTTGCCAGCATGACTTAATGATGGTGATGATTCATTTTCTAAGAAAAGTTAAAACATTAGAAAATGTGGGTAATGTTTGATTATTTGATACAAAGAGATCACTGAGGATTCTATAAGTTATGGACCTTTCTTCTTATGATTTTAAAGTAACATATAAACTTTTTTAAAGTTAAAATTATGATTGTTTCAAATATTTTGTCAGACATTTTATCCATATATTTTTTGCTATTACTTCCTGTGTTGTAATATTTGTTAAAAACATCTGTCTGAGAATAATTAGCTTTTGGAAGAAATACTTGAAACCATATAAATATGTGCAAAAAATGATTATTATTAAATAAGAATAATTATTTAAAATGATATAATCGTGAATAAATTATTAGTATTAGTTTGGAATTATTGAAACTATATAACTTAGAGCAAATTATTTTTGTTAGGAATGATTATTTGAAGTCAAAATTGTTTAAAAAATAATTGTCATTAGTTACTTGAAACAAAATAAATACTTGCCCAAATGACTTTGACATTAAATAATCCAACAAAAGTTGACCTGCGAACTAACCAACCAACAAACCAACCAACCATATTCATTTAGATCTACATATATATGAGTGTATATATAAACGCATAAAAATACTATGCATATACTTATCTATATACATATATACTCAGGAATACAGATCAAAAAATTAAAGCCACTTCAACAAGTTCTTTTCTTGATAAAAACTTGATTATCTATTTTTTTTGTTTGAATTTCTAGGACAAGTGATTGTTATTATCATAAATAGATTCTTTCATCTCAGTCTTATTGTCTATATTACCCTTAAGTCTTTCTTAGGTGTCTCAAATATTAGCCATGAACATGAAAGCAATGGTAACATTTTATATGTTTCTTTGAAAGTTATGAGTTCAATCCTTAAGTCAGAGGAAGATTAGTATCATAAACAAGAGGAATGACACTGGATATGAATAGCAAAAGGAAATTAACAGCATACTCTTCAGTACTGACTTATGATCAAGTCATACTAAAAGTAGTGGTTCTCAGCAGATCATAGAAGTTAAGCTGTGATAGACTTGATCAGTACTTTGATGAGTAACTACTTAGTAATGGCAAGTACTATAAGCAATTTTAGACCAGTGTGTTAGACTAAGCAAAGCTTAGAAAATATCAATTAATGATGGAAATTAAGTAATGATAAACCGGATCAGTACTTAGATGGGTGTCCTTTTAGTAACAGCAGATACTGTAAACAATTCAAGGTTTGTGTACTACACTAAGCAAAGTTTTGGAAACATCAACTAATAATGGGGATTAAGCTGTGATGAGCCTGCTCAGAACTTAAATTGGTGACCACTTACTAACTGCAGGTAGTGTAATCAATTCAAGGCCTGTGTACTATACTAAGCAAAGCTTAGAAAATAACATGCTCTAATGGATCAAGTGTTCAGTTTGACATTCCCTTGCGGGAAATCTAAACGTGACTGGTTTTGATATGAAAATAATATATCTCTGAGGATCAAATACAAGGTTCTGTTCAAGTTTCCATTGGAACAACACTGATTGTGACAGACATAGGAATGAGATCCAAATCCTTGCATGGATCGAATAAAGGGCTCTGTTGGATGTTCCTGGAAGGTTAACAAATGTAGCAGATATCTCAGGAAGTTCAAGTGTATAATAGCTGAAGCATTATGATAAAGACAAAAAACATGAGGAAAGTGGTCTAAAAGGATCAATGTGTAATTGTTTTTATCTCTTCTACTGACCGGTTGCTTGACTATTTAAGTGGGTGTCCTGGTTCATTAAAAAATGGTGGTTCTTTAAATCTTTACCTGTAAGTATAATTTTGATAAATAAAATCAAATGATATAAAAACTCTAATCCCAAGAAGATTTCTAAAAAATGTAGAAAAATAAGTAGACAGAAGAGAATGTAGAGAAAGAAGAGGAGGAAAAAGAGGTGGAGGAAGAGAAAAAGGTGGAAGAGGAGAAAAAGATGGAGGAAGAGAAGAAGGTGGAGGAGAAAAATGTACAGGAGGAAAATAGGTCACGGAGGAAAAGGTAGAAGAAGAGTAAAAAGAAAGTGAAGGAAGGATAAAATGAATGAGTAGAAGGAAGGAGAATGAAAGGAAGGAAAAAAGCACAACCCCCCCCCCCAAAAAAAACTAAAAACAAACAAATAAATAAAAAAAGAAAAACTATCAAGAAAAAGAAGTCATAATATTAAAACCTTAAAAATGAATTTGAAGGAAAACAAAAAAGGAAAAAGAGAGAATTAGGAAAACTGGAAGACAAAATGAAGAAATGAATTTCAAACAAAGATGAAAGAAATAAAGAAATAAGAAAAAAAATAAGATATGAAAGAAAATGTTATAAAGAATGAAAAATGTATGAAAGAAAAAAAGAAGGATGTAGGCAACCTTTTACTAAAAATGAAGAAATAAATTGTAACATAAGAATTAAGAAGGAATAAAATATCAACAAAAATTTTGTAAAGAGTTGAAAATACATGAAAAGACACAGAAAGAAAAAGGAGAAGAGAATTTGTAACTTGAAAAAATTAACCTCAAATAAAAATGAAGAAATCAAAACTTAAGAATGAATAATATATTCAGAAAGAAGCAAGAAAGAATGTCAAATACATGAAGAAGAAACAAATTGTATGAGAAATCGTAATTATTTGAAGAATGGACAGAGCATAATGGTCATATGCAGAACTGAGACTCTTGATTGGTACTATTCAACTTGACATATTACAAAGAAATATTTTACTGCAATGTTTTGTTTATGGGTATTCTTGCTTGAGTAGCATTATGATTGATATAGGCAAACATAAAGTCATTTATAATTCATTCAATCAATAATTACTTGTAAGCATCAGTGAAAAACAAGACAAAGAAAACCATTAGGAAACCTTGTATAATCTACATATTTTTATCATGTTTAAATATAAACTGACTTGAGATAGGCAGAATCAGTGTACAGTTCACTATTGAACAGCTACCGGTCAGAGACATGTGATTGGTCATCATGTCTTTGTTTGCTATGGTAGCACACTGCAGTTTGCTGTGGTCATCGATCATATTCAAAAATAAAATTGGCCACAGATTGTGTGATACATCTAGAATTCATCTTTCTGAATCACTAAGGTCATCTAATTTGGTATTAACTTTGAACAATTGGCAATTGTTAGGGGTCAGGGAAGGCTTTAAACTGAAAAAAAATTCCCCAATGCTTCTGACCTATGAAGTAACTGAAAATCCGTTTTTTTATAAAGTTAGGTATTCATTAAAAATTGTAAAATTTTAAAACTTTTATTGCAACTCTGCATAAGTTAAACTTACCCTAACACTTCAAAAAAATAAAGGATAGATAGATAGATAGATAGATAGATAGATAGAAATGGAATTGGATGCTATATGCATAGCTCGCTAGATAGATAGACTATGAAAAACAAATTGATTGTTTGATAATATAGATTTGAGAAGATAGATAGATAGATAGATAGATAGATAGATAGATAGATATATATATATACAGAGAGAGAGAGAGACTATCTAATGAGTTATTTGTAATTGTGTGGATCAAACTTGACATTATATCAGTTGAATCAGTTGTCTCCTTTGAGATTTTAGAAGGTAATACAAGAGTATAATCTTGGAATAAAGGGGCCTGTTTTTCTTTTCATTTTATTTTTGTGGCTTGTTTTATCACACCCCTCAGATAGTTTTATGTTCTACTATACAACTCATAAACCTGTAAAGCTCCATTTGTAACAGAAGTTCATGATCTTACTGATGCTTCTAACAAGAAAGGAGTGAAAGATTCTAATAAGAATTTCTAAGTTATTTATGCTATACCAAGAATTAAAACATGAGTTTAGTGCAAATGCTGTCTCCCTGCAAAGTATTATCCACTTGAAAATTGGACAGAAAATTATTTCATTCTCTAAGTTATAACATTTCTATTAAAAAATCTTCCTTTTTTGCTTTTGCTGGTTGATTGATTGATTAATTCTAATGGCATGCCAACCCATCGAGTTATTTTATACCCAGAGGTGAGGGAAATTGTGTATGTTGTATGTTTATATTTACATTTTTTGTGTAGTTATTTAAGATTTTTTTACACATGGTTATATGATATCAAAATTCCTACCTAATACAAATAATTTGCAAACATCTAACCCATAGATGGGATTCTAACAAAAACAAAACTTCTGGATTGGAGTGGACCTGGCAGTAATAGCAATAAGTTCCAGAATTAGAGCCTTATCACCAGATGCAGTTATATATATATATATATATATATATATATATATATATATATATATATATATATAGAGAGAGAGAGAGAGAGAGAGAGAGAGAGAGAGAGAGATTATGATATAGAAAAAATGAAGAAATCTGAATTTTTAAGCATGAAAATCAGTGTTATATATCATTATAGGTATCTTGTTTTTTTTAATGAATATACTCTGAGAGAGGATTTCTTAAAAATGAGATTCTGCTGATGTCGCTGTACAATCTATATGTCTCCTGTTTTTTTGTATATTTCATTTCATTTTATTTTATTTTCTATATACATATTTCTCCTCACCTACCCAACCTTTTGATTGTCACAGATAGTGTCAAGTGTCACTTTTATTTCATAAAAAAGCCAAGGTGGCTATAATGGATATATAAAACTGATTTTCATGCTGCAAAAATCCAGATTTCCTTATTTTTTTTCTGTACTATAACATTTATATTTATATATAGCACATGTGGAAATACAATTTTAGAATTACACACATATCTATCTATCTATCTATCTATCTATCTATCTATCTATCTATCTATCTGTGTGTGTGTAGGGGGGAATAATGAAAATTTTAGAAATATAGAGATAGATGAATATTAATCAAGCAGCAATATATAGCAGAAAGAAAAAAATTAGCCTGTGAAATTCCAGAGTCAATCTGACTTTAGAACATAATATGAATTAAGCTCTGAAAGCCAAACAGCTGATGTAATTCAAATTTATTTATCAAGCAACATTCTTCAGAATATGGATTTTATTCCAGGCCATATTGTTTATTTCCCTCTCATAAATATAATAGTCTTGTCTGAATTTCTTAAATAAAGCATAGTTATTAATTTTAATAACTTTTTATTTATATCTTATTTTTATTCCTTTTTTTATTGCAGTACTCAGGTTATTTTAGTTGGTTGGTTATGTTGTATGGCATATCAACCCTTGTAGGTTGTTTAATGCCAAATCCTGTTCATATATATATATATATATATATATATATATATATATATATATATATATGAGATTTGGTGTGGTGTAATGGTTATTGATGTGGGAAATGGACACAGTGTCTTAAATTCAAATCCTGGACTAGCAAAATGGATTCTTGAACCTTGGTATGGCAACCAGTCTAGGAGAAGAAAAACTATGAATTCAAACCTGTTAAATTCTGATTTTAAAAAATCAACCCTATGTTACATCCTGCTTGTGTGGAGGGATTGGTAAATTAATGTATATATATGATTTGTAAACAAAAGGTTTGTTGGTATAAATTTTTTTTGTTTACACTCAGTTTAATTGTTTTTTTGTATGGCTATTTGTTGTTTGCACACAGTTGAATGGTTTCAAGTATTGCTATCTAACACTGCAAACTCTATTTAATATTAATTATTTATTTGCACATAGTTAAAAGGTTAAGCAATGCTAGCACTAATTGTTCTATTTCTTATAAATAATAACCCTTAATAAATGATAGAATAGTTCTATTTGATCCATAGCTGAGACACTAATAATTTAATTGAGCATTAATCATTTATTTGCACACAGTTGAATGGTTTCAAGAATTGAAAATGATTAAATAGTTCTATTTGACCCAGAAATGGGACCCTAACAGGGTCACCTAGACCTGGCAGAAACAGCAACAAAGTGGTACTCCACATGCTCCAAAGCTCCAGGACTGGAGCCTCACCATCAAATGGTTTTGTGTCATATCTAGGATTGTCATTGGGAGTGTGGTCTTACCCCTCAGCAGAGATGTTGGTATATTCTACTGCCCCAGCCAACTGGGGTCTCAAATTGTTTACATTTTATGATTGTGAAAGCAAGCTACATGGGTAGGTAAAAAAGAATTAATTTTTGACAAAATTTGAACTTACAACTCTTATCCTTGGGAGCCATGTGCAAAATAATCTGAATTTTGCAATAAAAGAAAAAGTAAGAAAAATAAAATGTAAGAATGACTTTTAAAATATTAATAATAATGATAATACTTGATTTAAAAATTAGGACAACTTAAAACTATTTGAGTATCTTATGTTCTCAAGTATTTATACAAATAATATGTACAAACAGTTAATACCAACAGCTGGGACTGTAGAATACACCAACTCCACCAGTACAGAGGGGTAAGACATTCCTTTCTAACAAGGCTACCTGTTTGCCATGGGTAGTGACCCATTATGTGTGAGGATGGGATCCTGGTGGTTGAGCAGTCCATGACCCTGCTACCAATTGACTTGCAACACTCCCCTTTGGCCTTTACTGGGGTAGAAAGGCAGTCGGTGACGCCTGATCTTATCAAGTTCCCAACACCTATATGATTATCCTGTTAATATTCTTCGAATTGCTCTTTTGGCAAACAAGTACCCAACCTCATTTTATCTTAAAGGTGCTAGAAGGTAGTAGCTGAGGGTCAATTGCACTGAGATAGCCAAAGTTGAAACCATTTAACTGAGTGCAAACAAATAAACTCAAATGAGTTAAATGAAATAAAGTTCATCGAGTCAACCCTGTCTAAGAATGGGTATCCATTATCTGTTTTGGATAGTGTTGTCAATGATGTTACGATTAAGTTTGATAGGGCTAGCAGGTGTACTGTTAATAGGTGCCCTGTTTATTTGCACTTGCCATACATAGGCTCCAGAGGTGAGAGGTTGGCCAAATCAATCACCACGGCTGTTGGTAGATGTTATTTTTCAGCTGCTGTGCGAGTCATTTTTCAGACTCGCACTGCATTTGTTTCAATGCGAAAAGATGTTTTGCCTCCCCCCACCATATTAATTCAGTAATATATAAATATACATGTAGTTGTGGCAGTGACTACATAGGCAGGACTTCTAATCGTTTAGATCTCTGTATAAGACATCTCCCAGCTTGAATTTTAAATCTTAGGCTTATAAGAGGGCAGCTTGCAAATACGTCCGGGTCCTCTGTAGCGGAGCACATGATAAATAGTAGGGAATGTGTTGCAAACTTCAATATTGACCGATTCAGTATTCTGAGTCGGTTACATTCGCTTTTTCATCTCAAAGTGTTAGAGACTCTTTATGTTCGATCCCTTCAACCTTCCCTTTGTAAGCAGAGAGATTGTTTGTTGGGATTGAATGTAATTAGTCTCTAGCCATCTGCTCATTGCTACTACTACCCACTCTTAGTGTTTTTTTTTCCTTCCCTTTTCTCCATTCCTCTGCTTTTTTCCATTTACATTCCCCCTTTTAAATATTTTTCTGGTGTTAAGATCTTGACAAGAGCCAGATGAAACCGGTCGTTCAAAAAAATATATATATATTTTTAAAAAAAATAATAAACATGCCCACACCTTCCATAGGCCTACATGTTTTTCTGGCAATCAATAAGTTTTTAACCATTGATAATTTGTTTAAATATATATATATATATATATATATATATATATATATATATATATATATATATATATATATAAGAACAGGATTTGGCATTAAATAACCCAGAAGGATTGATAAGCCATTAAACCAAATAACCAATCAACAAGTCAGATTAATTTGCACAACCAAGTATTCAACTGAATAATACAAGGGGTCATCTGAAAGTAATGCTCCCTATCTATTACCATGGTATCAATAACAACATATCTAATCATATTTTCACAAAAGAAATCATTTAAAAATAACTACTCTACCAAGATGCTGAATTCTGAAATATTCCTTTTTATAATAGCTTTTAAGATGTCTTTAAAAAAAAGAAGATTATTTAATAATACGAATAAACATTTTGAACTAAAAAAAGAAAGAAAAATAATGAAAAATTAAAATACAATGTCTGAAATATTAATTCTTATGCACATTAACAGATTTTTAATGAGTAAAATTAAAATTAAATTATTTTTAATGAAAAAACCATAAGAGATCCAGATCTTCACTTGTTAAATCAGTTTCAGTATTGTCAGGTATTTGTTGGTGTGGATGTGATTGTCGGATTCAATACTGCATTTATAATTTTTCAATATATTGTAAAAACTTTAATCTTGGAACTGAAAACATTTTAAACAATCAACCCTTCTCATAATGGCATCCAGTGAGACTAATAAAATTGTCAGCAGTTTTCAATTAATTTATTTGGGGATGAATGAAAATTAAATTTGTTTACAAGGGCCACATCAAAAACATTAGAGAAGCCTTGACCTACATGGGTAACAGTGGGTCACCTCCTCTGGTGCAAATTTTTTATAAGTGGAACATGCAGGCTCTTATTCATCATTGGTGAAAATACATAGCCAATGGTATTGACAATATTGAAAAATAGTGTTTTATAGCTGAAAACTTGCTCAATTGAATGATGCTATTGCACTTCTGGTATATGTTATAGCTTCCATGGAAATGAGTCTTTACTTTTGTAGAAGCTGTTGGGTTTGCTCTGGTTTGGTTTATTTGTTTGATGGCCTATCAACTCCTCATGTATTATTGAATGTCAAAATTTGATACAAATAATTGTCACATAATTATATGGTTTAAAGTATTCCTATTTGATATTGATAATTTATATGCAATTGTATGATTCCAAATATTTATTCTTGTTTGATAATGATTATAATTTGTTTACATAAAGATATATGGTTTCAAGTATTCTTATCTAATGCAAATAATTTAAGCACAGTTATATGATTTCAAATATTCATATCAATAATATAGAGTATAACAATAAAATGTATCTGAGGATTGTGTTAATTAAAAATTTACAAATATAAAATGAAAAGAAAAACTGGTCAAAATTCAGATGAAAATGATTGTAGTTGTTTTTCTAAAGAAAATTCTGTATTTTATGTTGGACAATATTGTCCTCTTTTTATTGCATCTTTTGGAATTCCATTCATGAAGTATATCATAGGTTAGCAGCTCCATTCTTTTATATTTTTTTTGACAAAAAAATCTCCCTTCTTAGTGCAAAGTCTTTGAGGAAACTGATATTACTTTAATTAATTAACTCTTGTAACATGTTTATGCTTATCCAGTGTAAACAGAAGTTCATATTTTTGTAGCCTTTATACTTTTCTCATTATTTCCAAAGATTTTGGTGTCATCTTCCATGGGATTCCCACTGACAGGATTTTTGACAGTTTCTTTTTTGTTTTTTGTTGTTTGCTACACTTCAAGAAGTCTTCATAGCAATATGGTGGTATCTATGTCTTAATGTCATAAGAAACTTCTGCCTTTCAGCCAAATACTAAATCTGATCTTGAACAGCAATGTAATAGGATACTGTTTTTATTACTCTAACACAACAAAAACAGTATATCATTGTGAAATGTTTTTTTTATCTTGTAATATAATAAGAATATTCTAATTTTAAGAATGAAGCAATTTACTGTTCAATTGAACCACCAATTTCAGTGTGATTTTTAATTAATCAAGTATAAATTTGTTAAAAAAATACCTGTCAAAGGGAGATAGCTCCAAGTTCCTTTACTGCTAGTTACAGAATTTTAATTTTTTTCCTAAGAAAATCTTAAGGATAAGCTGTAATTTGTAGTATGGTTTGGTTTTATGGCATATCAACCATTGTAAGTTATTTAATACCAAATGCTGTTTACATATATATATTAAATATAGATATGATTTGTAAACACAGTTTGTAGAAACATTCTTAAACAAGCCTGAGATCTTTTTTGCACACAGTAAAAGTATAGCTATATAGCAGTCACAATTTAACACCAGTCATTTGTTTGCACACAGTTTGTTCTATTTGATCCATTGATAGGACTCTATCTGGTGGTACCACTCCAGATAAGAGTGGAGCTGGAAGCAATGGCAATGAAGAGATACTCTACATTCCCCAAATCGCAAAGGCTGGAGCCTCACGACCCGATGACTTAATGTCATATCCAGGACTCTTGTTGGGGGAGGGGTCTAACCCCTCTGTAGAGATGCAGTCAATGTATTCTACACCAGTCAATGTATTCTACAGCCCCAGCTGACTGGGCTCCTTAAAGATAAGCAGCAAAGTATCCTTGAAACTTCAGGATAATCAGCATTTACAAATAATTGTAATACAATTTCTGAAAATAAGAAGTGACATCTCAATAAGGCAAAGCTGCCAAAGGTGGCATTTAAATTTGTAAAACTAAAGCAAAATCAATTTTTTGTGGATAAAATAGATAAAAAGAGAATAAAATCATTTTTTTTCCTAAAGTCCAATGAATGATTTATTGTATCTGATTGAAGCCCCTGTCACAAAGTACTGGTGAGGGTACTTATCTCTCAAGCTACTGGTTGTAATTCAGTTCTTCACAAGATGTTCTCAAAATGTAGTATTGAGTCAATGCTCGTCCAACAAATATTCTCCTTAAATGTACCTAAATGCATACATATATTCTTTTAATTGTCTTGTACTCCAGATACTCTATAAAAGCCAAGAAATTGTATTACTCAGATTAATTAACTTGAATAATTGCCATGGCAACAATCTTGTAATTATTAAAAAATCTTAATTGACTTAATACACTTCTTATAAGATTTGAAGAGTATATAGTTCAATTTTCATGTTGCTACGAAATATACATTTTTTATATACATGTGTATATAATAGAAAAGAATTATGTATCTTCTATTTATTTTTAGTTTTACTGTGTTCCAAATGTATATATATATGTATATATATGTTTCATCATACAACATGAAAGCACATGTGATACCTTGCTCAATGTCTGGCCACTTTTCTGTTTGAATGATGTGAACTGGAAATTCTAGAGATATCTTGAGATCTACTGAAACTTTCCAGTCACTAGCTCCATTCAGTAGCTTCATATTGGAATTTTTTTTGTTTCCTCAGGGCATTCAACTTCCTTGCGAAACTGAATTATGGGTTCCTTGGCTGTAACAGGTTGCTGGTTTGCTGCCTCACATTGTACTTTTAATAACTCTATGACCACCTCCAACATCTTGTTATATCGCCATGTGTGTGGTCCTATGCTGGTCACAGAGCCTAATGTGGTGTGACTATTAGCCACAGTACTTGTGGCTATTTTGTTTGTGACTATCATATAAGCTTCTGACTGTTTGCTTTGTTAAATCCTTCCGTGCCCACGCTGTGTTTGAAAGACACACAGAGGAGGGGGTGACACAATTCAGCCGGATCTTCTTCTGACGGTCAGGTAATATGAGTGGCTAGATTGTCTAGCAATGTAAAGAATAGAGAAAAACCGTTGTTTACCAACAACAACAAAAAAATCCTTTTTATTGAAACACGTTTGTGAGACAATAAATAATAAACAAACAATATTTGCTTTCCTGGCAAACAGAAGAAGAAAGAATATCGAGAGAGGAAGAGGGACTAAAAATGGTTTCTGATTGGTTGTCCAATAAGAGACAATTAGGAGTCATATTCCCATTGGTCAGCCAATCCTAGTTCAGGATTATATCTTACCAGTATGAAAAAAAAACCTTTTTAGATGCTTTGATTAATGGGAACAGGTTTAGAGTAATGGGGTTGAACAAAAAATTCTCAGCCCCACCTGACTGGGTGAGCCATGCCCAGCTCACCTTTATTTAGGGTGGAGCAAAATTAAATCTCCCTTTTGACATTGACCCTCAAGATAAGGACTAGAAAAATATGTTTTACGAAATGACCCTCGAAGTAAATAGATAATGATGTGGATGTGGTTTTTTTTTATACTTTTATTTAGGTAAGAAGCAGCCAGTACCAAAATGGCTACTGTCTCTCTCCGGAAGTCTCCTTTTCCCCTTTTCCAACTTCCTTGGGGAAAGCTCTCGGTGTAGGGGAGATAACTTCGAATGCAACAACCCATTTCATCATTGTGATTGAAGAAGTTAGTTGACAACCGAAAAATTAAATAAATTTGCTAACCTTTAAAATCAAAAACAATTGTCTAGCTCTTGACTGACCTTTAGGAATGATCAACCAGCTTTTTGGTCAATATAAGTCTTGAACAAAAAGATACTTATTTTAAGGATCTTTTTGTTTTTGATATATTTATATATATAGGTGGACATGCAGATAACTCATGGTGCAAGGCACCCTAATCACTTTTACATGAAAAACACAGATCGGAATTGGTATATCTCCATAATTTTAGGTTGGTGGCATTTCGTAGGAGATCATATGTAGAGTGAAGAAGGAATAATATCACCAGTAGTTCCATTGCAATTAAGGATTTCCACAATAATTTAATTGGTTTGATACCATTCCATTTTGTCCAAGCACATTGTTTGGTCTGAGTAACAGCAGTGGCTGTTCTTTGCTCCTCTTCAAACATCCTGACTTCTTCGCTCACCATGTCTATTTTCCCCTTTGGACTCACTTTGGAGAATACCTTTTTGCTCATGCTACCCAGCCTTGCTCGATTGGTTTGAGTAACACTTATAATGTCTTTGGTTCGTAGGCTGCATTCCATCTCCTGGGTGGCCTTAACCACCGACCACTTTGTACCTGATTTTATTTCCGGATACGCCTTCTGAATGAGTTCGTCAGTTGAGTCCTTCATCATCATATGAAGGCGTACCTTCCCAATTTTGAATTCTTCTATCAGTGAAGATATTGGGAGCTGTAAGTTTCCAGAATTGGTATATAAACCTACTTTCGAAAAACAAGGAGGAACTCCGTGCAATTTACGCAGGTATTTGTTGCTATACTGCTGAATCCACTCAACGCAAGATAGTGCAATCTCATACATCTGTAAGGGCCCTAAAAGATGGGGTAGCAGTTCATGTTGGTAACACCAAGCCTTCATCTTTCCAGGTAGACAAGTTTAATCAATTGATTTAAGACTCTTCAAAGTTACTTTCTGGACCTCCGTACTCCGATATCGATTAATCAATGGAATTGAATAAAGATGTCTCTTTACCGGCTTCTCCCTGACTGTTGGGATTATATCACTCCCAATTTTGGAATGGATCTCCCTGACAGAACCTCTGACTAATGATAGGCTTCGACTTTTCTTTGGCTTAGCCATCATTCTCGCCCATGTGAAAGGTTCATAGTATCTTTGTAATAAGACACCAGCAGTGCTTTTAAACGGGACGAGAATGGTGATGTCACTTGTAAATGCTGTGGAAGGAGGAAGAATCAGATTTTCATTCGTCATCACTCCTTTTGACGCATTCACTGCACCTTGTAATATGAGTTCCATGCCCAGAACAAAAAGAAGTGAGGAAATCACAGCCCATCATGATGCCGATCTCAAGTGCCTACCATTTGGTGGTATAGTCTTTAACAGTAAATTTCATGAATGCTGAATTGAAGTATTTCATTATGATTTCCCCAACCTTGCTAGGGAAGATGAAAAAGTGGAGGGCCATCTGGATTAAGTGGTGTGGAACTGAACTTATGCATTGGCAAGATTAAGCCAGATTACATGTAGTTCTGTTTTGTCTCTTTGTCTTCTGGACAGATGTATTTATATAATGATTGCTCATCAGAAAGTTTGTCATATGGCGAGCAAGAACTCCAAAAATATTTTCCCCTCTACATTTAGGAGAGATATTGGGTGAAAATTTGTGATACCTTTTGACTGCATTTCCTTTGGTATCCAAATACCATCAGCTAGAAACCATTACTGTAGTACAATACTCTTCTTCCAAATCTGCTGAAGGAGGACAGTGAGTTTCCTGAGGACATATGGGCAGTTTTTATATAACTTGTACTATATCTCATTCATGCCCGGGGCTCTACCTGCTTGGGCCTTATGGACGAAATCTCTCATTTACCTCAGTTTTATCCCCCTATCATTAAACATTACCGTTGAATCTTGGGGTTTTGATAAGTCTCTTAGAGGAGGTATTGACATACCATTCATTCATTTGAGTATATCCTCCTCAAGTGATTCTCGAGTTCATCCTTCGTTACATCAAGCTTGCCACTCTTAGATTCCACGAAAAGTTTTGTGCGAAAGCATAAGGATTTGTGTAGAATGATCTCCGAGCCTGACGCTTTTTCTTTTAATGTTTTCTCAGATTTTCAGCTCTGGAGACCACCAAAATGTTTTTTGAATATCATTTAGGATATTCTGAAATTGCAACCTCTCATGAATTGGGGCTTTTTTTAATCGGCGCTTCAGCATTCTCTGTTCTGATCTTGATTTTCCCTTCTGTATCTGTCATCTTTTTTATGCGTTACTGTATCAAACCACCCCAGACAAACATTATATATAATTCTGCAAAAAGATGTCACTTGTTGATCAGTGGGCCCCTTAAGATGGGTGGTGAGCAAAAAAGAATGATAATGATTATAAACTAGTATTACAAATGCTGTTTTATAGGCAGACAGACCCCCCAACTACAATCATAATAAGAATGGTATAAGATAATTTACCTACTATAATAAAAAATGAATGGGGTAATAGCTTGACTTGAAGCATTATTGAAATAAAGCACAGCAGTGGTCACTTAGAGTGGAGCTTTTTAGATATATCGAAGGCTGATTCAGGGGAAGAAAACTATGGTTGACATCATCATGCATGACAATATTTGGTTCTATTTGTTTTGGTTTTGATTTGGTTTGATTTTATGGCACATTAATCATTGTAGGTCATTAATGCCAAAGAGCAGTATTGAACAAGTCCTGGCGACAACACCCCACGAGACACCAACTATATGGACACTTGCCCCCCCATCACGAAAACTATACAAGTTCGACGAACCAGACACGCGGGACACTGCTGGAGAAGCAAGGACGAGCTCATAAGCGATGTACTCCTGTGGACCCCCACATATGGATGTGCAAAAGCAGGACGACCAGCACGAACTTACATACAGCAACTATGTGAGGACATGGGATGTAACCCTGAAGACCTGCCGGAGGCGATGAATGATAGGGAGAAGTGGCGAGAGAGGGTCAGGGATATCCGTGCTGGCGGCACGACATGATGATGATGATGACGATGATGATTTCAAACAATTCACTTTAGCATAAGTACACAGTTTCAATGTCAAAAAACAGTGCTATTTCAAACAATTCAATTTAGCATACAAAAACAATTCTATTTCAAACAATTCAGTTTAGCATAAGTACACAGTTTCAATGTCAAAAACAGTTCTATTTCAAATAATTCAGTTTAGCATAAGTACACAGTTTAGTTCTATTTGACCTATAGATAGGACCTTATCAGGTGCTACCACTCTGGGCCAGAGTAGATCTCGGAGCGATGGCAGTGAAGAGGTACTCTGCATTCCCCAAAGCTATAGCATTACTGGAGGTTCACCATCAGATTGTTTTGTGTCATATCTAGGACACGCATAGTGAGGTGGTCTTACCCCTCTGCAGAGAAGCAGTCAGTGTATTCTACAGCCCCAGCCAACTGGGCAAGTTTGTTTTGGAGTAAAACTCATTAAATATGATATATAGCTTATTTTGTTAACTACTCATCAAAATCAAGAACTGATTGGTTGATAACAAAAGAAAACTAACATATAATAACTATTAGATTTTAAAATTTTCTGGTTGATATAAGCTCTGAAATTAAGCTCTTTGTTGTTAAGATTTTTGGTCTGAAAAATTCATGTTTTACTCTGGTTACTGCAATGGTCTTCAAGAATATGAAAAATGAACTTGATTCTTACAACATTCTTGAGAATTTAGCCTTTTGCCAAAGTCAATTTTGTCAAACAGCAATTGTAACAAGCTATAGGCTTAATTATAGTTATGAATTTGTTAAAATGCTGATTTCACAAGCCATTGATATTTGATTTGATCCTTACTAAATGCTGAAGAAATATGAGCCTATGTAAAGGTTGCCTAATTAAAAAATACATGTTTGTCTTGAAACTTATGAGTTGCCTGGAAAATTTTCCTATCCAATCGAATACTGTTGGAAAGATATTTTTTTATAATCTAGATATTTTGAAATTGTTTGATTGATTAGTTGATTTTAATCATGTCAACCTATCTCAGGTTATTTTATGCCTAGAAGTTAGAGAATTGCATTAATGTTTACATATTTTGTGTCGTTATTTTCTATTGACTATAGATAATTTTTAAATAGATGAGACCCTAACAGGTATGACCACTCTGCATCAAAGTGAACCAGAGAGTAATGTCGATGAAGGGGTCTTGGATTTGATTCAATCAGACTAAGCTAAATCTTATGCATATATTGAAGATCAATCACACAGTTAATGACTTGTGAAACTAGTGCTCTTTCCACTTAATTATAAACATTTGTTACACTATGTTTATATAGAATTCAAGCTCTTAATAATCAATTGAGAAAATGCTTAGTAAATGGTGGTAACTAGGTAATAAAACAGCATTTTGTAACTGAAAACTTGTCCTATCCAACAGCGTTATTGTGTTTCCTATATTTGTTATTGTTACTGTAGAAATAAACAGGAGGCATTTCTTTCAAAGTGACACTCTGGTAGAGAAACAATTTCTCAAACAACAGAAAATATTTTGAAGATTATTTACTTGCTATTTATGCAACCCATGATATCCTTGGTGGGATTTATTAAATTCATACATAAAAACTTTCATTCACTTTGATGATCAAAGTCAATGGTTATTTTTTAATTATTGTTTTGTTAGCATCAGTATTTTCTGTTTTAATATATATATTGATTGACAAATTGATTTCAAAAGTATGTCAACGTATTTAGGATTATTTTTACGTAGATGTTAGGGAATTGTGTTCATTATATATTCATTCTTACATTTTCGGTGTAGTTGTTTCTTAAGAGGTTTTTTTTTGTCACATGGTTCTGTTGAATATGAACAATTTTTGAACAGTTGATCCATAGATAGGACCCTTACAAGTATTACCACCCTGGGTCAGAAAAGACCCAGCAGTAATGGCAATGAAAGGGTATTACACACTTCCTAGATGTCCAGATGCAGTTTTATTTTATACTCAGGACTTTAATATATAAGTGATCTGATGGTAACAAAACTATAATTAGAGAATGACGATTGTATTTTAGTGTCAAATACATTTGAAACTGGTGTATGTAAGTAAAGTTTTGACTTTTCTTATCACTTGACCTCTTCTCCATTACTTCCTTGCTTGGGTTTTGTTATATTCTGCCCTAAAAAACTAAATAATTCTAGTTGTAGGAAAAAAGTGAAGATTAAGCATTAGATTTTTTGAGCTGAGATTTGTTTTTAGTAGATTTTGGCATTTAATTTGTATATTAAAGTAAAAAGAGTTTGTCAGTGGTCAAGAGTTCACAAGTAGATATAAACATTGCGATTATATATTTTTGAATGGCTGATTCTCAGATTTAGTGTTAGACCGTTATTATAAACTGTCCCATTTTAACTGAAGAAAATACAATGACAAAAATTTTGTGTATGCAAAAGAATTAAATTGCAATCTGACCTTGTTTTAAATGCTAAATCATAGAAGTAGTTATTTTAGAATAGTTATCCAGTGGAAATAATAGATTAGATCTTGATATGTTTGACAAAATCCCAGAAATGTTCTTTTGAAGGAGCTTCTATATAGTATAATTGTAAATCATTTGGATAGGTGATATGATCTGAATACTAACCAGGAAGTGTAGGGGGTAGAGAGAGAGAGAGGTGGGTGAGAAAAATAAGAGAAAAGAAAAAAGAAAGAGTGGGAAGGAAAAATAGAAGGAGGAGAAGGAGATACACAGTTGACAGGGAATAAAGAAGGGAGAGAAAGGTAAGAAGGAAAAAGTGATAAAGAAAAAATAAAGAGAGATAGAAGGAAGAGAAGTAGATAAAGAAATTGGAGAAGAGAAAAGGAGAAGAAAGAGAAGATGAGTAAAGATAAAGAGAGTGAAGGAAAGATAGTAGTAGTAGGAGGAGGAAGGGACGAAGATAAATGAAGATGGTAGAGGAAAGAGAAAAATGGAAGAAAGGGGAGATAAAGGAGGAGGAGGAGGAGTAGAAGGAGAGGGAGGGAGAGGGAGAAAATTTTTTACCACTTTTATAATCTTTAGACAAGGTAGATTTTTATCAGTTTCTTCACTTTTTTACAGTATATCTCAGATTCATTAAAAGTTTATGGAGACCAGATTTAAATTTGATCCCTTTGGACCTAGTAAACTGATAGTAGTTCATTGAATTTTTTTTTGATATGATAAATAAAATAGTTTAATGTTGCTATTATAAGCAGAAGCATTCAAAGCTGGTATGTATTCTACTACAAAATAATACACAGATTCTTTGATAGAGATCAACATTTTAGGAGTTTTGTTCCAGGGACGGAACAAGATTCTGGTGATTGTAGATAGAATCCTTATTGCTTTGAAGTATGTCTTGGATGGCTCAGGTCACAAGTATTTCTCAGCCTGGAGAGAAAAGCCTAATTTCAATGAAGTGGACAAGGTGAAAGGAATTGTTTGGGTAATTTTACTAAACTGAACTTAGAATTTCACTCTTTCGAGACAATTATGTTGGTAGAATGTGGTGAAAAGATAATGCTTTTCCTTGATAAATGTAGATATCTTTCTAAGAACTATTCAGGTTTAACATTGAAGTAATGATTGATCAAACCAGCAGAATTTGAATCTTGGTTTTTAAAGTTTTTAACAGACTGTCCAACCCCATAGGAAAGTTGTTATCACAATGATTTCTTTCTTTCCCAAGTTCTATATCAAATATTAATTCAGAAAATATTGATCAGAAAGAATGTAGAAAAATGTTTAATTGTCATTTGACTCAAACAGATTATTAAAATTTTTATACTACAAAATACAAAGGTTATTTAAGGGGAATTTTTTTGAAAAAGGCAAAATATATTTTTTTCAGAATTTTTTTCCCATAAATATTAACTCTGCATTGTTTAGAATTGGTTTATAGTAAAAATCATTTTAATATCCCAAAAATATTTGTTTAGAGGCTATTCAAAATGATGGCAAATCAAATAGAATACTCCAAGGTTTGAACAGAGGTCTGTCATCAAATTTTTGGTGGCTTAAAAGTAAAGACCATGTGCAATTTGCAAAAGAATGTGTGATGTGTATGGAGAAGTATGTTTTAATCAAAAATATGTTGACAAATTAGCTAAACATGGGTTTGCTACCTCAAGCCTAAGTTGAAAAGACGGTCCATGGAGTGGAAACACTCTGAAACTCTGGTAAAGAAAATGTTTCAGGTGCAGTGGTCAGTAAAGAAGGTCATGCTGACAGTTTTCTGGGGTATGAAAAAACCTGTCACAATCAATTTCCTTGAAAAAGATGCAACTTTAAACAGTATTTCCTATTGCCAACTTCTTAAGCAATATTCACCTTATTCATTGACATAACCTTGTATAATCTATTCTTTTGTGAATAGTTTTTTTTTATCGAAACTGAGAAGAATTCTTGAAGATTTAAAATTTTTATAACAAAAATTATGTATGCTCGGAATACTCTTGAACCTGATGGGTTCCTGTGGTCAGATTGATCAATAATGATATTGATGCTTCTATTTAGAAAGCAATGAAGGATTCTCAATGGTATTTCCATTATTAAGATTTTGGATATAGATGATATTCAGCATGAATGCAAACCCCACAAATTACAATTTTACAGCAGATTAGACAGGAAATGCCTTTATTTTCTAAGTTAAAGCATTTTAGATGCATTGCTCTTATAAAAAAAATTGTCGTTTTCTGTGTTATAGTTACACATACACATATATAGTGGTGTGTTTAGTATAACAGTTATTGTTATAGGAAATGAAATCAGCAATCTGAGTTCAAATCCTGGATGAGGTCGGTTGCGTTTCACTTCTTGCTAATACTTTTGAGAAAGGCATGAATCTATCTATTCACCCCCATAACTATGAGTAAATAGTAGGTCAGATTGATTTCTTTAGCCTTGGTTAGGCAACCAGTCTCAGTGAAGGAAAAACTCAAACTGCTTAAAAAATGACCTTGTGTCACATTCAACTCATGGTGGAAGAGTTGGGTAAACACACACACACACACACACACACACACACACACACACACACACACACACTCAGAGTAAATGCAGAGCCCAATTAGTTTTCATTCAGCTGAAAATTGGACTGGAAATTACTTTATTCTATTAGTGCATTTTAGGTTTATTGCTTGAATAACAATTTTGTGATGATGTACCAATTTTTTAGGTTACAGTTGCATACATATATACAAGCATAATGATAATTTTAGTAACATATAGATGTTTTTATAAGAAAAATCAGAATTGACTCATTAAACGAAGGAAGCTCAAACTTCACAGTTTAGCATTTTAGCACTGAAATGTATTAAGAAGTATTATAACAAAATGGTGGTTGCTCGTCAACTGGTATGAAAATTATAAAATCATTACAATTAGCAACATTTTTTTAAACCTTTTCAATGCCATAATCGGCTATATTTGAATTCCTGACAACATGTTGTGTACGAATATAATTAAATTTCATACTACATTCTGCCTGCTGGTTCATATTTTCCATCCACTGGGGAATTTTTACAAGTTTTTCATTATTTTGACACCAAATTTGTGCCCTTAAGACTGTTTTATGAGATATCAGTCAAGTATTATTGGCTTTAATTATAGAGAAAAAGATTTAAAAAAAGAATATGGAAGAAATTTAACTGATTTTATTCAGAAATGTTCATTATATTGTTTTAACACTAGCTCGTAAGATTTACATCAATTATTATAATATTTTTATGGTGATTTAAAGGTTTGAGTATTCTTTTTTTGAACATTTTTTTTGCCGAAAAATGTGGTACAGGTGACAAGTGAAAGTTGGAAAATTCTGCAGTAAAAGATTAGAATTTCATTCTCAACAAAATGCCAAGAGCATTCATTTCATTACAACAAATGTCAATCCTCTTTTGGTGCATTTCTAAGATTAAGATAACCAGTTATAAATATATTCTTATGTTATAACATTTGGTTATTTATGAAATAAGCATTAGTAGCTGATATTAGGGATTTTAGCTAATAAATTTACTTGTAAGTATATTTAACTAGTATGTATCTACCCAACCTCTCCACCATGAGCAGGATGTTACACAAGGTTAATTTTTAAGTGGAGTACAACTGGTTTTAATTCAGAGTTTTCCTTCTCCTAGACCAGGTGTCATACCAAAGTTAAAGATCCTAGTTTCTTTTACTATTTACCCCATAACTAGAGGGAGAATATTTGGATTGATATGTTTCCCAAGAGTAGAGTAGTAATGCTATGGGAAATGCAAACAGCCTCATCCAGGGTTAGAACTTAGGTGCATTTCCTGTAATAATAATCCTTACGCTATTGGTATCTTTATATACTTAACTAGTAAAACTGATCTCTATGTGCAGTGAATCAATAGAAATTTTGATTTAAATTCTATTTCTGTAATCAGTTGAGTAAATGCAATTTGAGTGAAAATTCTCTTATGTCAGAATATTTTGGCTGATCAAATGAATTTACATGTTAGGATTGGTATATACCAAGTTTGGTCTGGAAAATATCCAGCCATTTAATAATTAACAAAAAGTAGTCAACCGGGGAGTGCACATGGCATGTCAGTTATTGCCATAGGAAATGAACCTGGCTACCAGAGTTCAAATCTTGAATGAGGCTGTCTACATATCATATAGCACTTAATACCCTTGGAAAAGGTATAAACCCAACTATTCTCTTTTCAGCTATTGGTAAATAGAAGGGTACACTAGGCTCTTTAACCTTTGGATGGTGACCAATCTTGGAGAAGAAAAACTCTGAATTCAAACAAGTTGTAGACCGAGAGAGGGATGGGCTCTGCCAGGTTATTCCTGCCCAAGACAAGCTATATGAGTTGTGCCTCCACAGCCAAACAAAGTCACATGACCAGTGAAAAGGAAGAAGAAGCCTTCCTAGACCTATGGCACCTTAATTCTCTTTAAGGAATTCTTAATGGAATGTCTCATGCTTATTCATGAGTCCCCTCTTATCTTTATGCTACACTTTATTTGCAGAGTAGAATCTTACACTGACCAAACAAGTTATTATCAATATTTTTAATAATGTTATCCTATCAGGATTGAAGACAACCATTAACTTAGATAAACTTAGCAATTGACTACATAGTTGTTCTGTATAGAGTCAACCACATTTTTTTGAATGAGCTGATAGCAGAAGAACTGTGTATTAGATTTAAAATTTTTCCTTCTCCTAAATTGATTGCCGTACCAAAGCTAGAGATTTCTCTTTGTACTACTATTTTACTCATTGTGGAAAAAAGATTGGCATTAGCGTGAAGTGAAATGTAAACAGCCCCACCCAGGATTTGAACTTGGATCACTGAGTCAATTTTCTTTGACAATAACCATAAGTGCTTTTATTTTTTAATTAGGATGAATATTATATATTGCCCATATAAATATAAGTATATCCTGATTATTTTACAAACATTAGTTGATTGATAGCAATTTTATTAGAAAAACATTGACTTGTATTGGAAAATCTAATATAGTATATATATACATAAGGACAAAAACTTTGTTTTATAATAAAGGTACTTTATGCCTGAAAAGAAAATTGGCACTAACACTTCTGTGATTGTATCATGTCGTATCGTATTTACAAAAAGGTAGACAGAATTGATAAACCTCTGAAAGCCATCAGAGCCATATTACTTAATCTAAGCCATAAGTCAAAGGAATCACTTATGACTAATAAACCATAAAAAGACAATCAGACAAGTATCACACTGTCAGACCTTCACGTCAATAGACAATAACTCAGAAAGCAAGAAATCTGAAACAGGTTGAGGACACTCCATGCAAGGTCATAACATGAAATAAAGAAGATTTGTTGGATAAACTAGTTACTCATTTGATCTGTGTGAACAAATGCAATTTTGTATGCAATGGATAGGCAAGGCATAATTAATCAACTTTGAATGTTACTGTGACATCTGTGATGAAACTGATGTGCTTACAAAGTAGATTTAAGCTACACAGTAATTTAGCTAGGTTAACATCCTCATCTTTTCAAGGTCATTATATGATTTTTTTTTTATTTACCTTGAAGATTCAAGTGTTTGAACTGGGGTGGAGAATATGCAATATAAAAACTGTATGTGGCCTTCAAAACTATCATGTATGACCGTCCATGGCCTTGTTAAAAGACCAATTAAAATAGTACATTTCCACTTTAAAACCTGATATCTTTCTTATAAAAGAGCCATTAAAAATCATTAGAACATTATAAAAGTTTTTTTATTTCTTTTAATTTGTATATTGTAATTGAATTTTGACCAATTTATTAACTAAAATTTTAAACTTAAGATTTTGTTGTGAGCATCGAAGAAATCTATTGAGTTTGGCCTTATTAGCAGACAATAAATTTCAGCATTATCTTTAAATATAAAAAGCTTCCCTGCCCCTGGTCTAAATGAATATCCTAAGTTTTTGTTTATTTGTTAATGTCTAAGTATTTTTCTAGGGTTGTATATTAGATTTAGATATTTTATATAAGTGTCTATATTATAATGATCTGATTTTATAAGTATATAACACAGCAAAAATGATACCTAATTGTAAGATTTTTGTTAGCACAATACTCTTCAAACTTAGAAAATAAAGCAATTGTTAATCCAATTTGTGACTTAATAATAGTGATTGTGTATTTGGATTTGTGTACATCTTAGCAATGATATGATTTCTTTAAGTTTAGATATCTGACTCCAGATGTAGATATCTTTCAATTTGAAAATTCTGTTTAGGTAACAAAATCTTCTAAAAGTTTTTAAAATAAGTTTAAAGGCTTCAAGGTAAGAGTATAAAATGATAAATAATTTAATTAAGTCGTCTTGTCATAAAAATATGAAAAGAAGACCACATAAAATTGAAAGAGGAAAAAAATGCAAAGATTACTAATTTCTTTATAAATAAATCTTTATTTCAATGTTACCATCAAGGTTATCATTATTTCATTTTATTTTCCCATTCCTTCAAGATTTTTTCAGCTTTTAACTGAAATTGAAGACATAATGTTTAATACAAAATGTATCATTGAGCACTTATAATACACTTACCTTCAAAGTAAATTTCAAAACTGAACATACAAAACTAAAATTGTTGTCTCTCAATTGGACTTAGAATATGCTGACTGTATTCCCTTCAATGAGTAAGCCCTCCTCCCTACTTAGGAGCTGTCCAGGGTATGACACTAAACTGCATCAGGTGGTAAGGGTTGAGTTCTGGAGGTCTGCAGAGTGTGTAGTCATCCTTTCATTGTCATTACTACCAGTATCTCACTATGATCTCCAGGTCAAATAGACTTGTTTGAAAATTATTAGCATTTGATGAGAATACTTGAAACATATAACAGTGTGCAAATTATTGGTATCAAATTTCAGCATTAAATAGCCCATAAGGGGTTGATATGCCACTAAATAAATAAAGTAAACCGAACCAAAACCAAAATTTTCCAAAATGAATAATTTTTAAAAGACTTCTGTTCTCTTAGGTCAATAGTTTTGCAATTCAGTTACTTTTCAAATTTTTATATAATAAATCCTATAAATAGGAAACAACTTGACATCAACTTAATGGTTGCCTTTGGCAGCATTTAAGAAAGTATTTAAAAAAAATAATTTTTCATAAAAATGTCAATTTTTGAGATTCAGTGAACTTTTTTTGGCTAACATCCTCAGCTATCTTTTCTTTCATATAGATTTGTATTTTAGATGTCTTAAAAAAAAACCTTTTAGCTTAAAAGAAGATTTTATATACTTATTAATTTGTAAAGATTAATTTTCTTAACATTTTTTCTTAGTGCTTACAGCTATTTTTACACTCTCATATTTCAAATTCTTCTTGAAAAAATCTAATGGCAGAAAAGTAAATTTAAATTATTTCACAGTTTGTTTGATGAAAATATTCATTTTTTGTTTTTTCTTGGTTGATGCTTTAGGTTGTTGTTTTTACCTAATCTCATATTCTGGATCCTTTCTTTGTTTTGTTTTTCAATTATTTTTTTTATATCACCATAGATTTTGACTACGTTCCTCAAACTGTATTTTTGTTTTTGGATTTTTTGCTGAAGAAAGCTTTTATTCTTAATTTTTTACTTATATCTTTAAAAATTTTAATGTCAGTTGCTTTTTATATCAATTTTCACATTCTAATTTTGTAGCTGTTAGTAAGCAACACAGACGGGATATAAATGATAAGCCTTTGACAAGATTTGAACCTGCATTATTTTTCCTACTAAGAGACTTATTCTTCTTTATTTCTGATCAAATATCAAATAACAAATTGATTGTGAGACTGGCCTATTAACTGCACTGCAAAAGGTCATGTCTTCAGTTTAATAGAGTATTCAATAATTATCAAAAATATATCAAAACTGTTATGTCCAAGTGTTTTTAGTTTTATAATAACTAAATTGATCTTTAGTAAATATGTGATTTTGCTAACATAGAAATACATAAACAAATTTGAATGAATTATGAAAGCTTTGACAAATGGAAAGAAAAGTAAGAATATCTAAACAATTGCATGAATTCCTTTTTGATTATAATTGATCTATAAAAGTCATAGACTCAAAAGAAAAAGTATCAGATGGACTAAATTTGTGTGTACACATGTATATGTATATAAATGTTGGTATATGTGTATTATATATATATATATATATATGCATTTATATATATGTGTATATACTTATTATATATATATTTATATATATATATATATAGAGAGAGAGAGAGAGAGAGAGGCTGACAGACAGACTGAGAGGGAGACTGGGAGAGAGACAGAATACTCTTTGTGAAATATCTGAAAGACATACTGTAAATGATGAATATAAGAACTTTGTCACTGCCCATATGAAAGCAGCAGCAGAATCCATACTAACCTAACTAAGAACAGAATGTAGTTCCATAGGTGTCACTAGTTGTCAGAAAATAAAACAAGATAACATGAAAATACTATCCTTACTTAATAAAAGAAACCCAACCAATGCCAATGCTTAGAAACTTAAGAAAGCCCAAAGAGAACTAACACACACCAAAGAGAATACATTCAAGGCCGAATCAATAAAATCAGAAACTCAGTTGAAGATAGACAATCACGAATAGCATGGCAGACAGAAAATGAAGTAAGCAAAAGGAAGAGCACATTAAGAGCAGGACAAAAAGTTGCCAGGCCAGAAGAAAGAATTCAGAAATGGAAAGAACATTTCAAAAATCTGCTTGGAAACTTCCCTAAAGTCATAAAAATTATTAAAAGCCAACTAAACATCAAACTAGGTCAGTTTATGGGGTAAGAACTTAACATAGTACAGACAAAAATTTAAAGTAGAAAAGCTGCAGGCCTTGACAAAATACCTCCAGAAGTATGGAAGTCAAGGTAATTCAATTATGCAATGTGGTCTATAAACAAGATACAGGTGCCCATGGTGTAATTGTTATCGCCGTAGGAAATGAACATGGCGACACGAGTTCAAATCCTGGACGAGACTGATTGCATTTCACATAGCGCTAATACCCTTGGGAAAGGTATGAATCCAATTATTCTCCCTCCAACTATGGGTAAATAGTAGGACAGACTAGGGTTCTTCAGCCTTGGTCAGGCAACTAGTCTAGGAGAAGGAAAACTCTGAATTAAAACCTGTTAAACTCCGCTTAAAAATTGACCTTGTGTCATATCCTGCCCGAGCGGAGGGGTTGGTAAATAGGATAAACAAGATACAATAGAGATTGGACAAAAGCTGCATCCTCTCTTTTCCCAAGAAAGGTGACTTTGGAATCACTAAGAAATACAGAGGCATAACTCTTACTGTTATTGCTACTAAGGTTTATAATGCTCTGCTTCTTGATCATATCAAGTCTGAAATTTCTTAAAAATCATAATTGTTTTCAAAGAAATCGATCAACAACTTCACAAATTCTGAATATCCATGAAGTCATTGAATGAGTAATGCAAAACGTATTGTGACAATACTGTTGTCCGTAGATTTTTCTAGGGCATTTGATTCCATACACAGAAGGAAGATGGAGCAAATACTACTAGGATATGATCTTCCCAAAGAAACTTTCATGGCTATAATGATGCTTTATAAAAACATGAAAGCAATGGTCCACTCATCTGATGTATAAAAGAGACGTCTTTGACATTATTGCTGGAGTTTTGCAAGGAGATACATTAGCACCATGTTTATTTATTATCAATCTAGACTACTTTGAATGTCAATATATCTTATAAAAGAAAAGGGCTTCATGCTAAAAAACCAAGAAGCAGACGGTATCCAGTAGAAACTATAATAGGCACAAACTATGCAAATGGTCTAGCACTTCTTGCAAATATACCTGCCCAAGCTGAATCCCTTCTGCATAGCCTAGAGCAAGTAGCAAAAAGTTTTGACTGTCATCTGAATGCAAATAAAACTGAATATATGTGCTTTAAACAAGAAGGACCATATCTCCACTCAAAGTGGTAAGCCTCTAAAATTTGTAGACAAGTTCACATATCTTGGCAACAATATCTTATCTACTGAAAGTGATGTTAACTTATGCATAGCAAAGATGATTGGTTATTGATCATATGGAAGTCTGATCTACTTGATAAAAGAGAACAGGATTTTTTCTAAGCTGTGGGTGTGTCAATATTACTGTGTAGATGCACTATACAGACACTAGCAAAATGCATGGAGGAAAAGCTTGATGGGAACAACATAAGAATGCTACATGCTGTTTTGAACAAATCCTGGAAGCAACACCACAGAAAACAGCAGCTGCATGGCTACTTAACTCCCATTTCACAAACCATCCAAGAAAAACAAATAAGACATGTGGGGCACTGATGGAAGAGCAAGGACGAACTCATAAATAACGTTCTTCTATGGACCCCTACACATGGATGCACCAGTGTTGGCTGAGCGCTAATAACTCTGTACAGACACTGGATTTAGTTTGGAGGACCTGCCAGGAGTGATAGATAATAGAGACAAATAGAGAGACAGAGTTAAAGAAATCTGTGCTGACAGTGGGACTTGATGATGATGATGATGATCGTGATGAGAGAGAGAGAGAGAGGGGGGGATGGAGAGAGAAATATAGAAAAATATGCATATATAAAGTACTAGAACTATGTTGAAAACATAAATCTTTGTTTTTTATATGTTGAGTCAACAAAACAATAGAATTATTTGTAATATAATTTAAAGTAAATAAATGTAACTTAATACAATACAACCGATAAAACTGTCAAGGTGTCAAAAATCCTCTGGGGTATTTAATGACAAGATTTATAGCAATAATTCCAGTAGGCAATAGAATTTGTATAATTCTATATAATGAGTAATAGTCATTAATGTATCTAAAATAGACCCTAAGTTTAGCTCATTTAATGTAAGATTTGTTCATTTTGACCTTTAACATATTTTAAGAATTTTGAATTTCTTCTGAAAAATTTAAATGTCTAATCTTTTTTGCTTTTGCTACTGCTTATAACCAAAAATAAAATTACTGAATATAATATATATAGCTTTAAAAATCATTAAATTGATAAATAATATTACTATTAACAATTTTGACTAGTATTGTTCATTGTTTTTGATCTAGGAGCCCTGTTGGCAGAGCTAAGAATATAAAAACTGCATCCTCAGCAGATGTGTAAGACTCCTCAAAAAGGTGTCCTGGAGATGATGGCATTAAACTAGTGAGATTTCAGTTTTGAAGATCTGGATAAAGTGAAGTGCCATTAATTCATTTCATTACCATTACTTTGAACACCAAGATTCAGTTACATATAACAGATAAATATTTGTACATGAAAAAGTCAACAATAAATGGTAAATTTTTGTCTTTAGGTTATTATTTGAAATTATTAAAGAAATAGAATTTTTCCATTATATCTCTATATTACTAAAACTTTCTTTATATAAATATATATATATGTATATATATATATATGTGTGTGTGTGTGTGTGTGTGTGTGTGTGTGTGTGTGTGTGAGCCAGTTTGCTGGGGCTGTAGAATACACAGACTACATCTCTGCAGAGGTGTAAGACTCCCCCTCTAACAAGTGTCCTGGTATTGATACTAGATAATCTGAGGGTGAGGCTCCAGTAATGCTGGAGCTTTGGGGAATGCTAAGTACCCCTTCATTGCCATCACTCCCAGGTCGACTCTGACCCAGAGTGGTGGCATCTTAAAGGCTCCTATCTATGGGTCAAATATAACTGTTTGATATTTTAACTCAGTGCAAACAAAAGACTAATGCTAAACTGAATTGCTTGAAATAGAACTGTGTGATAATTTAACTGTGTTTAAAAAAATGACTGTTGTTTAATTGAATTGTTAATGGTACATAGCAATATTTGGGACCATTTAACTTTGTTAACTTAAGTTTACAAAGCATATATATCTAATGTATATGCATAAACTGGATTTGGCATTGAATAACCTCCAATGGTTGATATGCTACCAAACCAAACCAAACCAAACCAAACTAAATATGTGTATGTGTGTGTGTGTGTGTATCTATGTATAGGTTTGTGTGTGCTTATGAGTGCATATGTATGTGTGTGTGTGTGTGTGTGTGTGTGTGTTACTGTAACCTAATAGCACATTATAGTTTTTATTAGAGCAATACAATTAATGCCATAACTTTGAAAATAAGGCAATTTCCAGTTCAGTTTGCAACTAAATTATAATTTTGTGGGGTCTGCATTTATGTTGAACATAATTTTTTAATCCTTCAGATTCTTGCTGTAATGGAGATAACTCTGAAATGTTAATTAGAATTCTTTGCTCTTTCCTAAATAGAAGCATCAATATCATCATGTAGCAATGATACAATGTGAACCAAATGAGCTCACAGGTTGTCGAATTCTCATTATGCTTGTATATATCTCTCTCTTTCTTTCTATCTATCTATCTATCTATCTATATATATATATATATATATATATATATATATATATATATATATGGGTTACTGTAAATCATTAAAAATGGCACATCACAGCATATTTTTTTCATTAGAGCAATACACTTTGAATTTTTAAACTAAGAGAACAAAGCAATGAATGATGATTTTGTGAAGTCTTTGGCTTTTGTTTTCACAAAACATCACTGTTTAATCTTCAAATTCTTGATAGAACAGAGATAACAATGAAATGCTAACCAGAATCCTTCATTCCATCCTAAATGGAACCATCATTATCATAGTGGACTAATGATACATTGAGAACCCAACAAGTTCACAGGTTCTCTAGTATTAACTAAAGATCAGAATATTTTAAAATTTTTTAGTCTTTTGAAATTGTTAAAAACTGTAATATAATGGCTGAGGGGTTTCGTTTTATATATCTTGCCTTTCGGTTTGGTTAGGCTGAGAACCTTTTGCTTAGCACATGGGTTAGTTAGGTGCAACATGAGCGCAGGTGTTCATGCGCTCACAGAGCGGATGTGTCATTCAGAGATGTCAAAATAGAAACCCCAGATAGAAAATATGACCAGGGGATGTGGGTGACATCATGACCGGAAGCGTGGGCTGAGATTTGAGAAAAGTCAGTTAGTTGAGTTCCTGCCTCCGAAAAGTTGAGTTGAGTTCCTGCCTGGGAAGAAGAAGGTTGACTTTCAGAGCTCGTCAAGGCCTTGCGGCGGGTGCCGCATGTGGTGGTCAGATGGAAAAGTCATCATAGAAAGATTGTGCCTATCTCTTCCTTATGTCGAAAAACCTTTTAACTCAAAGGTACTAAAAAGTTTCATACCTGAACTAAGAAGTTGTAAATGTTTTTGTGTTTCGGGATTCCCATGTGCATTATGAACATTCTATGTGCATTTCATGTATTCATGTATGGCTATGTTACAAAACTACCAAGGCTTTTCTTTATGTACATACTAAGATATAGAAATATATATACTGTTACTGTACAAAATTACCTATGTATAAGGTCTAAACATTGCAAAACTTTTGTCCTTGTATGATTGATTTCAAGAAAATTTTCCTTATTCTTTCAATTTAATTCTCTCATGAAATTAACCAGGAATTTTTTGCCCAAGAAAATTTTTTTGTTTTTGTGTTTTCCTATGAACACATTTTGATGCAGGAGAAGTTTTGCTATTGATTGAAGACTTTCAGTTGATTCTTCAGATGTCCTGAGAATCAGTCATGGTCAAGTTATAAACTTTCAGTTATATCTCTCTGTTACATCCATATATAGAAGAATATTAATTATTGTAATCATAAAACTTAAGGCCAAGAAATATGAAAGTATTTGCATTTTTTCTACTGTAAAATTATTTTTGCAAAATCAAATTACTAGGTGCTATTACTAATATATATATATATATATATATAAATATATATATATGTGTGTGTGTGTGTGTGTGTGTGTGTGTGTGTCCTATGAGATATTTGACCTTAATATTTTTTTGTATTTCTATCCAAAAAGGAGGGACTTGTAGCATAGCATTTATCATCATAGAAAGTAGACTCAAGTACCTAAGTTCAAATCCTGAATGAGTCTGTTTATATTTCATATAGCACTAATACCCTTGGGAAAAGTATGAATCCTACTGTTCTCTTTCTAGCTATGGGTAAAGATAGTAAGGAAAATGTGTCCTCTATAAAATGCTGATAACAAGGCTCTGAGGTAAAAACAGCAAAAATAATCACTGACTGTTATTCATTGACAAAGTGATATTAAATCTAGTGTCATCTCTATCCAGCCTACATGGTACTGCAAACAGGATAATTAGGTAATTTTCTACGGTCCAGGTTTAAAGTTATGAGTCACAAGGTTTAGTGTGTGATATTGTGGATTTGGGAATACAGGGCTGTCAACTCCTCATAGAGCCTTGCCTGTACACAAGGAAGGGATAAGGGAAAGGGATATAACTCCTACATCTTCCCTCTCCTTTCTCTGTGTGCATGCAAGGCTCTATGAGGAGTGAACAGCTTTTTAAGTCCCATTATGTCTCTCTTTCAAGACCTCATCAAACAAAATACATGCATCTTGGAATCAAGATCTTGAGGACGAATTTTGCCAAACTAGACTGATTATTGTAGGCTTGGTGAAAAAGGGCATTAAGACTTTTGACATTCATTGAGTAACCTGTTTTTACTCCAGAAATGAGCAAAGAAAGCATGGGTTTCCTGCTATTGCAGAAGCACTGTATATACACCCACCCCTGTGGAAAGGCCGTGGTATGTTGTTCTGAGGATTGGCACATTGTATTTGTAGGCAGCAGATTTTGCACATGCAGAATGCTGATATGCATCCATTGAGAGTAAAGCAGCCACAATCGCCAAGGCATTAGATAAAGGCTGCATATCTATCATGGGTTGCCTTAACTTAATAGTAGTAACACATCATCACTCCTTACAGGAGTATTTGGCAATATGGAGCTCAGGATACCTCTTTAAGCTTATAGAGAAATCACTCAGGTATTTTTTCACTATTCAGCACTGCTGAAGCAAAAGTAGCAAAAGGGTTCTGATGCTATTTCCTGTTATCCATTCACTACAGTGGAAACCCTAATTGAGCTATTTTCCACACAACTTTCTTCCCAAGATAAAATAGATGCCTTTGAGGAATCAGCAACCCTTCAAGCAATGACAGATTACACTTAGGAACCACTGTTTCTTGAAAAATTTGTAGGTCAGAGCTAGGCTCACTCCTATGCCCAGTGCAATGCCTGAAGTCACAAGCCCCACCTATAATGTCCTGCTCATAAGTTCCAATCATCCAATCTCTTCCAGTAATGATGGTCACCAGCAATTAGGTTCCCTAAAAGGAGCACATCAATGTAACCTTGGCATTCACAGTGCATGTCAACAGAAATTTCTCTGGTTCTACTTTGGTTATACCCGCATAACAGGGTGGGACTTAAAGAGCTGTCCACTCTTCATAGAGCCTTGCCCACACACAGGGAAGAGAAAGGGGAGATGTAGGATTTATCCTCTTTGTCCTCTATAAATACACTGATAACAAGGCTCTGAGAGTATAAATAACAAAGATGGCTGTCAACTCTTATTCATTGCCAAAGTTATATTAAGTTTAGTATCATCTCTATCTAGGCAATATTTCTGCAGGCCATTTAATCTTGGTATGGCAACTGGTCTAGGAGAAGGTAAACTCTGAATTCAGATCAATTGTAGACTCAGAAAAGAATGGGCTCTGCCAGACTCTTCCTGACCAAGATATGCTCAATCAGTGAGTGAGATCCAAATGCCTTTGTTTATTATTAAATTTCAACCAGTATTTCTTTCATTTCTTTTTATTGCAATTTCCTAGTTTTTATTTTATGATTGTTACTAAACTGCATTGATCAAAAATAAAGAATAAACCTATGGCAATACTTGAACTCTCATCCTTGTCCTTAAGAGCCGGCCTTATCTCCACAGCTGTTTTACCAATTCAGTTTCACAGGCTAACAGACAACAGTCTTGCAAGGTATGCTTATTCCTTATTTCCCTGAATACCAATCCACTACTTCATTTGGTGAAATTTTCATTTAGAGTTTTTCACTTGGTATTAAAAGTTAAACTTTGGGTGTAAGTGGAATTGTGGGATGTTTTTACTTCATTTTATTTTATTTTCATATTTTCATTTTTGTTTTATTTTTTATCAATGGATTTTATTAATTTATCAATCCCCACTGTATAATGGTTATATTTAGAGAAAATGTTTAGCAGATCAGATTGGGTACTTCTGTCTTTGTACAGCAACCAGTCAAGCGAAATAAATTCAAACCAGATGTAATTCACTTAAAATTTGATCTTTTGTTACATCATATTTTTAAATATATTGTTTTGTAAACAAGCAATGAGATGAGAATCATTTCCAGTTATAATATTGTTGGGGCAGTGTAAATAAACATTGAAATATAAACAGTATTAATCACTCAATACTTTCATCCTTAATATTTTAAAATTGTCTGCAGAACAAGGGTTAAAAGTTAGCATTGTTCTTGATAATTGTTAGTGATATACCTGCTTTTTGAATTTTTTTATGGTTGTACTGTTGCCATAGTTTTGATATTCATTTTCAATAATATTTTTGATTCTTGTAGAGTAAAAAACCAATCTTACTAAAGTTTATTATTAGTGGAACGTTATGCAATCAAAACAGATATAATTAGGTGTTATGTATCACCAAACTCAATAGCATTTAAACTACATAACCAAAAATAAAATAGCAACACCTCTGTATCCAAAAATAAAATTGTATACATATATATAAAAGGTGTATTTATTTTGGGGCTGCTATATATTCATATTTTTGGTTGAAGAGCTTATTAATTCTTAATAATATCTGTTTTGATTGTTTAATGTTCCACTAGAAATGCAGCTCAGTTGGTTGGGCCTGTAGAATACACTGACTGCATCTCTACAGAGGGGTAAGACCCCACCAACAAGTGTCCTAGATATGACACTAAACATTCTGATGGTGAGGTTCCAGTCCTGGAGCTTTGGAGATTGTGGAGTACCCCTTCATTTACAAAAATTTTGTAAAACTTCATGAAACCAAAGGTCGCTGACAAACTTCCATGGTATTAAATATATAAAATCTAATATGTATTTATTCATTATCATTATATAAAAGCTCTATTACAGATATTGAGCACTCTCCAAATTATATTGCGCTTGGTTCATCACAAACCCACAAAGTGAATTAGTGACAGCCAACACTGTTACAATATATATATATATATATGTGTGTGTGTGTGTGTGTGTGTGTGTGTGTGTGTGTGTGTGGTGTGTGCATGTGTGTGTATCTGTATGTACATTGAACACCATACAGACTATAGCACTATTAAAATAAACTATGATACTTAGAAGAGTCCTGGATATCTGAGAAGACTTGGTGTCACTCAGACTTCACTAAAAAAAAACACCAGTAAGAACTGGAGTGAAAACCTCACAAGGATGAAAATAATCATTTGTAAACAATTATAGTTTTAAGTATTTATTCTTAATACAAAAAATTTGTATGCTGAATTCAAGTATTCCTATCTAATACTTATAATCTTAAAACAGATCTATTTAACCTATTGATAGGACTACCAAAGAAGGGAGTACCACTATAGGACAGAGTGGATTTGGAGTGATGGTAATGTTAGAGTGACTTTACACTTCTCAGAGTACAAGAACTAGAACCTCATCATTGGATTCAGTTTAATGTCATACTCAGAATATGATTTGGGAAGAGACATATTGCCCCCTTGGCAGATGATGCTGTTCATGTATTGTAGGTCCTGCTGATATGGCTGAACTTGTTGATTTTAGGAGGCACTCATGATGTAATGGTACCTGTCATAGGAAATGGACGTGGTGACTCAAATTCAAATACTGGACGAGGTTGTCTGCATTTCACGTTGTACTTATATGAATCCAACTATTCTTTCTTCACCTATTGGTAAATAGAAGGTCAGACTGAGTTCTTTAATCTTGGTATGACAACCTGTCTAGGAGAAGGAAAACTCCGAATTCAAACCTTTTAAACTTTGCTTAAAAATTGACCTTGTGTTACATCCTGCTCATGTAGAGGGGTTGGATAAATATATATTCTTGTTGATTTACCTACAGTTCTAGTCACTATTATTTGCACCTTTTCATTTCTTTTGCTATATCTTCAGAAATAAATGGAAAATAACTGAATTTATATAACTTGTTTTATCATTTGCTGTTCTTAATCAACACGAGTTGTCAAGAGACCAAAACTGTTGACTAGATTCATTTGTTTTGTTTTTTTATTCAGGTGATATTCCACATTATATATTTAAATTATCATGGGTGCCAATAATTGTGACCAGAACTGTATGTAAGTGATGTATCACTCTAAATTGTTTACCTGTTGATATTTACTTTTTGTTGACTCTTTTTTTTTTCTTACTAATATATATTTTTCTTAGCATTTCATAAACTGAGATATTTTCAATTTTCCTTTTTCATTTGTGTATTTCTAAATTTGCTTTTTATTTCTAAAAGAAAGAATTATGATTTTGAATGATTCTTAAAATACTTTTTGTTGATTTATCCTTTATATCCACATGAACAGTTTTTAAATAAATGTTCCAGAAGATAATGTCATTTTTAATGGCATGTATTTTTTAAAAAGTTAATGTGAAAGTTTTGGTGCAAAATGTGGATCAAATAAATATCTTTAGAAATGTTTTATAGACAGAAAGAAGAGACTAAGCAGCACAATTCAATAATATTTATTTTGATTTTGATGCTTTTTTCATTTTATATTCTTTCTAGATTTTATGTGATTTTTAGAGTTTATATGCTTTTTAGAGTTTAGTGAAGCAAAATCTGGATGGCTTCTTAGAATTAATCTATCCATTATTATGTTTTGATAATTTTTACTTTTACAAATAAAATTTTTGTCTCTGTAAATGTCTTCACTTTTCATTTTTTCCAAGATTGAAGCTTGGTATTCACATATAAAAGAAAGGACACATTTGGTTAAAATAAGAAATTTTAAGTGCTTTAAATCATATTCTTAAACTGATTTTTTAAAACAAAATTATCTTAATGAAAAGAACAATGAAACTTAATTCAATTTCAGCTTTCAGTTATTTATAAAAATATTTTCAAAAAAATTTTAATTGCTTTTCAAATTTTTATCTGTAAATCATGAAAATTGTTGGCATACGATAATTAGGGGTAAAGTTTCAGATGAGGGAAAACTTTATGACAATAAAGAGAATTAAAACTTGGGATTGTGAAAATATGATGCTTAAGAAGTTTTGTTCAACATTGTCCCAAGGTGTAAACTGGATTTACTTAATTCGAATAAAAAGTCTGTGTGTATATGAACCTTGTTTCCTTTCCACAAAGAATAGACTTATGACCTTCTTAAGTCAAGTATAAGGTGAAGAACTACTTGAAGAAGACCAGAAATTGCTTACTGTAATCATAAATTAATATCATAAGTAAATATCAGTGCATTATTATCTAAATAAACATCTTGAATGCTGTGTACCAGTTTTTGATATACATTATCATCTATGAATAAGTACACTTATATCAGTTTTTAAAATAAAAAAAAAATTAATTTTCTTCTAAATCAAAGATACCAGGATTTTAACATTTCTAGTAGAATACTGTACAATCAAAACAGACATTATTAGGTGACCCTAAAGCATTGAAACTGTAACAAAAAATAAAATTGCATGAATATATATGAGAAGTACATTTACTATTGGACAGCTGAATGTTCATATTTTAATGTTCCACTTGAAATTTAAAAATAAATCCTTTTGGCTTAGAAAAAGTTAACTTTTTATAAAAAAAAAAACAGTTAGAGTGTACTTATTTATAGGTTATAACTGTATGGCTGTTATATATTATACCAACAAAAGTAACAATATAGATTAAAAAAATCTAGGTCCTTTACAAGTTTAAAGTTCATTTATATTTTAGTTAGATATAACTCACTTTTAAGTAATACTGTTTCTGTCCTATAAAAGTCATTACATTGATTGTAATTATTATTTTAATGATTATTGTCATAGGAAATTGAATTGGTAAAACAAGTTCAAATCCTGGATAAGACTGTTTGTATTTCACTTTGCATTAATATTCATGTGAAAGGCATGAATTCATTTGTTTTCCCTCTCGCTATAGGTAAATAATAAGGCAGATTGGGTTCTCTAATCTTGGTTAGGCAACCAGTCTAGGAGAAGAAAAAGTGAATTCAAACCAACAGTACTCTGCTTAAGAGTTGACCTTGTGTCACATCCTTCAAGTGGCTGAGGGATTCAGTAAATAAATACACTTAGTGTATAAAATTTATATGCAAATATAATGACTATTATGAAATAGAGGTGGGATAAAATTAGGAATAGGTATGTTACTTCAAAGATATTTATATTGATTCATGCTTTGATTCTATTGTTGGGTTATATTATCTCTGTATAATATATATATTCAAGAACTTGAGTGTTTTATTTATAATTTAGAACAACAAAAAGTACACCCTAAAATTTTTACTTTTTTTTAATAAGATAGTTTTTAAATGTCAGCAGATTATTTTTCTTTTATTCTTTGATAAGTTTTGAAGAAGCATAAGAAAATATTGATTAGAGTGAAATTTTGCATTATTATATTAGAAGGGAAAGAGGAATTGGTATTTTCTGTTTTGATTGAGAAAAAAAGCATGATAAAAATCACAGTTATATCCAGTTTTGTTTATTATTTTATTTTATTTTCATAAGCTTTGTCTTTTGATAGAGATTAGTTGTTTTTAACTTCATGGATGCACACAATATTTCAAGTATCTTGACATTTTGAAATTTAGATAAGTAATTATTGATTATAAACTAAATATCATAAAACTTAGAAAAAGATGTGATCATGTATCCATTCTTTGCTTTAGAACAACCTATCACTCATATTTTTCACTCTCTATCCATCTAAGCCTTGCTACACTAAACACTTTTCTCCTGACCTCACTGGCCGACACACAGAGGGCTCTTGGCCTTACCACACATAATACATCTATTCCTTCAACATCACTCACCAACACACATAAAGGACTCTTGGCCTTGCCTAACATAATACTTCTTTTTTCCAGACCTCACAGGCCAACACACATAGAGGGCTCTTAGCCTTACCACACATAATACATCTATTCCTTCAACATCACTCACCAACACACATAAAGGACTCTTGGCCTTGCCTAACATAATACTTCTTTTTTCCAGACCTCACAGGCCAACACACATAGAGGGCTCTTGGCCTTACCACACATAATACATCTATTCCTTCAACATCACTCACCAACACACATAAAGGACTCTTGGCCTTGCCTAACATAATACTTCTTTTTTCCAGACCTCACAGGCCAACACACATAGAGGACTCTCAATTTTACCACACATAAGACCGCACACTTATAGCACTAACAGCTAATAAATATAGCTAATCTTTGCTTCTCACACATAGAAGCTCCAATCTTGCCCCGTATTAAAGGTTCTATTGATGTCCTCTTGTGCCACATAAAGAACCCCCTCTACTAGTTTTATTGATGCAAACATAAGCATCAAATTGAACCCAAACAAACAACTCTATACCCAAACACAGTAGCCCCATGGAAAACTCACAAGCCATCTACAAACAACAACACAGATGATTACAAGTAAGTATATTTCCTAAATAACAACCTTCCATTTCCACAAATAAGGTTTTTTCATGTACTCTTTAGGACCATGTGGATACTACTCACACACACAGAGATACAATGTCATTATATTGGTTATAACAAGAAGTATATTCTGTGAGCACTGAACAAGAAAATTTGAGTCTTGATAGAATGAATATTCATATTTATTGAAATAGTCTTAAATATTTCTGTATATAAAATATACCTCTTTATTGTTAAAACTATTTGTTTGTTATCATTTCTTCTACCAACTTGTCAAGTCTCTCGTCCTGTTGTTAGGACTACTGACTGTATACTTCAGTAGAGGAGTAAGACTCCTCTTTGCAAAAAAAGGGTTATCTTTGGTATGACACTAAACTGTATCAAACTGTAGCTCTGGGGAAGAGAAGTACCTCTTCATTGTCATTACTCCCTGGCCTACTCTGACCTAGAGTGGAAATACCTGTTAGTATCCAGTCTATAGGTAAAATAGATCTGTTTGAAAATTATTAGCACTATATAGAAATACTTGAAACCATATAACTGTATTCAAATTATTTGTATTAAGAATAGTTACTGGAGGCTATTATTGTTCACAAATAATGATTATTATTATTTGTTACTTGAAAGTATATGTTTGCTTGAAATACTTGAAACCATATAACTATGTTCAAACAAAAATTATTATCAAATAAGAATAGTCACTTTAAACCATATAATTACTTTAAAAAAGCTGTCTTTAGTATTGAATAATTCAACAAGGGTTGATATGCTATAAAACCAATCAATCAACCATACAGTCCTCTGGAGTCAAGTCAGTTTTTTCTTTTATCTTCTCTCTTCTTCCTTGCATTCTCATACACAAGTCCATAAAATCACCAATTGTTCATTTTAGTTGGTTCATACATTTTTATCCACTTATTCATCTCGATTGGTTCAGACTTTTGGCTCTCTATTAATCTTCATCTGATTACACTTTTTACTATTTGTCCATCTCAGCTGTATTAGGAGTTCAATTGTTTGTTTAAAATTTTAAAAGTTAATGATTATTCTTGTTATTGTAAAATACATCAAATATCTTCTGATTCACCCGCTTAACCCTTCACACACCTAACTACTAAAACACACAAAACACAGACCGACAGACATTGACACTGCAGAAGAAAATATCAGCTACCGGATGTTGTCCCAGCAACGGCCAGTGTCAAAGTGAGAAAACCATGGTTTCTGCGGATAGGCTCCGCATATAGTCTATTCAAAATCCCCAGAAAATTTTCAGTTATAAAAAAAGGTCTATTTTTCAACCAGTCATTTTTTTCCACAAATAGTATTTTCTGGAGCCGGTGTTTGAAGTTGGGAACACATAAATAGGGCAAGCAGAGGTCACACGGGCAGTTGAATCCCTAGCCATCACTGAGAGGGTCACCATCAGACCAGATCAACACCATCAGACCAGATCAAAACAACTGCTTGCCACCGACTGGATAACCCTCCCGTCAGCCAGCCAGATATTTCATTTGCTTGTTTATTTTATTTATTCAATAGACGAAATAAACTAAATCTTCTGGTCAGTTTTATTTTTCTTGCAACCACACACTTGTACATAATATTCTTGAAGATAATCTATCTATCTATCTATCTATTTATCTATCTATCTATCACATGTACATAGGTACTCAAACAAATATATAGGTTGATGATAAAAAAAATATTTGTCTTAAAACATAAATTATCATTTTTCAACACAATTTGCTGCCTTGTCAATGCACTTAATTCAACACTATTACATTCATTGTTAAACTTGGCAGGATGGTTGCTGTTTCTAAAGTTTTCTTTAGTTTTTAAAATCAGTTAAGATTCTTTAAATGTTTTTCCATTTTCATTTAACAAGAAAAAATATTTCAGAAGGATAGCTGGGTAACATAGGAAATTGTATAATGATTTTCATTGATAGCAAAATTTCATACCAGGGTTAAATGGTGGCTTTCATTGAAGTCCGATTGACAGCAGGTCTCCTAGAGCTTTCCAGGACTCTTCTCAATATTTTAGCTGATCTCAGTAATGCTGTAGCCTGAACAGTTTCAATCCTTCCTAAGATGTCCATTTTCCTCAGTTTCTTTCCAGATTCCTTGTGATCGTTTTAAGGGCTTCAGCTGTGATTGTTATCACTGTTACCTTCATACTCCACTGCTTTTTCAGTTCTCCGGCAAGGTCTATGTATTTTTACAGTTTTTTGCTCTTTTTCAATTTCACATACATGCTGGGACAATGAAGTTGACTAACTGACAAAGGAGAAGTCTTTGTGTCATAGTGGCTAATGTATAGGACAGTTACCTCATAATAAGCGAGTTCAAACTCCAGTCGTGTTATTACATTCACTTTGGAAAAGGTATAAACTCCTTTATCCTCCCCAGCTATTGGTTAGATAGTACCACAACTTTCTTTCTACAAGGTTGGCTTTGGAATTAAATAACCCACAAATATTGATATACCATCAAACTAACAAACTAAACCAAACCTATTAACTAACAATTTTCTTTCTTATGGTTAACAATATCTGGTCTTCTGGCATTGATGGAATGATTCTTTTACACTGACTATTACTATTATCATCATCATCCTTCTTCTTCTTCTTCTTCTTCTTCTTATTATTATTATTATTATTATTGGGTGTTCACATCAGTAGAAAATTGTGGCTTACACAGAAGATTAAATCACAACAACCTTTTCCAGTACTACACTCTTAAGTATTCAAATTGTTTTCACTATGTTTTTTTTTTTGATGGTTTCCATCCTTCTTCAGATTTCTAGTCTTTTTTGAGCCTCATGAGGACTGTTCCAAGCACTCCAACAATGATGGGCACAACTGTAATGTTCATGTTCTACAATTTTTTCACTTCTCTTGCAAGGTTTAGGTATTTGTCAAGCTTTTTCATTTTCATTTAGTTTTGTTCTATCATCTGCTGCAATTGGGAATCACCCCCTAACACCCCCACCACCACTAGAGTAATATTATAACATTACTATTATTATATTTCCATATTATTTTCTTTTGTTATTGATAACATTTATATTGCATTATTAGTGAATTTGTCTCCTTTATGGTGTTTATTACTGTTATTATTTGTAGTGCCATCTTAAGGTTTTCTGTTTTTTCACAATACAAATCTTAAATAATGCAAGTGCTTTTTTTTCTTTAATAAAAATCAAACTAGCTTGTTTCTTTTTAATATATTAAGTGGAATTGGGTTATGAAGTTCAAAGATGCTTCTTTTGTGATGATGCCATTGCAGATAGTGTCTTTTATTTGTCTTTCTTTCCACTGCAATCATATAAGAAGGAAATGTCAGCTTTACACATACTTGCTTTAAAAGAAAGAATCAGAAACAATGCAAAATAACAACAACAACAACAGTGATTACAAAAAAATATAAAATAAAATAAGTAAGTAAGTAAATAAAATAAAAATTACGAAAAGAATTTTAGCTCTTGCTGCAAGGGACATAAATATACAACATTCTGGATCTGTTTTTGTTTTCCTTCCTTCTTTGAGGATGATGCATTTTTTGTGATCACTTTCAAAATGCTATATACACTTGGCATAAAAAAATATGGAATGAAGAAATGAAACATTTGGAGAGAGAGAGAGAGAGAGAGAGAGAGAGAGAGAGAGAGAGAGAGAGATTTTCTTTCTGGAAAAATTCTGCAGAAAGAAGAAATCCTGAATCAAAGTTAGATTAAAAGAAGAAATAAAAGGGTTTAAAAAAAAAAAAAAAAGAAATTTATCTTTTTTGGCATGACCAGTGGTGTATAATTTGCTTAGTTGTAGATACAGATAACAACCAAAATACCTGATTCAATGTTGAGTGCACTATTGTATTTTTTCAGTCCTTCAATTTATTGGGAACAACACAATGTCTCTATATGTGAGTTGTACTATGGTAAAAAAGAAAAAAAAAATTCCTTGAAACAAAAACTAGTTGCATGGGAAAATGTGGAGGAAAACTTGCTTCATTTTGGGCTGTTGATGTACAGAAAAATGTAGTTATTATCTTCTCTCTGAAAGTTTCAATCCTTTGTCTTCCTTAAATTTACCATATCATTAAAGGGAATGCTTCAAACTACTTTTAAAAAATTAGCTACATCTCACTACTGATTTACCAAACACGTTGTTGGAGGAAGTCAGAAAAGCAGAATATTTTTTTCAGTCTATTATTAAAGGTATTTGTCCTCCCATAAAACTAGGAGCTTCCTGTAAATAAAGAATTAATTGGCTTTATTTTATTTATACTTTAAATAGTTTTTTTAAATTTTTTTTTTCATCTCGTATTATATTCTGAAAACAACCTGTTTGTAAAGGCTGTGAAAAAACACAAAACGGTACCTTTCTAACAAAGTTTAAAAATAAATTAAATCTATATACAAGGGGATACTGGAAAGTTCTTGGTTCAACCAAGAAAGGAATTATCTTTCTGTTGGAGGAGTATATAGAATAGCATATATGTTTCATGGCTCTTGATCATTCTCTTCTTGCTTGGGTGTTATATGGCATCAAGTATTCCTATCTAATAATAATAATTTTTAAATAGATCTATTTGATCCATAAGAAGAACTCTGACTGGTACTAGCACATGGGGGTCAGTGTACCTAAGAGTAAAGGCAAAGAAGAGGAACTCCAGAACTGAAGAGTCACCACTTAGTTTAGTGTCATACCTAAGACACTTAAGGTTAAGGCATTGATGAACCTGTTTAGGACTTATATGAGTGACTGTTTAGGACCATCAAGTACTGTATACAAATGAAGGCCTGTGTTCCACACTAACTAAAGCTTATTAAATAATATATATATACCAACTTATCCAAAAGCTGATAATAACAAAAAAATTCAATTCAAAAATTGAAAAAACAAAAAAACCAATGAACTGAGAAAATCTTTTGAAAATTTTCAGATTTCCACATTTTTTTTGTGATCTGTAAAGTTTGTCCTAGGTTTGTCATTATATGGCATGGGGAGTGTTTAGTTTTTACTAACTTTATTCAAAAAGATCCCTTTTTATAGTATTGTGACATAAAAGAAACTGGCACATTCTTTTTTATTGATTAAATTCATTCACTAATAATTTATAGATTCTAACATTGATGATGTAAGAAAATGAGTAACATTTTCTGATTAGTATGATTTTCTATTTTAAGAAAGGTAAAAATAGGATACAAATACAAAAAAGATCTGTGTAGTTTATGAAGAAAATACTATGAAAAATGGAACATGTCAAAAATGGTTTGCAAAATTTTGTAGTGAAGGTTTTTTGATTGGATGATATTTGAGGGCCAGATAGAAAAGCTGAGGTTGTTTGTGAATAGATAAAAAAAAGAAGAAATCTACTATATTGAATTTATATGCATGATTAACTACTTAAAGGTAAAAAAAAAGCCTTATATTTTAACCAAATTCTGGTCAGTGAAGAAAAGAAGATACTTTTCAACATGTTATAGATTGTAGGGCAAGCAAAATAAATAATTACTTACCATCCTAAAAACTGGTTTATATCCAAACAAAGAGAAGCCGGTGAGACTGGAAAGAAATCCTTTATTGGATGGTTGAGAAGTTTTCTTGTATTGGATTGGATGCTTGGTGGTGTGAAAGATATTTTATTTGAGTTTCTACAATTTGCCAATGGCCCAGAGACCAGGGTCCAATCCCAGATTGAGTCATACCAAAGACTCAAAAACTAGTACTTAATGCCACTTTGCTTAACACTCAGCATTATAGGGTATGGATCAAGGGTAAAGTGGAGCAATCCAAGGAAAGGAGTTGTGCCCTCTCCAACACCTCAGTGTAGTAGCTAATGAAAAGAGACCCTTTGGGTCACCCTTGACTACAGCCACCAACATCTTTACAGTTCAGTGATCAGCTGTGAAAAGAGGTTGAGAATGGGTTTTTGGAACTGTCTTGTGACCTCCACAGAGCTTCCTTATAGACATCAAATTATCTATAGGAGATAATTATCTATTGTATCCCAATAAATTGAATTTCATCTAGGGAACCAAATGATTGATTCAAATAAGAATTGCTCCCAGTTAGACAAAATAAAAGTTACAATGAAAAGGAGTCTATTTACAGTTACAATTTTTTCAAGGAAATTGATCCTTCTTTATTGACCTCTGTGCCCAGAACTTTTTCTTTACTAGAAAATCAGTGTATTTTCACAGTCTGTCTTTTAAACTTAGACTTGGAGTGATAAAATCATATTTAGATTTTTTGGACTAAAACATGCTTCTTCATGAACATTACACATTCTTCTGTAATTTTCTCATGGTTTGCACTTCTAAGCCACCAAAAATTTCATGAAATACCTTTGTTTAATGCTAGAGCACTCTGATATTCCACCATTTTGAATAGCCTCAAGAGAAATATTTTTGTGAGATTAAAATAATTTTTGCTATTAACTAATTCCAAACTTACATTTGTGGGAAAAAAATTCTAAAAATTTTATTTTGCTTTTTAAAAATAATTCCTCTTATGACCCTCATATTTCTGAGATTTTAAACTTTGTATGAGACAAATATGAAATAACTAAACAAAAGGAAAAAATATTATTTAGGCAAATCACTGACTGAAAGAGTTCTTCATTCTTCTAATGAGAATTTAAGATTGCTCCTGATATGCTAAAAACAACTTATGGGTGGATAATAGCTAATGTACTGGACTGCAACATTATAGTTAGTGAGTTTGAACTCCAGTTGTGTGATCAAGTTCATGTTCAGACTAATACCCTTGGGAAAGATATGAACCCCCTTATACCCCAAGCTATAGGTTAAATAGTATTACTCCTGTTATACAATGATAACTTCAACATTAAATAACCCATGAAGGTTGATATGCAATTAAACAAACTATCCAGACAAACCAGAAAAACAACTTGTTTTTCTTTTAAAGTTACCACTGAGTTAGTAAGTGTGTCTCCTAACTTCTATCAAGTGTTGCATTAAGAAGACTAGAAAATAATTTGTTCAGCTAAATTGATTAATTTATTGATTAGCTGCATTACCATAAGGCACAGACAGTTACTTAAAAGGTTATATTAAAAAAAGAAAATTGCACTTTCAATATTTTAACTTTTCCCTGTTAAAAGATATATGAACATTAGGAACAGAACATGGAAAGGCCTCATAACTTAAGAACTGAAGTACTTTAAAAGTAAGCAGCTTATCACTGTTTTAGGGTTATTTTAGGGAAAGATAAGGAAACTGTCAGCTCTTTTTTAGGGATTTGTAAGAAAAGTTTCTAGAGGTTAAGCTGTTACAACTGCTTGAATATTATGTGGCAAAATATACAGAAGGACTGAAAAATAACCAGAATTACAGTACTGCCTATAGAATATACAGCCTTAACAATTTTTTGGAAAGGTTAATTTTCTTCTAAACCAATGATATCAGGATTTTACTATTCCGAGTGGAAGATTATTCTACCAAAACAGATATTATTGAGTATTATTTATTATCAAACTCTACAATTGTGAAGCTCTCTAACCAAAAATATGAATAGTCAGTCATTTAAAAATGAGCACTCACACACACAAAGACACACACACACACACACATACATGTATATATATATAGTCATCCACAGACAGATCTGTTTTGTTCTATCAGAACTCTTCAGTGTGGCTAGACAGGCTAGATTCCCGAAGCTGGGATCGAAACCCGGTTGACTCAAATGCCAATCCAAGATTCTACCACTCAGCCAAGAGGAAACCAGCGCAAGCGAAGGAAATTTAAATGGTTATGTATCACAATTGTTTTTGTTTACATATATCTGCTTAACGGCTACCGAGAGCTTGATTCATATGAAGAGCCTTGCATATACGCTAATGGCAACACAATTACTTCATTTGCAAGAGAGCTCAACCCTAGAGGGGTAGAGGAGCATATCTTTAGAGGAAAAGACAGATACTACACTCTTATTCTCAGCAAAACTTCTGATACATACATAATCTTGTTATTTTGACTGGAACAATGCTAGTATATGAGCACACACATACGCATGCATACACACACATTGATCTGATCAATAAGATGTTCATATTAAGCTTTCACACCTATGATTATTCTGACTGTATTTTTTCAATTGCTCTAGTGGCAAACGAGTACCCAACACTATTTTATCTTCAAGATGTTAGAAGATGGTGACTGAGGGTCAATTGTGCTGAGATAGCAACACTTAAAACCATTTAAACTGTCTGTAAACAAATGATTAATATTAAATAGAATTAGTAGTGTGAAAGATTAATACTTGAAACCATTTAACTGTGTGCAAACAAATGAGCTCTAACTCATTTAGAAATAAGGTTACCCACAAAGTTTTTGATTACAAATCTTATACATATATATATATATATATATATGTGTGTGTGTGTGTGTGTGTGTGTGTGTAAATGGGATTTGGCATAAAGTAACCCACAGGGGTTGATAGGCCATTGAACTAAATAACCAAACTGCGTGCAAATAAATGATTAATATTAAATAAGATTATTAGTATTAGATAGCTAACTTGAAACCATTTAACTGTGTGCAAACAAATGAGCTCTGTTTTGTTAAAAATGCTACCTACAAACTATTCACTCACAAATCATATATATATGATGTATATGTCTAAACAGAATTTGGCATCAAATAACCCACAAGGGTTGATATGTCATAAAACTTCAACTAAACCTAAACAAATTTCACACACACATACACACACACATACATCTCAGGGTCTATATTTTAGTGTTAACTATCAGGAGTTGTTGAAAGTTGATTTTTTAAAAAGTGAAAAATCAACCTACCTTTCTGGGGAATTGAAATCATACATTAAGCTTTGCTCAATTTTGCTCAAAGCCAGAAGTATCTGGTACCTAGTGAGAACTGAACACATTAATAATAGTCTGCTAGTATAGCTCACTAACCATAGCACCAACTGAGGCAACCTACTCTACTGTGAGATAGTAGTTAACATATTTGCCCTTCAGCACATTTTCATTATAGTAAATTCTGTTCTTACTGAGTAAGCCCCATGTATGGTCTTGAGCCAGACTCAGTTAAACACCTTTGTACATCTAATTTTTAGCAGCTTACAGTGATGTTATGGTTAACAAGTTAGTTCCACAGAATATTTCCACTGAAGTAAATACAATCCTAAATGGATGATAGAACTCATATTGTTTTCTCATTGAGTGCTCCACACTTCTTGTCTTGTGTCACAACTAAGCAAAACATAAAAAAATAACTATAACCTTGAGTTAGACTAAATCAAGCTCTCTCTCTATATATTAAAAAATTATACAAAATCTTTAATTTTTTTTAATGATTAAGATGTATACATGAAACTTTGTTTTCTTTCTAAGTAAAAAGATGTATAATAAAATATCCACAGGTTCTTTTCATTGTAGTTCATTGGTATAATTCCTAGTATTGCTGAAGTTTTTAATTAGAAGAATATTCTATGTATATTTTTTAGTGGATTTATCAGATAGAGGGATTGCTGCTCTCTTTACATCATTATTGATTATAGGCAATGTGAGGTACTGTATTCGGATAAGTTAAATAAGACAGATAAATAGAGAGATAAATATGAAAGGACTGTGATGAATATAAAAAAAATCCCTGATAAATAAATATATAAATAGATAGATAAATAGATATGAGTGAACTGAGATAAATCTGAAAACTGACAGATAGATAGATAGATTGCCAGACAATAGAGTATCACTCATAAATAAGTACACCTCTACCAATATGGAGGTGCCCGTGGTGTTTTTGGAGGTGCCCGTGGTGTAGTCGTTATCGCTGTAGGAAATGAACACGGCGATACGAGTTCAAATCCTGGACGAGACTGATTGCATTTTACATAGCACTAATACCCTTGGGAAAGGTATGAATCCAATGATTCTCCCTCCAGCTATGGGTAAATAGTAGGACAGACTAGGTTCTTCAGCCATGATTAGGCAACTAGTCTAGGAGAAGGAAAACTCTGAATTCAAACCTGTTAAACTCCGCTTAAAAATTGACCTTGTGTCATATCCTGCCCGAGCGGAAGGGTTGGTAAATAGTACCAAAAGTTTTTTAATCAAACATACCTGGATTTTATTATTTTAAGTGGAACATAATACAGTCAAAATGGATATTATTAGGTAGTATTTATTGCCAAACTTTGTTTAGTTTTTCATATTGAAACTCTGTAATCAACAAAAAAATCAAGTTTAGTTTGAAAAAGTACTTATTATGTAGAATTTTGCACAGGAGTGTACTTATTTTTGAACTGCTAAATATTCTTATATTTGGCTATAGAATTTCAATACTGTAGAATTTAGAAAATGATACTTGATAAGATCCTTTTTTATTGTCTAATGTTCCAGTAGAAATAACAAATCCTGATATCTTCAGTTTAGAAGAAAATTAACTTTTTATAAAAAATTGATGGGGTTCTACTTATTTGTGTTTGACTGTGTAAATAAGAATTAAGACATGATATATCTGAATTCTAATATATGATAATATATGCAAATTTTATGCATAGTCTTCAATCACAATATAACTTGACTTCTGTAGGGATGCACTACCTGAACTCAAATGAAGCAAATGCATAAAACTACACAAGAATACTCCATGCTTTTTTAAAAAAATCTTGGAAGCAACACCTCACAAAATAGCTGCTGTAAGGCTACTTACCTCCTATTTCACAAACTATCCTAGTAAGATGGGCACTGTTGGATAAATAAGAATGAAAGTGGTGTTCTCTTATTGACTTCAACACATGGACATACCAGTGTTGGCCGACCAGCAAGGACTCTCATACATCAGCTCTGCTTGGACATTGGATGCAATCTAGAGGACTTGTTAGGAGTGATGTATGGTAGGAATGGATGGCAAGAGAGAGAGAGAGAGAGAGAGAGAGAGAGAGAGAGAGAGAGAGAGAGAACACCATGCTATCAGCATGACTTGATGATAATGATGGTGTCTATTTTAAATAAATATTTACATGTTGATATTAGCAATAGATTTTTGAAACTTCAAAATCTTATGAAACATCAACATTAAATTTAATAATGAAACAATAAAAAAAGTCACATCAAGGAATTATATATTTCTTTTTTAATCAATTATCTCAATATCCAATAATTCAAACTTTCTAGTCTTAAGTTGATGATCTTTTTTTCTGAATCCTAAAGTATTGTTAGTCCTTATAATGGAGAATCTGCATAAGGACAATTATAAAGTGAGTACCCCAATCTTGATTCTGTAAATGTGGCAAGTAATTAGAGTTTAAGCAATTGATAAATCATGCATAATTTGAATTAAGTAAACCATATTGAGCTATTTTAAACTTTTATTGAATTATCACAGTCAGGTGTTTTAGTGCTGAATGCTTGATGATTATTGGGAATATAAAGCTGCTTAAAGAAAATTTGTTTTTTCTATGGTCACTTATTCTGTTTCTAAAACTCACATCTTTTGTTTATCTTTCATTAACAACAACAACAGCAACAACAATAACAACAACAACAACAAGTTTCAGTGGAATTATTATAGAATTATAAATAGTTATTTAAAAAATGAAATGGACAATATATATTTTTCATGTAAAAGTTATTACTATCATTTTCACATCCTGTGTATTGGCTAATCATTTTCATGATTAAAAAAAAAATAGGTCTATCCAGAAAAGCATTTAGCTATTTGATATTAACTTAAAACAAGAAACAAAGCATGAAACAAAAAACAACAATAAAAACAAAATAAAAAAGCCTCCCTTGGGCAATAGCACTTTAATCTTTTCCAAAGTGCTTTGTTTTGTAACTCATACACTTATCCTCCGACTCTATCAGTGGAGCCTAGAATACACTTATTGGATCTTCTGCAGAAAGGTAATATCCCCATGAAAAAGTTGTTCTGAGTATGACACTGAACTATATCCAATGATGAGACTCCAATTTTGGAGCTTTGAGAAATATTGAGTCATCAGTTCTGATGCTTGGTTCTCATGAGATTTCAAACCAACCTCAGATTTCTATATCAGTCCACAGTTAATGATTGCAGAAGAATTAGTTGATAAAGTAGTTGGCATGACTAATTGAGCTTTTGCTTTCTACCTCAATACTCAGAGTTGTTAGAGATGGGTTTTGCTAAATTTCTTGATGGCTTTGATGCATTTTGTTCTCCAATCTTTGTGAAATGAAGCAACTTGATCAAATGTATCAACAGATATACTGAGAGTTGTAGGATTGTTTTTAAACTTGTCCCTGCATTTGAGGTAAGATCTAACAACATTTCTATTTCTGTCATGAAATTTTCTAAAACGATAATCATTGGAATTCTGTCGTCTCTCATTCAGATGACCTGTTCAGCTCATCTCAGTCGTGATTGATCCAATATTGCATTCAGCATAAAAATTGAAGTTTGAGAGTCTATCTTGCAGTGCATATCCACAGATCAAGTAAAGACATCTTTAGTGAAAAGCATTGACACACCAGACCATATTCAATGGTTGGCTCTGCTCCCAGGGTTAAAGTCTCCCATTATCACTTGTTTATCCTTGTACTAGATACTGGAAATGACAGCGTATAATAGGTCATAAAATTCCTCCTTTTCCTGTTTGGATTGGTAGAGGTGTAACTGCTCACAAAAGTGACAAAAAATTGCTATTTAGGTCAAGAGTTATTGTCATAATACAATTTGAGACACTTTTTGGAAAAGAAGACCAAGATTTTACAAATGAAGATTTTATGGCAAATAGGTGGGGTTCTTCATCACTTTTGCAAAACTAAAAAAATGTATATCCACCCTTTATTTCTGCTAAGTGCAACAATTTTGTAAGATGAGTTTCACCGAGTGCAGAAATATTGATGTTTCTGCAGTTTGAGAGAGATTAGTGTAATTTTTTGCTCTAGAGTGGATTTTTTGTCCTGTCGTATTTGCACATTCCAAACTCCAAGGTTGAATTGAATTTAATTTTAATGATCATATAAAATTTTAGAATTATTAGCAGAAATGTATAATCTGTACTATAGTCACTTGCAGTTCTTGCCAATATGAAATATATAAGTTATAAGATGGTCATTGATGTTTATAAAGTTCTTTGAGTTAAAATCTTTCATTTACATAGGCCTAATAGGCATGTAACTTTCAAAATCTAGTACTACAAATATTTTCATCATGAAAGAACTCCTGAATAGACAACATTGCTAGTGATGTTTGTGTTCTATTTTTTGTTTGACCTTTTCATGGTCTCTCAGGATTTCTAATTCTGTTTGTGGCTATTTTTTTGGTAGATGCTGATATGGGACAACATTTATCCTTGTGCTTTGCTTTTAGTCACTCTGAAAGACTTGAACTAAAAACTGTTTCTATTGTAAGCTAAAAAGAAGTAGTTTGTCATTGATAAGAAAGGGGATATGTGCAACAAACACTCTTTTACATTAAAAAAGAGGAGAAGACATAGAGAGACAGATCCAGTATAAAAACCAGACCTAGTCACGCATCTAAATATAGTTTAAGACCTTTCCAGGGAGGACCACTAACAGCTCCAAAAAGTTTGATTGAATTTGGGCCAAATATGACAGAACTTTAGATGCATAAATGGACGGATTGTTATGCCCCAGAGGGTTCCTTGTATATGACAGGAAATAATTTCTTTTAACAAGTATTTGTCCAATGCATAATATCAGCTTCCAACTGTTTATTCATGTTTTTAGTAAAAGGGGTTTTCACCTGCCTTTACTAATATCATCTTTCAGTATTTCCTGTAATCTTTTACAGGTTTTATTATTTGAAGAGACTTGGAAGTAAAATGTGATTTTTTATCATCTTGAGTTGTGAATGAGGGATTTCTTTCAACATTTTGGTTTGTATAGTTTCTTTTGTTTTCAGTGCTTCGTATTCTTTTTTGTTCAGCTTGAGAATTTTAAGAATCCCTTCTGAAAATGAACTCAATTATTTTTAACAATTACAAATGATGATTTGTTTGGTCAATATTTTATTATCAGTGATATTTTTTATTGGTGAATGAACAATAAACAATAAAACCTACAAATGTTTGATTCATCCATAGAGTATTCATCATTCTCCTCCTCATCATCAAAGTGTGGTCAAAGCATACATTCCTTTGGTTATCTCTCACCTATCAGCTATCACACTTGGTAAGTCTTCTAGATAGCATCCACTTTTCTTAGGTGTTTTGCAGGATGGGAGGTAAATGGCCAAACAGTTGCTTTTTTATAGAGTGCTTCTTCCAATATTTGTTCCAAACAGTATGCAGCATGTTTGTGTTATTCTCATCTAGCTTTTTCTCCAAGTGTTTTGTAAGAGTCCAAGTAGTGCCACCATATACTAGTACTGTCACATCTACAACTTGGAAGAATTCCCATTTTATTTTAAAGTAGATTAGAAATTCAGAATTTTCCTTCTTTTATATAAAAATGTTTCAAAATATGTAGTAGCGATTTTGCAGTTATATTATCAGGATATATTTTTTCATACGTGATGGTCCATCTGTGAAGATATGTACCATTCCCACCAGGCAAGAATATTAAATTAAATTTAAGCTGAACCATACCAAATTTCTTTTGAAAAAACTTTTTAGATTTAAATGATTCCTTGTAAAATGAAGAAACATAAAACAAGACGAAACAAAAATAACATATCAATGGCTCTTAAGATTTTATCTGAACTTTACTGTATCCATTATATCTTTAAAATACAGGCAACATTGCAATTGTCAAAAGGTCATGTAACATTTGATTTATTCTATGTGTTGTTCAGACTAACCTAGTAATCCTTATCTATACAGTTTTTGTTATTATAGCCAAAGCATTTTTGGTCCTTTCACAAGAAAGTGGTCATATATATGAGTCTTGTACAAGTACAGTAGTTCTCTCATATACAAGAATATAATACATCTTTGATGTTGCATTTTATAAAGTGTGTAAGCAGTGATTTAGCCAGGTTCTAAAGTTTTGGAGAACTAGGGGTTATATACATGACTCTTGTACAAGTGGTTTGGTTTGGTTTGGTTTGGTTTGGTTTCTTTGTTTAAAGGCATATCAACCTTCATGGGTTATTTAATGCTAGGGCTGTTCTTGTGGAAGAACATCAGTGATACTATTTAACCCATGACTGGGAAAATAAGGGGTTCATATCATTGGTAAGAGTATTATTTCAAAAGTGAATGTAATAGTGTGACTGGAGTTTAAACTTGTTTACTTTGAAGCCACAGCCCAGTACTTTGGCCATCAAACAATGGGAGTAACGAGTGGGTAAAAATGCTAAAAGAGTATTACATGTTATTTTCGGTATTACATTTTATTAAGTGATATTCACAAATTAGGGTAAGCTAGCATATACAAGAATATAATACAATTTTTCCAATATTATTAAGAGTGTAAGCAGGGGTGATGACAGGTTCTGAAGTTAAGAGGAGTTAAAATATAAAAAAACAATACCAAGAAATTTACTTGAGAATTTTGAATTCCTTCTTCATTAGATATTATGTCTAAAATCAAAATACAAGGAAGATACAGTATATAAAGAGGTATATTATTATGGCAGTAATATTAACAAGTTATAAGTTTAGGGTGTTTTTATTGACACATGTTGTCATCTCAGAAGTGAGTAAAGATGCCTAAATTTAATGTATAATCATGGCAATAATATTAACAAGTTATAAGTTTAGGGTGTTTTTATTGACACATGTTGTCATCTCAGAAATATGTAGAGATAGCTATTTTAAATTTTATTGTACAATGTGTGAGAACACTTGCAATACCCAGTCCTCATCAGCCACCAACCAGGGGTGATGCCACAGTTTTAGTGGCTAAGGTGCTACTACGACCCTTAGCACCACCAGTAGCTTTGTATGTGGAGTTGCCTAAATTTAATGTTTTAGTAATGGTGTTTTTTTGTATGAAACATATATATCAGTGATTGGGACTGCATCAGTGAAGGCGTTATGATACTGTATGCTGTTTTGGTTCCCCAAATTTTAGCAGATAGTAAGTGATTACTTGACAAAAGTAATGAAGTGATGAAACAAGAAAGTTCTTGTGAGATGACTCTATAAAGTAAAAAAAAAAAAAGATATTATTTTGATATTATATGGGAACTAAAATGTTGAAAAAATAAAGCCACTTTTGAAGAATGTTTTTAGCTGGAGTGACTATTCTCCTGCTCCCTTTCTACAAGTGTACAAGTTTTATTACATGAAGAGACTTGAAAGTAGACTGTGACTTTTACTATCTTAAGTTCTGAATGAGGGATTACTTTAAACTGTTTTGCTTTAAGAGTCAGTTAATTTTGTTTTCATTGCTTAGTGATTTTCTTTAAAAATAATTTCTGAATTTTGGAGGGTCCTGTTTGAAATGAACACAACGCATTTAAACAATAACTCATGCAGATTTGTTTTATTATCAGCGATGTTTTCATTGGTAAATTAAACTCACTTTTAACAACAATATAACCATGAAAATAAAGTTCTGTCTCTACCAGACTAGCGGTTCAGTTAATTCAATGATCATAACTATAGTTGTAATGTCCTCATGAAATCATATTTCTCTATTTTGAATCTTTGCATTGACCATGTTAAAAGAAATAAGAACATACGAACAAAAGAAGTCTGACTAAAGGATACATAAAAAAGAGTTCAATATTTTTTGGTGCCTTTAATCAATAAAGGAAAAACAAAGGCAAATAACATATGCAACTGAAAAAATGGTATTTTTATTGCCTCATGAATCTGACAAAAGGCTAGATTAGTCTTATAATAAAGACTCTTTTTATTCTATCAAAATTAATAGGATCATGAGTATACTATGACACCTGGAGCAAAGACAGAGATTCCAAGGTATTTTTGATGCTTATTCACATGAAAAAGATGTGTAATATTTTGTATTTGTAGGTATATTAATGTGAAACAATTTGTAGGTAATGTAACATAGCCAAATACGAATATGTGAAATATACATATATGTGAAATGTTCATAGGCATAGGAATCCGAAAATCACTTGAAACACTGACGACTCTCGGTAGTTCAGGTACAAAACTTTTCTTACCTTCTTGACTTTTAGGTTTTTCGACACGAGGAGAGAGAGACACAATTTTTACTATGCTGACTGTTCCATCTGACCGAACAATGCGTGGTGAATCCCATAGTCCATAAATGGACTGGCCTCGCCCAGGTCCAACAATCAACTTGCTTCATCCAGCTTCAAATCTCAACTAACAACTTTTTTTCAAAAATCATCCAAAATCCTCAGCCCATCACTTCCAGGCATGACGTCATTCACATCCCCAGTCTATTTCCTATCCGGGGTTTTTATTATGACATCTGTGATTGTCACATCCTCCCCGCATGAGCATGAACACCTACGCTCAATGTGTGCTCCTACTCGTGCACTAAACCGAATAGTTCTAAGCCTAACTAAACTGAAAGATAAGATATAACCATCAAAAAATGATAATATAAAAAAATCCTTCCGCAATTATATAACAGTAATATGACATTTCGGAAATATTTTATGACCTCTGCAAGGGATACAGTCAGCATATTGTAAACCCTACTGACAGGGAGTAGGTATCTTTGAGTTGAAAAAGGAAAAAATGAAAATGATTTATCTTTAAAAATGTATCTTAAAATCTTTATATAGATGTCTATATAAGGTTATATCTTTATACTTATTCTTATAATTAGATCATATTTAAATAAAAAGTAAAATTCAGTAAACAAACTAGAGATTTAGATCATTATGATAACAAGAAATAAAAAAAGAAAAATTGCCAAAAATGTTGATTCCATACCAGAGCATTTTTTTATTTTATTTAGAAACAATTGTCTTAGAGAATGGAAAAAGTTTACAACAATAAATGCAAGTTCCCTGCACTCTGACAATCTGCTTAGGAGTTGGCAACATATTTCAATCATCATATTTGCATGAGAATTCAATGTCATATTATAGTGAACACTGAGGATCTATCTTATAAACATGCCTTCTATTACAAGATTAAGGTATTCTTTATAATATTCAGCTATCTCAAATGAACCAAAGATATTTCTCCAAATTATGCTTTTTCCCTTATTTTCATTCAGCCAAATATTAACTGGTACAAGGGACTCATATTCTCATATCTTAATTTATGTTATCATCAAGCCTTAGAAATGATTCACTTTGCCAATCAATGTCAGTTTTAAGCAGCAGATATAATGCTTCATTTTACTTTATGATTATGAAAGGTTTTATGAAAGCAAGACTGACTCATAAAGACATGGGGGATATGTAATGTAAGAGGTCCATACATAAAACTAAATTCAAAGAAACAAATACTTTTAAAAAGTACAAAATAGTCTTGAATATATTCTAGATTCTGTATGACTTTTTTGATGAATCAACAAAAAATATTAACAAACTCAATGATACTTGTTAATCAAATATTGGTTATTCATTAAAAATATTTATGTGGAAATAATCATTTTATTTCTAATTAAAAGGATTCTAGAATCTGGGACAAAAAAAGAAGAGGATCCCAGATATTTTATGGCTCCTACTCTCATACAAAAAACTTGTAATTTAACTGGTCTAAATTACATTTTTAAAGATGCATTGATATCAACTTTATTTAATAAGTGTTCTTTGTTGCATTTGAATGTCAATGATTTATTCCTTCCTTCATGGTAATTTCTTTAATTACATTTCTTTTATTGAAATACCAAACAGAACATATTCAAAGTGAAAAGATAGTTTTTATTTGCCAATCCAAAATGCTGTACCATCCTTTTTCTAGAAATTTGAAGTAGTGTTAGATTTGTTTCTTTGAGAGAACATCTATTTGATTGACAGGATTCTTTGTGGGATTTGTCTGATGCTAAAAGAAGGATGAGGAGGAGGAATCAATTTTTTCTCAAAAAATATCTATATTGGCACATTCTGATTGGTTGCTTTTGTATTGACACTTTCTGATTGGTTTCTTTTGTATTGGCTCTTTCTGATTGGTTGCTAAGTGATGTTTTAGACAGGCAAAGGAAAACAAAATTGCGTGTTGAGTTTATAATAATAAAATAAGATGATAAATGACATTAATTAATTTTCCTGATCTCTAGTAACAAAAGAGATAATGATCTTTTTGTAGTGAAAAATTCAACTTCTGATTCAGTATGGAATTTTGATCATACTGTTTTTTTTAAAGCCAGTTGGCATTATTGTTTGATAATTTGATTATGGAAAACAGAGAATTTAGTACTGATAAAAAGCCAAATTATTTGTTATCATTGTTAACAATTATTGCTAAGATAACAGAGTGAAAATATGAATAAATGATGATGAAGCAAATTATTAAGATAAAGTCATGATCAGTTCTTAAACTAGGTGACCTGTGAAATCATTAGATTCCTCTGGTAATAGAGATCCATGATTACACTTCTATTTAGAAAAGAGCTAGAGAATTTTTATAAAAATCTTGATGTGATATGTCATTTCTGCTAGGTTATCGCTTATGTATATAATTGATGATTTCTTTGGGTTTCTCTGTAACAGTAGTCCATCATGATATTGGTGCTTCTGTTTAGTGAAAGAGAACCCTGTGTTGGCTGTCAGAAAACTTCTGTGACCAAACCACCCCTAACATCTGGCTACCTAACTCCCCTAATTGTAGTCCCTTTGATTATTATTGTAAGGGGTACAGTTGAGTGAGAGACCAACAAAACTCTGTGCAACACCAGAGATGAACTGAAGGCAAGGATTATGGCAGACTTCACCAATTTAAAAAGGAAACCATCTGAAAGGCTTGCAGGACATTCTGAAATCATTTGGAGGCTGTGACTGAAGCTAATGGCATTTTCTTTGAATATATCTAATTCATAGTGTGTCAATAAATTTTAATGTAATTTTTGTAAATATATCTGATAAAATGAGTTGTCTGTTATTTTTGTTTTTGTGTAACTAAGACATCAATTTACTCATCTCATCCTATATACATATATATATATATATATATATATATATATATATATATATGTGTGTGTGTGTGTGTGTGTGTGGTTTAAAAAATTTTCAAAAAATCTTTATATAAATTTTCATTATTTATTCATTCTATCTTATTTTTTAAATTTTAATTTTAAATAGAATAATGTCTTTGTTGTGGTTTGCAATAAAAATCTAGTTTAGAAAATATTCTAATTAGAAATCATACTAAAACTACTGAATGTAAGTATAATTAACTGATGATGAATAAACATTATTTTAAATAAAGGATATAACTATTTAGAACTAATTTAACTTGATAAAGAGGTAAGTTGAAAAATCTGGGTCTTTGATAGTATTATAATAAGAAATAATGCTTTCAGTGTTGTTTATTATGTATATCAATTAAATTTTTGTATTTTTAAAATCAAACTATATTTGGTTTCTAAATTGTGTTTTACTGATCTATTCCTACCATCATCAATTTTGAAATCTCTGATGTATTAATTAATATGATTTTTAATTGATCATGAATTTTTACCAATATAATTTTTATCACAACCTGAACAGGAAATTGTATACATGCCAGCTTCAGATTTGATATGATTTTTATCTTCTTATTATTAATTATATTCTTAATTATTCCAGAAGAGTTTGTAACTGTTTGAATACCAAAGTTGTTTAGATTTTTTTTATATGTATAGTTAAATTATTAGGTAAAATGATATGTCTGTGTAATAGATTATTATTGGAGAAATTGTTATTGGAATTGTTTGTCTAACTTTTTTATTTGTGAATTTTAAAAGCTTTTATTTCAGTGCGTTGTATAAAAGAATTCAGATATTAAAGCTGTTCAAAGAAATATTCTATATAATCAAGGTAATCATTTAAAAAATGAGGGCTACAAATTCTAAGGACTCTAAGGTAAAAAATCTATGATTATTGTATCTTTTATTTTGATATTATGACATGAATAAAATGAATATGGTCATTTTTATTCATGAATTTATGATGGTTAAATTCTAATTTATTGTTATTATTTATCAAGGATATATCTAGAAAAGGTAAGGTGTAAGTAGTTTCGAGTTCAGCTGCAAACTTTGTGATAGGTTCTGTTTTGTTTAATTTATTTTTAATTTAATTTGATTTCTGTGATGATAACATTATTACTTGTGAACAAACCTCCCAATGCAGCTATATATATATATATATATATATATATATATATATATATATATATATATATATATTTGTTTAATTTATTATTAATTTAATTTGATTTCTGTGATGATCCTATTTACCAACCCCTCCGCTTGGGCAGGATATGACACAAGGTCAAATTTTAAGTGGAGTTTAACAGGTTTTAATCCAGAGTTTTCCTTCTCCTAGACTAGTTGCCTAACCAAGGCTGAAGAACCAAGTCTGCCCTACTATTTACCCATAGCTGGAGGGAGATAAGGGGGTTCATACCTTTCTGTGATGATAACATTATTACTTGTGAACAAACCTCCCAATGCAGCTATATATATATATATATATATATGTAACCAGCTTATTGGCATAATGCTTAGAGTGTTTGCCAATAGTTCGGGAGACCAGGGTTTAATACCAGGTTGAGTCATACCAAAAACTCAAAAAATGGTACTTGATACCTTCTTGTTTAACAGTCAGCATGAAAAGGTATGTATCAAGGGAAAGTGGAGCATTCCAAGGAAAGGAGTAGTGCCTTTCCCTACACCTTGGTGTAGTAGCTATGGAAAAGGGAGCCTTCGGCTTATCCACAAGCCCAGTGAGCCAACTTACTTAACTTATATATATTTATATATACAGTGGGTTACAATAAGTTTTTAGACACCCTTGATTACAGCAATTTTGGCTTTGTATGATAACATTTCTTCTTTTTTTCAGACAATCCTGTGTTAGTATCAAGCTACTCCCTCCTGTGAACAATAGTTGACTAATATTTTGCAATGAAAGTTCATGGAAGTAAGGAAATTGGTGAATTTCAATGAAGGCAAATAATAGGATGGCATCAGTGTGGCAAGTCCAATAGAGAAATAGCTCGGTTTTCCCAGATTAATCATCAAACAGTTAATAATATTGTCAAGAAATTTAATGAAGAAGGCCACTATCATGTGGAACAACATTCAGGAAGAGCAAGTGTCATGTCTGAGCAAATGAAAAGAGCACTGTAAAGGGAAATCATCAGAAACCGTCATCAGTGCATCAAAGATGTTGTCAACAGCATGGAAATATCACCATATGCAGTGAGAAAGACTCTGAAAGAGCTAGGCTATCAAAGAAGTGTTACATCAGAGGTTGGCAGGAAGAGGCATATGGACTGGACGAGAGAATTCAAGAGCAAAGATTTTAAATTTTGGCTGCCTGTAATTTGATTAGATGAAAGTAAATTCTGCCAATATTTGAATTCGAGACAGGTTTATGTTTGAAGAAATCAGAATGAGACTTGGAAGACTGAATGTTTGCAAGCAACCATGAAACATGGATATATTGAAGTTATGGTGTGGGGTGCTGTCTGGTTTGAAGGAAAATCTGAGCGGATTTTTGTTGATGAGCAGTCCAAAATACTGTCAAGTATTTGAAAGGACTACTCCCACTACTTGAAACCAATCAGATTGACCAGAATGTCTACCATTTTCAAGAAGATTGAACACCATGTCATATAAGCAAAGAAGCAAAGGTTTGGAAGAAATTGCAAGGAATCAAGTTACTGCTATGGGTAGCCCAAAGTTCTGACATGAATCCAATAGAGCACGTTTGGGAGCACCTTGACTGAAAACTTCAAGACGGTGCAACCTAAATCCCGTCAGTGGCAACTCTTAAAGAAACATTGCTAAAGGAGTGGCAAAATATGGATCAGATGATTGTAGAGAACTTGATCCATGAAAAGGTGAATACAAGCACAGAAACTAGCTAATGAAAGACCTACTCCATACTAATTTCAAATATTGTTTATATATGTTGAGTTGATATTACGTAATTAAACTTTGAAATTGGATGAAACTTATTTCTGCTGGCTAAAAACTTTTCGTAGGCTACAGTATATATATATATATATATATATATATGAAGGTGGGCTGAAAAAATCATAATATGGTGTCATATCTGCTGTTAATAACTTTTTTTACCTATAGGACACCAATAAAAGAAGTGTATGAACTGCAATGGTAACTTTTTAAAAATGAATCTCATTTGATCACATTCTAAAAGTGTATCTTGGTCAGTGCATGAACTTTTCAGCCAACCCATGTACATTATGAGAATTTTTGATATATATATAAACATATACACATAGATATAGATAGAGCTAGATAGCTAGATAGCAAGTTATGTTGGTAGATATATATAGAGAGAGAGAGAAAGAGAGAGTGAGAGTGATATTAAAATAATTCATATTTATCAACTGGAAAACAGTAACAACAAGAAAATTTTGTTAATGGCCTCTTGGCGGCAAATAATTTGTTTTGTGCATTACATACAAAACTCATAAGACTTGGGTAAGGCTTACGGTATAGATGGTTGGGATTGAGTTCTATGAAGGTCTAGTGGTTGAATATTTATTGATTAAAATCTTAATCCTCTTTGTCAAACATTAGAATTTCGCCTTCTTGATAAATGTGTTTTAAATATTTTTGTGGATATCTGTTATACCCATCAATGTAAAAATTGAAGAACATCCTACTTCCAGTAATTTGACTTGGAGGATGTTTACAATATTTTTCAATTTTCTAAAAGCAATTACTAAGCTCTTATTATTATCTGAGCCAGCAGTATATATATATATATATATATATATATATATATATATATTCATGTGTGTGTGTGTGTATGTGTATGCATACATATGCAAGTATGTATTGATGTGTATATATATATATATATATATATATATATATATACGTATATAGATATATATATATATATAGATAGTATGTGGACGAGGTTCATTCAATAAATAAGGAGAATTTTAAAAAGAATAACAAGATAATTTTTTTCAGAATTTTTTCCATGAATGTCAACTTTGCATTTTTAGGAATTGATTTATACCCATAGGTATTTCAACCTCATAAAAATGTTTGCTTTCAGACTATTCAAAATAGTTGCAAATCAAACAGCGTGTTCCAGACTTAAAAAGAGGACTATCATCAAATTTTTTAGTGACTGATAAGTGAAATTTATTGAAAAATGTAAATGTGATGTATACAAAGAGGTGTATGGCAAAGATTCAAAAAATGGTACTTGATACTTCCTAGCTTAGCACCCAGCATTAAAAGGTACGGCTCTAGGGTAAGTGGAACAATTTAAGGAAAAGGTAGCCCACTCCCCAACACCTTGGTGTTGTAGGCTATCGAGCTTTCTCTCTCTATATATATATGTTGCATAAAAGAATTTTTTTTTAGCAGCTTCCAGTGAGAATGGAACTCATTGCCCTTAGTTTACAAGACCAGTGCTCTAACCTCTGAGCAATGGAAGCTCCTCAACTCTAAGTGGTGAGCTTCTGAAATTCGTAGATAAGTTCATATACCTTGACAGCAGTGTCTCATTTTTTGAAAGTGATGAAAATATATGCCAAGCAAAGGCGTGGACAGCAATCAATAGGTTATCAATCATATGGAAGTCTGATCTATTCAATAAAGTAAAAAAGAATTTTTCCAAATGGTGACTGTGTCAATACTACTATATGGATGCACCACATGGATACTAAGAAAATGTGTGGAGAAAAAACTACATAGGAACTACTCTATGAGCTTTCTTGAATAAATCCTGGAAGCAACGCTTCATGAAACAACAGCTATATGGCCACTTACCTCTCATCTTAAAAACCATCCAAGTAAGACAAATAAGACATGCAGGACACTGCTGGAGAAGAAAGGAAAAACTCATAAGTGATTTTTTTTTATAGATCTCTCCTCATGGACATGCCAGTGCTGGCTAACCAGCAAAAACTTAGCTCTCTGCAGATGTTGTTTGGAAGAACTGTCAGGGGCGATGGATGATAGGGACAAATGGAGAGAGAATATCAGGGAAATCCATGCTATCAGTGTGACTTGATGATGATGATAACAGAAGGTAAAACTCCATATTTCAACTAATAGTTTCATGTTTTTCACAGTCATCAGGAAATATTACATTTTGAAAGATTGCTTTGTGTACCAGGTATTGTCATAGAAAAATGGAATTAGTGACCCACATCCAAATCTATGATAAAGCTGTTTGCATTTCACTTGATGCTATTGATTTTGGGAAAGTCATAAATTCATCTGTTCTTCCCCAGCTATGGGTAAATTATAGGGCTGACTGGTTTCTTTAGCTTTGGTGAGGCAACCAGTCTAGGAGGAAAACTTTGAATTCAATACACTTAAAAATCAACTTTGTGTCATATCCCATCTATGGTGGAGGTGTTGGGTAAATGTATACATTTTGAAAGATCTTATCAGTTGTGCATTAAAAGGTATGGCTCTAGGGTAACTGGAGCAATTTAAGGAAAAGAGTAGCATGCTCCCCAACACCTAGGTGTTGTAGGCCATCTGTCTCTCTCTCTATATATATGTTGCATAAAAGAATCTTTTTTTAGCAGCTTCCAGTGAGAATGGAACTCATGGCCCTTTGTTTACAAGACCAGTGCTGTAACCTCTGAGCAATGGAGGCTCCTCAAGTGGTGAGCTTCTGAAATTCATTGAATATATGGTTAAAATTTAAACTTAAAAATGTTTTCTTTAGAAATGTAATAAATTTTAATAGTTTACTAAATTAAGATTTTTCTAAAAGCAATTAGTAAGGTCTTATTATTAACTGAGTATGCAGCATATATATATATATATATATATATATATATATATATGTGTGTGTGTGTGTGTGTGTGTGTGTGTGTGTGCGTTCATATAAAGGTAAGTTGTATGCATGCTGCATAACAGCCTCATGAATCATGAATTTTTCTGAAGCTTTATCCAGTCTTTTGTTTGATAGATTTCTCTTCAAGTATTTTGTCATGTAAATCTAATTCTATGCTTTTCATGGACCACCCTCTCATACAACTTATAAGATTTTAGAAAATGTACTACCGCCTGATGATTGCAATATGTGATTTTGATTTCTGTGTTATATTGCCTTTATATGTTCAAACCGAGATGTAAAGTAAGCTTTCTTTAGATATTGCAATCATTAAACACAGTAATGATATGTGTGTGTATATATATATATATATATATATATATATATGTGTGTGGTGCCTTCAATAAGTTTCCAGACTTTTTTGTACAGCCATTTAAAATTGTCGTAGACTCTTGAAAATTCAGTATTTTATTGCTATGAATCTTAGGAGATGGCTGACCAATTTTAATGATTTCAGATTCAAATGAACAGCTACAGCAGCAATTGGAATACACCCTACT
>OY757913.1:44026232-44058732 GCA_963585895.1 Sepioteuthis lessoniana
TTTTTTTAACTTATTCACAAAGTTTTCAGTTTGTTTTGGCATTCCCATACTCGAGGCATTTAACTTCCTACAAAACGCGTTTGTCGGCTTCTCCCATAAATCAAATAAAACTATTAAATCAATGCCGAATAAATTTGCATTTTCCCCTGCTATGACAGATCTGTTACGACCTGTTCACTAACGTAAACACATCGGATTACTCGCTCGCCCTTGAAAAACAAAATCCGGTTACGATCGGAAGTGACGAAGCCCCTTTTACGACCTTGACCTTTCGTTTCAGCTAAAAAAGGGGATAAATTAAAATTAACAATAATTACAGAACATTTCTGCCAGAAACAACGCTATAAAAATGAAATAAATTATCTTCGCTAGCCTATATCAGGCTAAATGAGAGATTTATCTTTACGCCCATTTTTATTGAAGAACTTTCTATTTACACAACTCGGCACTGCGGCGCCGCGTCCCTTTTATATAAAAAAAAGGTTTCTGCGGCGAAAATTTAGAGGTCCTCGGACGCTCACAAGAGCCGCTCTCAGCGGGCTCCGAAAGGCTCGAATCCTACATCATGTGATTGCATTCGCCTTTCCCATCGCATGCACCAACGGTCCTTTTAAGGACCATAAGAGGTTACTTCTGCGGGTTGGAGTATCTCTGACAGTCCTTAACGACCAGTTGAAGTAGACGGCTCGGAGGCAAACACGAAGAGGACTCTATGACCATCCGGTCTTAAGCATTCGATCGGTTCCGCTCGTCCGTTTGGTTTTGCAGCGCTAAAGGCACGGGTTAGCCTTTAGCTACCGCTTCACTATTTGTGTAGCGCTAAGATAACGCCAGTCTTAGCCTCGGCCTCCTGGCCTGTCTGCTCGCTTGTGCAGAGCTTTGGCGCGTCCGTACAGCTTTGGGCGGTAAAACCATAGCTACAGTCCGATAAGTCCGCACGACTTTGACACGGTAAAGCTTTAGCTATCATCTCGATACGTTCGTACAGCTAGGGGGCACGACAAAGCCCTAGCGTCACCGACTCGTTCGCTCGACCTCGTCTGTACTAAGGCCTGGCAAACCTTAGCCACGGTTTCTCCGACCGTTCACTTTGTTCGTAATATGAAGACACGGCTCAGTCTTAGTCACCAGCTCGCCCGACTCTACGTGACCAAGCTGCCAACACTGATTTCGACCTCGACGCTCCTGCAATGTAGCATCCAGTCCACGTACGACTCGCTGTTACGGACTGCCCTAGCATTGTAACATCTGGCCTACGTACGACTCGCAGTACGGGCTGGCAACCAGATCGACCCCCTTCCGGTTAACCCAACGTACTGTAAAAACAGGGATATCGATTTACCAACCACAACCGACACCAGCTTCCTGCAATGATCGTCCAGCTGCACTTCAACGACTCATCCGACCTCAGCTTCCCGCTACGATCATCCAGCTGCATCCTACGACTCAACCGAACTCAGTTTCCCGCTATGATCGTCCAGCTTCACTTCAACGACCCGATCAATCAACAGCTACCTGCAGCAAACATCTTGCTGTTTCTCCACGACTCAACCTACGCCAGCTACCCGCAACTAACATCCAGCTGCGCACATCTACGACTCAACCAAACCAGCTATCAACATCACCTATTTAGCTGAAGACCGAATACAACCACCACGGACTTTACACACACGTTTGTAAATCTGACAATAAATTGTCACTTTTGTTATATTTGTTACCTCGCCTTTGTTTCCTTCATTGTCTTTGGCTGTCACTTACTCACACGCATTAAACTTAAATCAATTGCGGGGTCGACATGCTTATCGGCTCCGCAAAAGATCGTTTGATGCGTTTTGCCGTCGAGTGTTACTCTAGCATCAAATTCTCCTTTGAATTTTAGCTTATTTCCCGAAATACCTCTTGCTATTTTGCCTGTATTTCGTAATTCAGGTTTGCCTATCTTTTTCCAGATAGTTTCGTCAATTGTAGTAATGTCACTCCCTGTACCCAGCAAACAAGTAATATTTCGACCATTAACTTTAACGTCTACATATTTTCTTTTCCCGTTATTTTTCATAACTTTCGATAAAACTGCATTTATCTTTTTAGGCTTCTGATAATTTCTCTTTCTACACATAGAAGCCTTATTCTTCGTCTGAGCATATTCGAAACAAATCTTGTTCCTAAAATTACATCTAATCGTAGTATGATTCGAACTTCCACATGCTTTGCAATAATTTTTTCTCTCATAGTGTTCTTTTAACCTTCTTTCATAAGGTTCACTTTCCTTTCTTCTTTATTGTCATGTTTGACTTGGTTTATTCGGGCAACATTTTTTTCTTTAATACATATGTTATCCCGTCTGATATTAATTAATTTCTGGCATTCTTCCGATACTTTTTGCAATGTTATCTCCGTATCTTGTTCTAACATTGTCAATATCTTCGACCGAATCACTTTATCCTTATTTGATGTCAAGCCCTGTACAAATATTAAACACTTAGACGTGTCCTCCTTAAGGTCTTTAAGTTTTAACCGTTCACACTGGGCATTTACTTTCCCGGCGCATGCAACGAAATCTTCATCGTCTTCTTTAATTATGTTCAAACATTTATACCTGGTATGAAACAAACTATCCCGTTCAAAACTCGTGGTCTTTAGGCTTGTTGGTTTTGGAGACGCGATAGCTTAGCGGGATGTTCGAAATGGCAGCGTGTCGTTGGATGTGTGAGGGAAGTATTCAAGACCACCGTGTAGCTTCGTGTGTCTGGTGTTTCGGGGAGAGGCGTGCGTTGTCTCCATTACAGTGGACCAGAGGTGAAAAGGGAACTTGTCGAGAGCGGAGTGGCGCTCGAATCGACATAGTAAATTTCTGTGGTGCTAGTGGAAGGCATGTTGAACGTATCTAATTCATATTCAACTGGGATTCCTTGGTCTAAAATATTAGACGCAAAGAATCCATAAATTAGAAGGTTCCCTCGTTGAATGTCCATGTTGCTGCTGCTAGGATTCAAGCCACGGTGATATGTCCACACCGGGTGGCTTGTTTAGCTATAAGGCATCGCTAAGCAGGGGCGACCAGAGACACGTCCGTTCTGGTCGCCGCCTCCAGCCGAAGAGAGTGTGTTTGGCCGCTCACCCGTTTTGCTAGCCGGAAATGAAGGTCCGGGCTGAATAGGATATGTCATCCTGATTGGGTGAAATTCGATGTTGAATTAAATAGCGCGCCAAAACAAAATATGAGATTTTCCTCTTCTCTACAAGTTTCTATAGTTTCTTCAAACGACATCTCTTCCGGTTTATTCGGCAATATGAAATTCATATATTTCGTATTTTCATGAACGCCTAACTTTTGTAGTGCTAACATAATTTTTTCTTCGTCGGACCATAATTGACACCTTTTTGCAAAAGTTGTTTCGTACCTTTTGAAGTACGCAGGAAAAGTTATTCCTTCCTCAGGTTTATAAATAAATTCTGACAGCGAGTTTGCTATGCCCTCTTCAGAAAAAGTGTTCGAACCTTTCTCCCGTTCGCCTTGCTTTAACAATATTTTTTTGCAAAATGTCCTGCTGTTTTCCAATTTGTTTTTGCACATCTGTCTGTTGTTTCTGGAAATTTTCTTGTTGAGGGACAAACCGTTGTTGTCATTGTTGTACTGCAGTGCCTAGCATTTTTGTCAATTCCGTTAATTGTTCCATATTTAGCATAAAACAAATATGTAAAACAAAATCCAACCAAACAGTTGACCAACAATTAAATAGTTTTGACCAGAAAGACGTAGTTTTACTTTTTCTTTCAATGGGGAAGGGGGAAAGCCAAAAAACTACTTACCTTTTTTTTCTAAACGCCACTGTTGGTTTGAAGTACTTCAAATCCTTGTTATATATTTCCGGGTATGTTGAAATTTTTTTTTTCAACAGGTCCACCGAATACGGTGACAAAAAAAACCTCTCCTTCGTTCGTCCAATCTTATAGATTGAATGGGAGTTTGTTTTTACGAATTCTTTGTCGCCAAATCTGGTATAGATTTGGGTGTAAGTCCGTTCTCGAAATCCCTCGTCGCCAAATCTGATATAGATTTGTGTGTGAGTCCGTCGCGAATCCCTTGTCGCCAAATCTGATATAGATTTGTGTGTTCGTTCTCGAATACCTCGTCGCCAAATCTGATATACACCAGAGGGAATATACTCAGTATAAATAAGACTCCACACGAAGAGTAAGTATAACAGGTTTATCGTTCGAAAGTACAACGTACAAATAATATATGGACACTCGAATGCCAGAGTGGGTACTCTCGCTTCTCTTACTTGGTTACCGCTTACTCACATCTTTTATAGAGCGAGAAATCCATTTACAGGGGTTTTCAGGATCTTCCACTATATCAATAAGTATGCATGTATTTATTTTTATATATATAAGTATGCATATATATATGTATTTATTTATGTATATATTTAGATATGTATGTATTTATTTATATATATACATATCTAAATGTGTATGTATTTTTATTTATACATATGTACGTATATATATATATGTATTTATATATACATATTTATGTATGTATTTATATATACATATATTTGTATGTATTTATATATACATATATTTGTATGCCTCAATACAAACTTTCAAAAAAGGGAGGGAAAATTATGGACCCACACATACGCGAACAAGAGTAAAGCACAAATAGACTACCTCTTTATAAACAGAAAATGGAAAAATAGTGCGATGAATTGCGAGGCATACTCCACTTTCGAGGGTGTGTCCTCCGATCATCGAATAGTCACAGCCAAAATACGTCTAAGCCTACGAAAAAACGCCACACGAACAGCGACAACTAAGCACTATGACTGGGCCCTACTTAACAACAGAGACATTAGAGACAAATATGCATTAGAATTAAGAAACAGATTCGAAACACTACAAGAAAAGACAGAAAAAGTTACCCCAAATGACGAATATGAAAATTTTGTTGAAGCACACCGAGAGGCGGCATCAAAGTGTATCCCAACAAAACCTAGAACTAAATATAGAGTCCCTTGGGAAACGTCAGAGGTTAGAGAAAAACGTGCACTCGTGAAAACTGCCTCCAAAAGCTATCGGGAGAACCCAACAAACACAAATGCCAGAAAACTAGAAAAGGCACAATATCAATTAGCAGGAATATATCTAAAAGAACAGGCAGAATACATACAAATTCAGATAGATAAGATTAGAGACTCGGTGGAAGATAGACAATCCAGGATAGCCAGGCAAACAATAAACGAAGTAAGTAGAAGGAAGAGCGCAGCCAAAGCAAAATTGAAAGCTGCAAGCCAACAAGAAAGAGTAAAACTGTGGGAACAGCATTTCAAAAATCTACTAGGAAGCCCGCCGAAAATAACGGATGAACCAATCACCAGAATTATCAGTAAGCAATTAGACATTAAACTAGGGCCTTTCACCAAAGAAGAACTCGACTCGGTTCTTAAAAAAATTAATAATAGGAAAGCTGCAGGGCTGGACGAGATCCCCCCAGAAGTGTGGAGGACTAGACAATTCGACGATATACTGCTCCGGCAATGCAACGCTGTCTATAGTCAAAATAGGATAGAAAGATGGATGAAGGGATGCATCCTTCCTTTCCCTAAAAAAGGCGACCTCGGATTAGCCAAGAACTACCGAGAGATAACACTTACATCCATAGCAGCCAAAATCTACAATGCCCTACTACGAAACCGCATAGAACCCAAAATAGACAACATCCTTAGGAAAAACCAAAATGGCTTCCGGAGAAATAGATCCACAACCTCACAAATATTGACCATCCGTAGAATCCTTGAAGGCGTTCGGGCAAAAAACCTTCAGGCGACATTACTATTTGTCGACTTTACCAAGGTCTTCGATTCCATCCACAGAGGGAAAATGGAACTAATCCTACTAGCATACGGCCTACCAAAAGAAACCGTAGCCGCAATAATGATCCTCTACAGAAACACGAAAGTGAAAGTACGTTCACCAGATGGAGACACGGAATACTTCGACATTGTTGCTGGAGTACTACAAGGAGACACGCTAGCCCCATACCTCTTTATCATCTGTCTAGACTACGTGCTTAGAAATTCAGAGAAAATGGCTTCGAGCTGACTAAGAAAAGAAGCAAAAGGTACCCCGCAAAAACGATCACAGACGCCGACTACGCTGATGACTTAGCGTTACTGGCGAATACGCCTAATCAAACAGAGACACTACTGCATAGTTTGGAACGAGCCGCAGCAGGCATTGGCCTCCATGTCAATGCGCGCAAAACTGAATATATGTGTTACAACCAAACGGGCAACATTACCACACGAGACGGAGCCTCTCTGAGGCTAGTGGACAAATTCACCTACCTAGGAAGTAGCGTCTCATCAACAGAAAACGACATCGACACACGACTGACGAAAGCATGGGCGGCTATAGATAGGCTCTCAATCATATGGAAATCAGACCTGACCGATGAAATGAAACGCAGTTTCTTCCAGTTAGCGGTTGTATCAATACTGCTATATGGATGCACTACATGGACGCTAACCAAACGGCTGGAGAAGAAACTTGACGGCAACTACACAAGAATGTTGAGAGCAATATTGAACAAGTCCTGGCAACAACACCCCACGAGACGCCAACTGTACGGCCACTTGCCTCCCATCACGAAAACTATACAGGTTAGACGAGCCAGACACGCCGGACACTGCTGGAGAAGCAAGGACGAGCTCATAAGTGACGTACTCCTATGGACCCCCACATATGGCCAAGCAAAAGCAGGACGACCAGCCCGAACTTACATACAGCAGCTATGTGAGGACACAGGATGTAACTCAGAAGACCTGCCAGAGGCGATGAATGATAGGGAGAAGTGGTGAGAGATGGTCAAGGATATCTGTGCTGACGGCACGGCATGATGATGATGATGATATTTGTATGTATTTATATATACATATATATGTATGTATTTATGTATACATATATATATGTGTTTATCTATATACATATATATATATATATATATATATATATATATTTCTTTATATATATGTATTTATATTTACATGTATTTATTTATGCATATGTATTTATATATATATATATATATTCATATATATATATCTATGCATTTATATGTATGTATATATATATGTATTTATATAGATATCTATATATTTTTATATAAAAATGTATTTATATATATATATATATATATATATATAGTTGTATATGTAAATACTTATATATATACAAATGTCTTTATGTATATATATTTATATATTTATATGTCAAGATTGTGCCATTGACTCAATGTCAGTGCCCTCCTTATTTTACGATATGTTTTAAATATTTTCTCATGTGCAATTGAGTATGTCTGCTCATGCCGTTGGATTTTCTTGAGTTAATGCTAATGATGTAAATACCCTGAATCCATGTTTTAGTTGAGAGTCATCATCCAGTGAAGACTTTGTTGGAAAAACTCTTCAATCTACCCTTTACATCATCATCATCATCATATCGCGCTCCCTTTTCAAATTGCTGTAAGGACACTTATGGAACCAAATTTTAGATATATAGGACAGATTCTCTACATCAAATACTTATTACAATCAAAATATAAAGAAAACACATGTAAAATATACCACCTAAACAAAATACGTTAATTCAATTTTCAAAGTCCTAAGAGGACACTAATGAAACCAAAGATTTAAAGGCATAGATTAATCCTTAGATATCGTACACATATGATTACACAAAAATAAATATCGAACACCACCTTCTTAAGATGCTTTCTTAGCATAATTTAATTCATCATTAAATGAATTAATAATCTGTAAATAAATTCATAACAGAAATTTCAAATGAATAATGAATATCATTAGTGAAGTGATATTAATTAAAAAAAAATTTTCTTGGATATCTCACCTCATATTTTGATATAGTGCAAGTGGTAGCTGTCTGTAAGAGAGAGAGGATGGAGGATAACAAAAAAGTACAAAGGTAGTAAGGTTAAAAGGTAAGGAAATAAAAGTGACACTTGACACTACCTGTGACTAGAAAAAGATAGGGTAGGTATATAGAAAATAAAATTGAAAAAATATACAGAATGCAGGCGACATACAGATTGTACAGACATCAGCAGAATCTTATTTAACAGAAATGCTCTCTCAGTGTGTAATCATAAAAAAAGCCAAGATGGCCATAATGGATATATAACACTGAAATTCAAAAATCCCAATTTCCTCATTTTTTCTATACTATAATCTTTATATATATGTATGTGAGTGTGTGTGTGTAAGGTATTTTTATTGAGTTTATATAAACAAATGTAAGTTAAATCTATTTAAGTATCATCAAATATGTTACCCACGTCATTTTCAATGAATGCAGCCCCCAAAAGATTGGATTATTAGAATAGAGGTTCTTTCACTGCCTCCGTACTCCAGAGGTATAGCTTCTATAGTTTATCATTTGCTTTGTTCTCGAGAATATTTCATTTGTGGGAGGACATTCAGAAACAAAAAAGTCAAAAACAGTCTTTTAAACTTTTTTAAGAAAAGCCCTTTAAACATAAAAAGAAAAGTTTGCCATCTTGTTTAGCTGCAACCTTTGAAAGTGGAGGTGATTACATTTTTATGATAATATTTAAACAAATTTAATCTATATTTGTTTTATATCCTCTCTAGTAAAATCTAATTATTTTTTGAACACACTAATATTAAAATTATGTGTGTATATAAATAATATACACACACACACAATATGAGTTAGTGAGACACAATTTAGAAACCAAACAGTTTTAATTCTAAAGATTTTAAAATGTTAGTAAATATACATATGCATTAGATTCTTTTTTCTTGTTTCTAGTGTTTGCCAATTGTCCAGGAGACTGGGGTTCAATCCCAGGTCAAGTTCTACCAAAGACTTAAAAAATGGTACTTGATGCCGCCTGGCTTAACACTCATCATTATAAGGTAAAGATCAGGGATAAAGTGGAGCAATCCAGGGAATGGAGTAGTGCCTTCCCCTACACCATAGTCGAGGATGACCTGAAGGCCCCCTTTTCAATAGCTACTACACCGAGATGTAGGGAAGGGCACTTCTCCTTTCCCTGGATTGCTCCACTTTACCCTTGATACATAGCTTATAATGCTGAGTGTTAAGCAAGGAGGCATCAAGTACCATTTCTTGACTTTTTGGCATGACTTAACCTGGGATTGAACCTCGGTCTCCCAGGCCATTGGCGAACACTCTAACTGCTAGGCCAATGGCCTGGTTTTCATATATGTAAGACAACATTACATAATAACATTGCCCTGAAGATGGTTTTGAAAAAACAAAATGTGCAATGCTGGCATATCATCCATTTGTAAATAAACATATCCTTTGAATATATTGTTTCTCATACATACACACCCAATATATATATATATATATATATATATGAGTCAATAATTATCCACATTTTTTCCTACAGTTATGTATTGTTGTTCCAATATTATAATGGAAGTGAAGAGAATCATTGACTCATCTTTATATATATATATTCTATTTCATCAGCCTTTTTTTGGTCCACTGTTGGACTCAGATATTCCCCTAAAATACAAGGTGTAATGGGCCTTACCTTGCTATTCTGGCCATCAATCTGTTGTTAGTAGCTGTGAATTAGGAGATATTCTTCTCCTAGACAGGTAATATAAATTGGGCTTCCTAGCTTCAAAGCTGTGAAGTCCAAAATTGCCCATTTCTTTTACTCAGAGCTAATGTAGGAGAGAGATGAATTCCAATCCTTCTCAAGATCATCAGCCTCACCTGGAATTTGAGCTTGGCTTGCTGATGCCATTTCTTTTTGTTGTGATAACTGCTTCACTATTTTCATATCCTCAAGTCTGTGTGCTTGCCTAATACCCATTGAGACCCATCCAAACATACTCACTGAATCGCTCATGCACAAATATATAAACATATATGGTATATATGTAAGTAAAAGTGAAGTCGCTGACCATAATTGAGGGCAACCCATATGCTCCCTTTTCATTAGCTACAACACTAAGGTATAGGGGATTGTAGTACTCCTTTCCCTGGATTGTTCCACTCAACCTGAGATTGAACCTTGGTCTTCCATTGGCGAACACTCAACCTACAAGGCTAATGAGATATATATATACACATACACACACACACACACTCATATATGTGTCTTTGGGTGTGTGCGTTTGCAGTCAATATTCTCCTTTTCATTACTTTTTTGTTTTGCCTATGTGGGTCTCAAGTATGGCAAAAGTGAGAGAGTGAACTGTTACAATATCATGATTCATCCTTTTACTTTCTCCCCACCTCTTGTATTCATCAATTAGGGTCCTAAATTCAGTGAAAGAGATGGGGCTGACACTGCATGTGAGTTACCATCTCCACTTAACTATTTCCTGAAGAGCATTGATAATTTGAAAATCCTTGTGTGTCATGTCTTTGGTAAGAACAATGATTTATAAAAAATCATTACAGTTTATAGAAAAATTAGAACCTCCTTGACCTTAGCTGTTAAACTCTTTAAAAATAAAATAAATGATATCCTAAGTGTTACTAGCTTATTTTATAGCAATGCAAAATAGATTAAAAAAAAGAACAACATATATTGATTCCTATATGTTTTTATATATTTATCTTTTTTTTTATACACTACTGACCAGATGCAGATAAAATTGCTCACTCCTATCTACAACTAAAAGCACTGATAAATCTTATCGATTGCATATACATATCCATATAAGTATTAGATAATTCCTAGTTAGACAGTTTAGCATCTACATTTTTGTGTAAAGGTTGATAAAAAAAATTCTATATTAACAATTGGCTACTTTTTTTTTTTTTTTTAATCTGTGTGAAATGAGTTTCCTTTTAAAAGTTGAAGCATACAATTTTCCAACCATGCATCCAATCAAAAATACCTATGAGTATTGGGAGTGTTGATTTGAGGTATTATCAAGATCGGGGAAATTTCTTTGGACTAATCTAGCCACTTAGAATGTTTTAGTTATCTTTTTTTTCTTCTCTCTCTCTCTTTTTGAAAAAATTATGACTGCTTTTATGTGTAATCTTTGACTTTACTCTGATGGTGATATTGTGCTGCACTGTTAGCATATCTTTCAGAAATAATTGGAAAAAAATTACAGCATAAGGATAACCATAATAGATTATTGGTAATGTTTCTATATGATCAGTTTTGATTTTGTGCCCTAGTTTCGGAGTGGTCAGTCTTGTAATTATCTGAAATTTCTGTTTTAACTCCTTTGAGTTAATTTAAAAAAAAAAATACCATCAAATGAAAAAATTAAAAGTTTTACTGGCAAATTCAAATAAGAGACTTTGACATTAATCCTCACTATATATGATTAATTCATGATATTTACAGTTACGCTATTGTTGTGACGTGTTAGTGATTAGACAGTTGCACAGTTTTAAGATTCACAATCGAACTTCCTTGAGTTCTCACTGATCCTGTAATCTGGTTAGGTCATGGGGCTGTCTTGTAGTGTGTCTTGGGCAGGAATAGCCTGGTGGAGCCTATCCCTCTCTAGGTCTATGACTGGTTTGAATTCAGAATTTTCCTTCTCTTAGACTGGATACCTTACCAAGGTTCAAGAGCTCAGTCTGGCCTACTACTTACCCCTAGCTAGAGAGAGAATAGTTAGTCATACCCTTCCCAAGAGTATTAACACTATATGATATATAATCAGCCTCATTCTGGATTTGAACTTTAGTAGTTGAGTCCACTTCCTATGGTGATAATTGTAATGCTCTCTGTGTGTTCCTTGAGTGACTAAAGTTAAAAAATACTTTTAGAAAAGAAGTAAAAATTTACCACCAAATTTGAATCAAAGCTCCTAGTGTCACACATTACTATTCAAAATAACAGACAATAAATAATTTATGATATTTAAAGTAATAAAATTGTTGGGACTAATTTCAATGTTATGGTCCCACTTACAAAGTTGTCAATTTTATAATTCTGTGAAACCTAGTAAAAAAAAAGTTTTTATTAATAATGTTGCTTAGTCTGGTACAGAGGCTTCTGGTTACTTAAAATAACTGTTGTAACTAAGTGGTTACCCATCTTAAGTACTCATTGGGTTCATTAATGTTTAACTTTGGTGATCTGGTTGGAACACAAGTGTTTTCATCATGACTTCATAATAACCATGAAGCTTGGCAAAAAAAAAAAAAAAAAATCAATACAAGACCAACATTCTAACCACTGAGCTAAGAAGCTGGTTAGATTTGAATCTTCACCAGTAGAAAAAAACTCTTTTTGACGACAATGAGTGCAAAATATGCCAACTCAGTAACACATGATGAGAAAACCAATGAATACAAGGAAACTGGTTAAGGAAAAAAAAAATCAATTCATACAATTCTGAAAATCATTAACTACATTTTGGTTATATAAATTTTCAAAGGATCAGTTTCTTTCTTCCAAAAATTCTACATCAACTTCAGTAACGCTTAAAACTGAGTTTCTTTTTTTGCAAAGTTTAAAAAGGTCTGTTTTATTTTTATTATACTATTTGCTATTATTGATAGTTATAACAGTAAAGTCTTATAAGAAGATCATTATGATAACACCTGTTTTCTCATTCAATCTTATTTAATTAGTTAAGAAAATTAAGCTTGGCTATTTCTATAATGAATAACTTTTAGGCATACTATATTATCTTATAATAAATAATGGTAATTTGATGCAAATCTTTCTTGAAAAAAGACCCCCCAAAAAACCAAACAAATTTACGTTGATGGCAATAAGTTTTACAAATCTCTAATTTGAGATAGAAAGTTAACAGCCCTATATTCTAATCACTGAGCAAAACTTTCATACTTAGCATAAAATCATAAACAGATATAAATATGATTTTTTTATAAAATGGATTCTTTAGAACAACTAGTCCTTAAAAAAGAAAAAAGACAATCAAAAGGTTACGGTCCTTTCTTCTCATCAAATGTAGAAACAACTTCATTTCATTTCCTTTAGATTATCTGACAAGAAAAGAAAGAATTTTCTCTCTCCAGTAAAACTGACACCTATGATAATCAAATATTTACTTGTTCTAAAAATTCTGTGAAGGACAAAAACAAAGTAGTTTAGTAGAAAGAAACTAATAAGCAAAAACCATGTCTCATCTTAAAAATACAATGAAATAAAGTTTTTGTTTTCCTCAATTATGATTATGCTATGAAGAACAATGGAAACTTTGATAAATATAAAGGCAATAACTCCTTAAAATCAGTCAATACTTCTATTAGAGCAAACAGACTTGTTATTGTCAATGTGTCTAAAACAAAATCTCAATCAACATGACCATATATTTATCCCAGAAAAATGCTTAGAATAATTTATGATATTTAAAGTAATACAGTTGTTGTGATGAGTAACTGAGAAATCAGTCTGATAATATTAAAACATACAATTGAATTCCCAAGAGTTACAAAAGTTAAAAAAAACATTGTTAGAAGAAAAAATAAGAATTTTACTGTCAAATTCAGATAAAATCACCTAATGTTACAAATTACTGTATAAAGCAACAGATAGTAAATAATTTATGATATTTAAAGTAATGATATTGTTTTTACTAGTTTTGATATTTTTATCCCACATACTAAGCCATGAGACTTGAAATTTTAAGACTCTCAATTGAATTCTTTTGTTGTGATACTTGGAAAATACTGAATAAAAAAAAGATGAAAAAGTAATTTTTACTGCCAAATTCAAGTCAGGTTCCCCTATCATGATACCAAGGGTGTATAAAACATGTTGAAATAGAAACTGTATTTACCAAAACAGAAAGGAACAATGAATAAAACATTAATTTTCTTTGTAATAGTCCCCTTGGCATTCAATACATTCCAGTCTGTAAGTTTTCTATTAGTTGAAGCTCCTCAGAACCCCCTTTTTTAAGAAAGTGTGAGGCATTTATTTTGATCTCTACATCATCACACTGGGATGAATTTTCTATTCAGGAAAGAAGAGAAAGTTGCCAAGAGGTTTTTCTGGTGAGTATGGAGAGTGCTATGTTTGCACAATCCTGTCTTATAATTTTCTTTCAAATTGGCATTGACATATCCAGATGAAGTCTAGTTGTCAAGACAATATTCAAGACACCATCACTTTATGATTAAAGTTGCCAAAGTGTACATATGGTGTATATCCAAACTTTAAAATTTGAATTTAAAAAATTAGGTCTTCAATTTTGATACGTTTTTTGGCATTTAAAAACATTTAAAGTAATGTTATTACTGTACGAGTTTTAATGTTTTTACCCTAGTTACTGAGCTGTCACTCTCTTAATAGGAAAATTTACAACTGAACTCCCAAGAGTTACTTGTTTTAAAAAAAACCCACTGATATATGAAAAAAAAAGTTTTACTGCCAAATTCAAGTCAGTCCTCAACATGAATATATATGTAAATATATTTAGCAACCCCTCTGCACAAACAGTCAATTTTTAAAGCAGGGTTTACCAGGTTTGAATTCAGAATTTTCTTTCTTGACTGGTTGCTATAACAAAGTTAGAGAGTCCAGTTTGCCCTATTTATCCATAACTGGAGGGAGAATAATTGGATTCATACCTTTCCCGAGAGTATTAGCGCTATGTGAAATGCAAACAGCCTCATCCAGGTTTTGAACTCTTATTGCAGTATCCATTTACAATGACAATAACCATTACACCTTGAGTGCCTCTCAACATGACTATATAAGGTAAAAGATACACAAGTTTAATTTATTTTTCTCTTAAAGCCATTGAACCAGATAGATAGAATTTAGAACCTTCATACAGTGAGATTTAAAGAAGTCTTTCAATATCTACAAACAAAAGACACTTTTGAAATCTATCTATTTTGGGCATGGTGAAAAAGAAAAAGATGATTCAATATAAAACTTCTTCTTTGGGATCCAACTTGTACAGAATGACTGTATTTTTGTTTAACCATGCACAGATTTCTTTTCTACTCCATAAGTAAAAAAATGTCATCTGAAGACCTACACAGAATCAGAAAAGCAATCAATTGCAGTTAATTTCTTCTTAATCTAACAAGATGAATTGTTTAACAAAGTTCACCTTCACAGTCAGCTTTATTTCTACCCATCATACAAAAATTCAATAATACTTTTCTCTGCAACTGCATACAGCTTTGAAATACAAAAATCAATTATTTTACATAACTCTTTAATTACATACACTGGACACAATCATTTACATCAATTTTCATGCTTATGCTTTTGTGTGATTTTATATGAAGATAAACAGGTCTCATCATTGCAAACTTTTATGAACTGCCCGTGGTTATTGTCGTAGGAATTGGACACGACGATACGAGTTCAAATCCTGGACGAGAGTGATTGCATTTCACATAGCACTAATACCCTTGGGAAAGGTATGAATCCAATTATTCTCCCTCCAGCTATGGGTAAATAGTAGGACAGATTAGGTTCTTCAGCCTTGGTGAGGCAACTAGTCTAGGAGAAGGAAAACTCGGAATTCAAACCTGTTAAACTCCGCTTAAAAATTGACCTTGTGTCATATCCTGCCCAAGTGGAGGGGTTGGTAAATATGGTAGGGAGACAATAAATAATTTTCTTCCTTAAACAATGGGTGCATTCATTGGGTGCATTATGGGTGTTGCATGACAGTTCCGAAACCCGTTTTTTATATCTTTCCTTCTGCTATTTAGAGAGGAGAGCCTAGTCTTGGACCCTTCCAGGGAAGAATAAAGCCATATGGCCATTTTAGTTTCCTTTCATCAAGTAAGCTTTTTATCCATTTTTGTCTTCCTTTCACATACTGCTTGTTCTTGGAACAAAGAAACAAACAGATTCGAAACACTACAAGAAAAGACGGAAAAAAGTACACCAAACGACGAATACGAAAATTTCGTCAATGCACACCTCGAGGCAGCAGCAAAATACATTCCAACAAAAATTAAAACTAAATATAGAGTCCCTTGGGAAACTTTAGCGGTGAGAGAAAAACGTGCACTAGTGAAAACAGCCTCCAAAAACTATCGAAAAAACCCAACAAACACAAATGCCTTAAAACTAAAAACGGCACAATATCAATTAGCAGGCATATATATAAAGGAACAGACAGAATACATTCAAAATCAGATAGATAAGATTAGAGACTCGGTGGAAGATAGACAATCTAGAATAGCCTGGCAAACAATAAACGAAGTGAGCAGAAAAAAGAACACAGCCAAAGCAAAACTTAAAGCAGCAAACCAACAAGAAAGAATAAAACTGTGGAAACAGCACTTCGAAAACTTACTTGGAAACCCACCAAAAATAACGCATGAACCAATCACCAGAATAATTAGCAAACAATTAGACATTAAACTAGGACCGTTCACACAAGAAGAACTCGACTCGGTTCTCAGAAAAATTAAAAATAGGAAAGCTGCAGGGCTGGACGAAATTCCCCCGGAAGTATGGAAGACCAGACAATTCGACGACATACTGCTCCGACACTGCAACGCAGTATACAATCAAAATCCGATAGATAGATAGATGGATGAAGGGATGCATACTCCCCTTCCCTAAAAAGGGGGACCTCGGATTAGCCAAAAACTACCGAGGCATAACACTTACATCCATAGCTGCCAAAATCTACAATGCCCTACTACGAAACCGAATAGAACCCAAAATCGACAACATACTTAGCAAAAAACCAAAATGGCTTCCGAAGAAATAGATCCACGACCTCACAAATATTAACCATCCGCAGAATCCTTGAAGGTGTACGGGCAAAGAACCTACAAGCGACATTAATATTTGTCGACTTTACCAAGGCTTTCGACTCCATTCACAGAGGAAAGATGGAACAAATTACACAAGAATAATTTTATGCACGTGGAAAAGATTAGAGTCAGGTGTAGTTAAATTTGAACTCTCATATTACTAATTTGTTAATTTTATTACAGTGGAGTTTGGCCATTGGTATAAGTGGTGACTCTGAATGTTAATCAACTCTAGTATCTTGTACATGTTAAATAGCAATGTCCTTTGACCTATAAAACTTAGTAGCAAAAAATCTTGAAGGCAAATTTCTTTGGTGGTTTATTTGCTGCCTTTTTACCTTTTGTGGATCTAAAGTACAGGTTTTTATACAGGTTTGATTTTGATTCTAATCTAATCTGCTCAATAGGGATTTCCCTATAAAAACATTTCTTTACTATTTGCTTTGCAGTTTGAATTTCATTTTTCAAGAAACAGAAGAAAAAATTCTGTTATTAGAAGAATAAAACATTATTGGAAAAAGTTAAAATTAGTGTGGAGTCATATTTTGTTGCCATCACTCCCAGTTCCTCTCTGACTTGGAGTGGTAGTACCTGTTAAGGTCCCATCTATAGGTCAAGTAGATTTGTTTGAAAATTACCAGTACTGGAAAGGGATATGTAAAACAAAATGACTGTCCCCAAACAAATCATCATCAGGATGTGCCGATAGCATTTTGACTGTCTCTCACCCTCCATCCCAAGAAAATATCACACTTGATAAATCCTCAATGGTGTACAAAACTGATGTAAATTTGTTTTCATTGGTTGGCCAACACCTATGTGTCCTTCTCACAATGAGCAAGATATAGTGGGCACTGCTGGAGAAGGAAGGAAAAAAAATAGATGATGTTCTCCTATGGCAAACAAATTATTATTAAACAAAATTATTAATGTTAAATAGGAATACTTTAAACCATTTAATTGTATGTAAATTATTTGTATTAAGAAAAATTACTTTGTGCCACAGTTGTTTACAAAGGATTATTATCAGTTATTTGAAATTAATTTATTATGAGTTACATAAAAGGATAAAATTAGGTAAATAATTGATTGCTCTTTTAGCAGGGCTTAGAATACACTGTAGAGAAGTAAGACTCTCCCCAAAAGATTAAGTATTATTATTATTAGGTAGTTCAAAAGATATAGTGTACAAATTATCAGAATTAGATAGGAATACTTGAAACCTTATAACTGTAAATAAATGATTGTTAATATTATAAAACAGAAATATGAGGTGCATACGATAAGTTTCCAGACTTTTTTCGTATGGGCACTTTTATTGATAGCACACATATGAAACTCTTGTCCCCTTCAAAGTAATCTCCTCCAGCTGCAATGCACTTGTTGCACCGTTCCAACAACTTCTGGAAGGCCTCATCGAGGTCCTCTTGTGTGACCATGTCAATGACTTTCATCACGGCCTCTTTCATCTCCTCAATTGTCTCATAATGACAGCCTCTGAGCTTAGGGAATAAGCAAAAGTCACCAGGAGCAACGTCTGAACGTAGGGAGGCTGAGGAACTGTCTTGATGCCCATCTTGGTCAAATAGTCTGTGACAAGGATGGAGTTGTGGACTGGTGTATTGTCCTGCTGGAAATGCCACTGACCCAATTTGAAGAGTGCTGGCCTCTTCTGATGGAATCTCTTCCTGAACTCCCTTAAAACCTCAACATAGTAACCCTAACACTAACCTTAACCCTTTGGCCAATCAACTCTGGTGTATTGACTTCCTTACTCCTCCCACACCTCTCATCATCCCTCACAGACTCCCTGCCTTCCTTGAATCTCTTATGCCACTGAAAAACTGATGCTCGATTCATGCAAGATGGTCAAAAAGCAGTCTGAAGCATTCCATATGTTTCTGTGGCATTTTTTCCAAGTTTAAAACAGAATTTATGGCATATCGTTCTTCTAAAGTGTCAGATTGCATTTTTGAAATTCACCAGCTGTGATAATCAGGCTTTAATAGGGTGTATTCCAATTGCTGCTGTAGCTGTTGATTTGACCCTGAAATCATAAAAATTGGTCAGTCATCTCATAAGATGTATAGCAATAACATATTGAATCTTCAAGAATCTATGGTAATTTCAAATGCCCATATGAAAAACGTCTGGAAACTTATTGTATGCCCCTTGTATGTACTTGAAGCCATATAATTGTATACAAATTATTTATATTAAGAATAGTTACTCAAAGCCATAATTGTTAATAAAGGAATATATTCATTAGTAACTTATTAAATGCAAAAAATGATTATTATCATTGTTATAAAAGTGATTTTTATCATTAGTTAGTTATCATTATTAGTATCATTAGTTACTTATCATTACCAGCAAAAAAAGACTGACTTGAACATTAAATAAGCCTGACTGTTTCCTTTTCCCCAGATATAAATTCCCCATTTCTTCATTTTGTCTCTGCCAACTTTCTTGGAGATCCTACAATGTCAAAATCTGTTTTTTTTAAGTTCTTTTTTATCACATTTCACGCCGGTTTTTATTTGTATAACATCAAAGAACAGTCCACATCAGAGATATGATAAAGAATAACCTCTTAGAGAGACTCAAAATCATGTCCCTTTTTACCTGGTTTACAATGTCAACGATTTCTCTCTTTTTAAGGTTGATAAAGCAGTTGGGACAGAAAGCCTGACTTCCCTGGGGTTAAAGAGGTTTCAGTGTGAGTCTAACTGGAGGTTTATTCTTTATCATTGTCTTCAATACATACAGTTCTTTGCTGTCATAGTGATAAAAACTTGGTTTGGCTTATTTGTTTAAAGGCACATCAACTCTTATGAGTCATTTAATGCTAAATTTCGAATTGCATTTTATCTATAATCATTTGTTTGCACATAGTTATATTGTTTCAAGTATTCTTATTTAATCTTAATAATTTACACACAATTACATGGGATAAAGTAAGTAATTCCTATTTAATAATAATCATGAGTTTATATACATTTATACAGTTTCAAGTATTCCTATCTAGCACCAACAATTTCAGGTAACTAATGATAATCCTTTGTAAACAAAGCTTTAAGGTAAGGTTAGGTTTAGTTTATAAGTTCAATGACATATCAACTCCTTATGGGTTATTTAATGCTGAAACTTGATTCCTATATAAATGTTTGATTGTTATCATAACCATATTTTCAACATTTCATTGCATTTAAAAAAAATAAATTGCACTTTTACTGTTTATAATGATTAGCACAGTTATAGTATTTCAAATGTTCCTATTAAATACTAATAATTTATACACAGTTATATGGTTTCAAGTAACACTTCTTATGTAATAATAATCATTTGTTGGTACACAGTCACACATTTCCAAATATCCTAACCAAACACTAATAATTTGTGAGCAATAGTATGGTTTAAGTAATTATTAATAATTCTTAGTAAACAATTATATCTTAAAGTAACTACTTTTTATACAAATAGTTTGAACACAATTACAGTTACTGCATAATTTGGAATGAGCCGCCGCAGGCATTGGCCTCCATGTCAATGCACACAAAATGGAATATATGTGCTATAATCAAACTGGCGACATCACCACACAAGATGGAACCCCTCTTAAACTAGTAGACAAATTCACCTACCTAGGAAGCAGCGTATCATCAACAGAAAAGGACATCGACACGCGGCTAACGAAGGCATGGACAGCTATCGATAGGCTATCGATCATATGGAAATCAGACCTGACCGATAAAAGGAAATGCAGTTTCTTCCAGGCAGCAGTCATATCGATACTGATGTATGGATGCACTACTTGGATGCTAACTAAACGGCTGGAGAAGAAGTTAGACAGCAATTACACAAGAATGTTGCGAGCAATATTGAACAAGTCCTGGCAGCAATACCCCACAAGGCACCAACTATACGGCCACCTGCCTCCCATCACGCAAACTATCCAAGTTAGATGGACCAGACATGCAGGTCACTGCTGGAAAAGCAGGGACGAGCTCGTAAGTGATGTACTCCTATGGACCCCCACATATGGCCAGGCAAAAGCAGGACAACCAGCTCGAACAAACATCCAGCAGCTATGTGAGGATACGGGATATAGCCCTGAAGACCTGCCAGAGTCGATGAACGATAGGGAGAAGTGGCGAGAGAGTGTCAGGGATGTCCGTGCCTGTGGCACGACATGATGATGATGATGATTTAATTTGAATGATGTTCAAGCAGATCTTTGTGATAAGCAGATACTACCACTTTGAAACAAAGTGGATCAAGGAGTTTATGACAATGAAGGGATACTCCATACTCCACCTGAACTTTAGTAGTAGAGCCTCACCAGTTTAATATATAACCAGCCTGAGTAAGTTCAATAAAAACTGACTAAAACTTAAAAAGATGAAAGAAAATACAAGTAAAAATTAATAAGATAGGAATATTTTGAAAATTTCAATATATCTAGTAACTTATATGATTTAAAGATTTTTTTATTTCTTATTTTATTTGGCTGGGTGTTTGAACTCTCCTTATGGTATCTTCATGGATATCAGTTCGTTTTTTTTTAAATTTTATTTACAAAGATTTTAGACTTTTGGTGGAGGGGTGGGATATCATCTGCTTGAAAGGCAATCATATTATGGCTACCAAGAGAAAGTAATTGATCCACCAGAAAATTGAGTTTATTTGATTAAACTCTAACCAACATTTTTCATGCTTATAATGATTTAATTAGCCTCTTGTTTGCATTAATGTCTCTCTCTCTCTCTCTCTCTCTCTCTTTCTCTCTCTCTCTCTCTCTCTCTCTCTCTCAAGTTATTTATTCTTGATTATCTGTGTCAGATTTATGGCTTGTTTATCTGAAGACCTGGAAATTTTCTGACTGCCTCTAATTTGGTAGTTTGTTAAGATACAAGAAACTAATAAAGAAAGATAAAGGAATTAAAAACAAAAAAGGAGTTTCAAATCTTTGCTGAAATGGAAAAAAGTAAAAAAAAAAAAGAAGAAATTATTGGAATTTTAAGGCTGATAACTTTGCACAATACAAATTCTGTATGAGACTGTATTTTAGAAAGTATGTGTGTTTGCTCTCTGAATGTTGGCAGTATCACTGTTAGATCATTACAGGTAGGAATCAACTGTTGGGTCAGTGTCAGCTAATATTAGGAACCAATATAGAAGTTAATTATGAAAGAACCAAAGTAAAGGTTTAGATGAGTTGTTGGAGTTGCTAGCTATTTTGGTTATATGAATGAAGTCATTATAGTGTAGTTGCAAGCGATTTAAATGACAAATACTTTCATTATCGAAAAAAGTGTCTATCTTGCCTTGGTTTCTATTGTTTTGATAGAATATCAACCTTCATGAGTTATTCAATGCCCAAACTATCCTTTTAGAAGAATGTGAAGTACACCTTCATTGTCATCACTCACAGGTCCACTCTGACCCCGGAGTGGTAGCACCTGATAGGATCCTATCAATGGGTTAGATAGAACTGTTTAACATTCAAACTGTGTACTTATGTTAATCTGAATTGTTTGAAATAGAACTGTTTTTACATTTAACTGTGTGTAAACAAATGATTGATGGCCCTGTTGACTGGGGCTGTAGAATACTCTAACTGCATCTCTGCAGAGAGGTAAAACTCCTCCACTGAGTATCCTGGATATGATACTAAACAATCTGATGGTGAGGCTTCAGTAATGCTGGGGCTTTGGGGAATTTAGAGTACCCCTTCATTGCCATTGCTATTGCTCCCAGGTCCACCCTGGCCAGGAGAGGTAACATCTGTTAGGGACCCATCTATGGGTAAAAAAAAATGTTTGACATTTAATCTGTAAGCAAACAAATCACTTATGCTAAACAGAATTGCTTGAAATAGAATTGTTTAATCATTTAACTGTGCGTAAACAAACGATTGATGTTTAATTGAATAGTTAGAGATACATAGCAATACTTGGAACCATTTATCTTGATTGACTTATGCTAAACTAAATTGTTTGAAATAAAACTATTTGACCATTTAACTGGGTGCAAACAAATGACTGATTAATTGAATTATTAGTGTTAAAAAGCAATACTTAAAAAATTCAACTGTGTACAAAAAATGATTAATAGTAAATAGAATTATTCATATTAGACAGAAATAAGTGAAACCATTTAACTGTGTGCAAAAAAATGAGCTCAGACTCATTTAAAAATGTTATCTACAAAGTGTGTTTAGAAATCATATATCTAATATATGTGTATAAAAAGGATTTGGCATTAAATAACCAACAATGGTTGATATGCCATAAAACCAAACCAAACTTTTAGAAGAACAGTTGTGGTACTATTTAACTCATAGCTGGGAGTTTGGTTCCTTTTGTTTAATGTCATATCAACTTTTATGGGTTATGCTAAAGCCATCCTTGTACAAGAAGAGTAGTGGTACTATTTAACCCAAAGCAGAAGGGAGAATAAAAGGTTTCATACTTTTCCCAGAGGATATTAGTCTGAAAGTGAACATAATAGTCTGACTGGAGTTCAAACTTGCTTACTATGATGTCACAGTTCAGCATGCTTGGCATTATGTTACATGGACCTCATCTACTCTTTGTGTGTGTGTGTGTCTATATATATATATATATATATAACTTAAAATAGATTGGTGGAGTCCTTAGTCATGCTATTACATTAATTTTCTGACTGAGACCCTTTCAAAAGGTATGAAGCTTCTTCTCCAGCTAGCTATGGTTGGATGTTTTGTTTTACGGTGTATCAACCCTTTCCAGATCATTAAACACCAAATTAAGTCATTTTGATAAAAGATTTAAACAATTCAGTTTAGTATAAGTACACAGGTTCAATGTCAAAAACAATTCTATTTCAAACAATTCAGTTTAGCATAAGTGCACAGTTTAGTTCTTTTTGACCCATAGATATAATCCTGTCAGGTGCTACCACTCCAGGCCAGAGTGGACCTAGGAGCAATGGCAATGAAGGGGTACACTACATTCCCCAAAGCTCCAGCATTATTGGAACCTCACCATCAAATTCTTCAGTGTCATATCCAGGACATGCGGGGGATGGGGGGGTCTTATGCCTCTGTAGAGGAGCAGTCAGTGTATTCTACAGTCCCAGCTGACTGGGCAAGTCAGATGTTGGTAAAATGGCACCTCTAATGTTCTTTAACATTTTTGGTGTAGGCATTTAAAATTGTTGAGTCTACAACAATTTTAAATGCCTACACCAAAAAAGTCTGGAAACTTATTGAAAGCTCCACGTACCATTAAACAAAGAAACCAAACTTAAGATAAATTGATGTTTACTCACTTCACTGTGGCTGCCTCATAAGTGTCAGTTTTATGTATTTTTCAAGAAAAAAATATAATCATCAGATGAGACTAGTCTATATACTCATCTTTAGTGTGTGTGTGTGAGATGAAAAATTATGACTTTCATTTTTCCAATTTTGAGATTTAAAAATCAAAAATATGTATATAGATTAAAAACTTATATGATGTTAAGATGTATAGACTTCTGGCTTGATCTCAAGAAAAACTTGAAAAATGATTATGAAGCAATTCTTAATACATTTTGAATAAAAGGTTTTGGTAAAATTGAAGATTGTGAACCTGTAGCACCATCTATACTCACCAATCATAGCTCATGTGAATTTTCCTAGTTTCCTAAATGGAAAATTTATTTCTAAGATTTAAAGTAGTGGAGGACATTAAAAGAGGTACTCAAAGCTTTATATCATATCAAGAGTTGTTTTAATCTATGTAAAACTTACTGGAATAAGTGAGGTTGAGGTTACTTTTTAGTAGAAAATTAACATTTCAGGGTTGGTTCATACAGTTTTCAGTCTCAGTATTTTTTTAATATACCTCATAAATGATAAATACTTCTGTGATAAAAAGTAAGTTGTCTCCTACTTTTTAGATACTTTATTAGTTATAAAAGTGCCTTTAAACATTTGATGGTATATAAGACCTGCTTTTTAGATAGTTTCTTTAAAATAGTAATTGCATCTTTAGATATTTCATGGCATATAAGACTAAAATATTAGATATCCTTATTTTCCTCCCATATATAATTTTACTAATTTTATGAATTTATAATAAAAACCTGGAAAGAAACTTCTTCTGAACTTGATCAAGTAGGGAACATGGGGGTAAAATTCCAGTGATGTTCAGTGTATTATCTGACAATTTAGACTTAATATTCCCTGTTGAAAAGGGTTTGGACAGACTTAATGTCTTCATGGGTCTCATATACCATCAAATACAGTGGACAAAAAGACCATGTGATCTTATTTTCTATCTCATAGGAGGAGTTATTATTTTGATTTGGGAAAAGGAATGGATATCATTGTAGGAAGTGAACATGGTGACCTAAGTTCAAATCCTGGATGAGGCTGTTTGCATTTCACACAATACTAATACCCTTGGGAAAGGTATGAATCCAACTCTTTTCCTTCCAGCTATGAGTAAAATAGTAGGGTAGATTGGGCCCTTTAGTCTTGGTATAGCAACTGATCTGGGAGAAGGAAAACTCTGAATTCAAACCCGTTAAACTCTGCTTAAAAAATTAACCTTGTATCACATCCTGCCAGGCTTTCCTACTATTTACTCATAGCTGGGGGTGTGGGAAGAGATGGATTCATGGCTTTCTCAAGGGCATTCATGTGAAGTGAAATGCTAACAGGTTTGTTCAGGATTTGAACTCAAATCCCTTACTTTATTTCTTATGATGATAACCATTTCATGATTAAAATGTTTATGCTAGTAAACTTATTACAATGAAAGAAAGAAACATAAAACTGATAAAAGTATATGTAATATTTGTAATATTTAAGATTGATATAATAATAATCGAATTAATAATAATAATTGGTTTGGTTTCTTTGTTTAATGGCATAATAATAATCAACACATAAAATATACAATGTGTGTGTATGTGTGTTAATTATTTCACAGAATGCACAAATACTTCATTCTGATCTTAGACAGGGTGCTGAAGAGCAACACTTTGAATGTAGACAGTCATGATGATCATCTGATATGTGGTAGATGTGCTGATCCATTCATGAATATTGCCCAGTCGGCTAGGGCTGTAAAATACACCGACTGTACCTCTGCAGAGGGGTAAGCCCCCCGCCCACAACGAGTGTCCTGAATATGATACTAAATAATCTGATGGTTAGGTTCCAGTAATGCTGGAGCTTTGGGGAATGCGGAGTACTCGCGGAGTACTCCTTTATTGCCATCGTTCTCAGGTCCACTCTGGCCCGGAGTGGTAGCACCTGATAAGGGTCTTATCTATTGGTTAAATAGAACTAAACTGTGGTTTGAGTTTACTGTTTTTGGTATTTAAACTGTGTGTTTATGCTAGACTGAATTGTTTAAAATAGAACTGTTTTGACATTTTAACTGTGTACTTAGCTAAACTGAATAGCTTAAAATAGAACTGTTTTGACATCTAAACAATGTACTTATGCTAAACTGAATTATCTTAAATAAAACTGTTGACTAAACTGAATAGCTGGAAATAGAAATGTTTTTGACTATCAAACTGTGTTCTTATGCTAAACTTCATTGTTTGAAATGGAACTGTTTTTGACATTGAAACTGTATTTACGCTAAACTGAATTGTTTAATATAGAACTGTTTTGACATTTAACTGTGTGTAAACAAAATCTATACTTAAACTAAACTGAATCAGCTCTGTTTGACTAAACTGAATAGCTTGAAATAGAAGTGTTTTTGACAATTAAACTGTGTACTCACGCTAAAGGGAATTGTTTGAAATAGAACTGATTATTTGCATAAAAATGGATTTGGCATTAAATAACCTACAAAGGTTGAAATGTCATAAAACCCAACCAACCAACCCAACCCATTCATGAATAATTCCATATTTTTTATGGATACAATGCTTGTATTGAAATAACCTGAAATGAATTTCTAAAAATATTTTGAATGAATTTCTATTGTAAAGTAATAATCCATTACTATATCATTATATATGTAATCATTAAAAGGAATAAAAGTGATGATGGATTTGTTGAATGAATCTTATTTTTTGATATCACAGTTTGAATGTCATAGATTACATAAACAATTGGTAGTTTAGGTTTTGTTAAAGTAATTATATCAAATGATTCAAATAACAAAGTCAGAGTGTATTTAAACTTCCATGTTTTTTTTTTTATGAAGAACCAAATTAATTTTAGAATTTGTAATTCATTATTATCTTTATTGTATTTGAGGAATCTAATATATGTATTTACACAACCTCTTCTCTATAGGCAGGCTATGACACAAGCTCAATTTTTAAGCAGAGGACAGCTGGTTTGAATTCATTTTCCTTCTAGATATGTTGCCTTACCATAGCTAAAGAACCCAAATCTGTCATCTATTTCCTCATAGCTAGGAGCAGAAGAGATGGAACCATGCCATTTTTGAAAAGCATTAGTATGAAGGGAAATATAAACAGCTTTGTTCAGGGATTGAACTTAGGTCACTGATTCTATTTCTTACAACAAAATCTTATGAATCATCAATCTGGTATTTTACTATTTGTTTCGTAGTTTGATTTTCTAAAGTAATAAATTTTTGTTGAAGCTTGGAACTGATTTGATTTAGACTGTTTTTAGAAAATTTAGAGCAGTGCTTTTATTTTATTTTGTTTTTTAGAACTCTTTTATTAAAACTGAATCAAAAGAATTTTTCTCTTAAAATAATTTTCTTTTTTAGTTTGTTTTTTTTTTTTTTGCTTTTTGGAGAAATTATCATAAAACATAATTTAATTAACCTGACTTTTACCTGTACTTCTCCTTTTCCTTTTTCTCCTCAAGTTGCTTCTTTTTTTTTTTTTTTTTTAATCTTTTATCAGTGTTTTGCAATATGCTCTGGGTACCATTTATCCATTGACTGTGCTCCAATGTTGTTTTTTCTTTTTCATGAAATAAAATCATTATCATAAAAGAAATATCTTGCTTTTTTTTCCTCTTACATCCATTCATTGTCTTCAAATTGGTCTATCTTTTGTACTTATTTGACAAAAATGCTTCCTTGATCAAAGAAATGCCTTTCTCTTTCCTGTATTATTTTTTTCTTTTGAGATTAATGAAGAATTTTACTCGGTAAAATGCTTGGTCAATTGCTTTGATTCAAACATCTCTAGTTTAGGGCACACCAGGAAATGGTTTTTGGAGATAAGCTTATGATCTGGAATAAAGAAGATAACATGGTTATTTTTAATAAAAGCCATGGTTCAGCATTCAGTTTTTAATATTCAGTTCTTACACCATTAGAAAAGGAAGTGCATTACACTTTAGATACTTGCCTGTCTCAGATCAATTCTGTTGAAGACAATATTTGGTAATTTTTTTTTTCTGATTTTCTTTGTTGAATTCAATTGTTAATATGACGAAAAAAATAACTTGATGGCAGAGATAATTGAAAGAGCTACTAAACTTGGTTGAATTATTTGAAATGCAGACTTAAAAAAGACAAAAAATAACTTACTTGAATTATATCAAGGATCAAAAAGGAAAACTTTGTCAGTATAAAAGGCATCATTAAATGAGCTATTATTACTAGGCTAATCATAAAGGACATGTGTAAGTCCCAGGAAAATGAATTATAAGATCATATTTAGCTTGGCTGACTTACAAATCATTGTTAGTAAGTTAAATTCTCATTAGGTGCTTCATGAATATACCTAAATATCAAAAAAATATCTTTATTCAATAAGATACAATCACATTGTTTTTGTTCTTTTTTTTTTGTCTTGAATTTGTTTTCTATTGATAGATTTCTTGATAATTTTTTTAAAGAAAAGATATCCATCATGTACATTTTTAACTAGCAAAAGTACCCAGTAATGCTCAGGAAAAAGGTAACAGACAAAATGTTTTGATGAAATAATTTTGGTATATATTCAAGCAAGATTCTATGAATATAGAAATATGAAGATGACTTCAATGCAAAGCAAACAGTTTTAGATATAAAGAAAACATTCTAATTAGTTTCTGCATCTCTTTATACATTATATTTTTTGTTCTTTCATCTTTTATAAATGTATAGAGCTTTTTAACTCATGAACATCCAACAAATAGTTGTCCATGTGAAATACATGGATCTTAATCTCATTAATCCCACCATTAATGAAGCAAAATAACATTTTTGTACTTCTGATTACACTTCTGTATCTCACTCAATTCAACATGTTTTGCTATCTGATGAACCCCAGTAACGTCAGAGGTCAACCATGTTTAGTTCAGATTGGATCTTGGTGTGAAATTCAGTGCAAAAAATCAGGTCATAGAACTTTTTATTTGGTTGTAATACATTGACAACAAATGCAAAATGAGATAAGGTAGTTATTGGAAAGTGTTTTGCCCAAATGATCACTCACTTACTCTTTTTAGCAGTTAGTGTAACAAGACTTTTTTTTCAAGCTATCTGATGATGGAATAGCAAATAGGGGAAGTGGATTAATGTCTTCATATTTTTTTTAGATATTAGTGGGAAATGTATTAAAACAATCTCTGATAAAAAGTGAAGTCAGTTGTTCAGTTCCAACTTCTTTGTTGATAACCAATATGAAAATTCATTTAATATGTGTGTAAATAGATATGTTCATATGACTGGGTGTGTGCATATATATATATATGTGTGTGTGTGTGTGTGTGTAAAATAGAAAAACAAGTGATTCAAAGGTGATGAATTTATTATGAAGAAAAGTCAACATTAAAAGTTTCAGTTTTACTAAACCTCCATCAGGACTTTAAGATATTGAAAGAAGTGCTGATAGAAAAACGAATGCTATTTTAATAAAATAAAATAACAGGGTAAAAGAAAAAAATATATATATATAGAAAGAAAGATCATAAAACCCTTCAATCATTCAATCAGTATTCTTTTTTAAAACTATCTTGTAATGGGCAGAAGCATTGATATTTAAATATATGGCACTTCTGGACAATATAATGGATTATTTTCATCTCAATCTATTGTACATATACAACACGTGTATATATATATATATATATATATATATATATATGCATTTATACATGTGTATATGAATGCATTTATACTTGTATATATGTATATATGAATATGAATGCATGTATATATATATATATATATGCATTTATAAGTACATGTTTATGTATGCATATATTTGTGTATATATATATAAATATATGTATGCATATGATTGTGTATATGTGTATATTTGCATTAGATATGTATGCATATGACTGTGTGTGTATATATATATATATATATATATATATATATATATATATATATATATATAGGTATCATACAATGACTGACGTTTATACAGCAGCATTACTTCCAACAAAGCCTTCATTAGATGATAAATCTGGGTTCAGGCATGGTTTCAGGGCCAAAACATCATTAACACTAACCAAGAGGGCCCCAGCAGTAACTCACGATACTACCAAACTTTGTTGGATTGACGTTACTCTGTGGGATTGCCATATCCATGCTAATGCAGTTAGAATCTTATCTTAGATTTTTTTATGTATTTCCTCCTGTCTGATTGAGAAAGTCCAAGATTAGTCAAGAATATGAAGATTGATTTGGTAATGAAACCTTGGCATCCGAACTTAATGGGAAATGCGTTGGTTATCCAGCTATTTCTGACACATTGTTCTAGCAGATCCTCAAATTTTTCCAACTTATGCTGATATGCCCAGTTGAAGTTTTCTTCAAAAGGGATCGTTAACTCAATAACGAAAACTTTGTTTAATTTAACTGTTTATTCCCTTAAATTTACATTAAGGAAGGCATGAAGCCTTAAAATTTTATGGGGGAGGGGAAGGAAGCGTTCATGTATTTCTATATATTCTAAGGGAACCTAGCTAGCCACATTCGCTGGTCCATTCAACAGAACAATATATAGACAGTCATCCATCACCAATCACACTGCAAACACCAAAATACCACATTTGCTCTGTGAAAAGATTTACTTAAAAACCCCGAATGGAATGAACGATTTTATTTACAAAAATGTTATATGATGGGAATGGGAGAAAAATCCCGAAATATACAAAAGACGAAACGAAAGAAAAAATTCCCTGTTTGATTGCCCTCCCATCCCCCCATCTACGAAGTGGAGGCCGACTGTTTTCCAGTGTCCCAAAACACTGAAAACAAGCCGGACCTACCCTAAGTGGGAAAGGGTTCCAAATCTAATGGGACAAAAAAAAGACAGGGTTGGGTGTGGTATGGGCAGTTAATGGTAAGTAATATGGATTTTGTACGCGTGAAATTCCAAGATCTTCAGAAAAAAAATCCTTGCTCGTGTACTCCTAAACAGATTGGTACCCACCATCACTGAAGACCATCTACCAGAAACCCAGTGTGGGTTCAGAGCCAACAGGGGCACCACAGATATGGTGTTCTTCCTCAGACAGCTCCAAGAGAAATGCCAGGAGCAGAACAAAGGACTGTACGTAGCGTTTGTGGACCTGATCAAAGCGTTTGACACAACAGAAATGGACAGTGGATGATCATAGAGCGCCTTGGGTGCCCCTAAAAGTTCCTCAGCAGGGTTATCAAACTGTACAAAGACCAGTGTGGCCAAGTTAGGTTGAACAGCGACTTCTCTGGATCCTTCTCCATCGTCAACAGCGTGAAACAGGGTTGTGTTCTGGCATCGATTCTGTTCAGCATCTTTTTCAGCATGATGCTTAAACAGGTCATAGAAAACCTTGACGATGACGGTGCTGTATACATCCGCTATACATCTATTATGGTCACCTACCTTGACGAGTGTGCGGGTCCTACTACTATTACTTACCATTTGAGCTGGAGTCCACTGGGATCACATACTCCAGTCTTCCTTGGAATTTGCTGTTTTTGAGGGTTTCATCATATATACTTTTGCTCTCCTCAGAAATTCTTTTACATGAGGATAGTCTGTTAATCCTCTGGTTCATGACATTAGGAAGCTGTTTCCATAGTGATCTTGGGTGGTTAGAGTCAATATTTATGTAGGTAGGGGCGGAATTGTTCTTAATGAAAGGTTTGAAGGTTTCGTTATTTAAATTGAGTGTGACATCAATAAAGTCAACTATCTTTAAGTTTAAAGCTATCTGAATTCGTAGACATAGCAATTTAAATGCCCTAATAATCTTCTGTATTTTAGAGGTCTTGGGGGCCGTTACTGTCTGGGATGAAGTTAATTCTGTCATCCCAGTAAAGCCCCACCTGCTCTAAATACGACAATATGACCCAACGTGCCCAAGATATAGATCCCTATTTAGTCATCTCGCAGGGCTGAGTCGTAAGGCCCCATGGGCACGTCGAAATTGTCCACGTGACTTTTCACACTAGTTCTGCGATTATCAGATTGAATAGATTTCCTACATGCTAGAATAATTTCTACTTCTTTGTCAGTAATTTCCGTATATTCGCTTGCATGGTTTAGGCTTTTTAGTAACAATTCTCTTGTAATAGACGGGTAGAACTCTATGATATAGAATTGGATGAATGTGCACCTCTTTTTATTGTTAATATTTTTAAACCAATCAAGAGTATCAAAAGAATTTTCCCAGAGGTTATATTAAGGGCTATTTAGTAACCTTGGAAGTTCTGCTTATGGTCTTTAAATAAAATGTAAGCACATTTTTCTTCTATTTTCCCTAATTATATATATATATGTATATATATATAGACACAGATTACTTCAA
>OY757913.1:44066232-44321232 GCA_963585895.1 Sepioteuthis lessoniana
AGTACTGTACAATTTAATTATATTTACAGCAGGAATATTTTTTTGAGAGATGAACATAATCATATGGCATTAATTACCTTAATGATGTCGAATTAAATTAGACCAGACCAGATCAGATCATTGGTAGCTGTTATAAGAATCATATTACTAACTATTGCTAACATATTACTATTATGTTATTACAAATCATTCACTACAGTGTAGTAGTGAGGATGTGAAGTAATACTGAAAGTATGCCTCAAGAAATGTCTCCTGTCAGGTTCCCAAAGTTTGGCAGCAATGATTGTGCTCAGTACTTAAATAGGTGACCAGTTAAAAACAGTAAGTACCATGAGCAAAATGTGGCCTGAGTGCTAAACAAAATAAAGTGAATAATAATTAGTGTCAATTTAGAAAGTCATTGAGTGTGAGTATTTTTTAAAAATTTTCACTGTAGGTTGTCATAACAATCTTTAACTATCAATGTTTCAGTCATGAAGGTTCTAGAAATGATAGATGTCTTAGTTTTCTGTTTTAATTAAATTGTCTAAGTTGTCAAGAATATCCCACCATTTCCTTCTCAATATAGTTAGTTTTTGTTATTCCATAGCAGAAATAATTAAACAGAATCATAGGTTTATTTTCTGGTTTGGTTTGTTTGGTTTGTTTGGTTTTATGGCATATCAACCTTTGTAGGTTATTTAACGCCAAATCCATTTTTATGTAAATAATCTGTTCTACTGAAAACAGTTCAGCTTAGCATAAGTACACAGTTTAATTGTCAAAAACATTTCCATTTCAAACTATTTAAGCAGTTATATGTAATAATTCAGTTAAGTGTAAATATAGTTTTAATGTCGAAAAACAGTTCTATTTGAAATAATTCAGTTGAACATAAGCATGCAGTTTAAGTGTAAGTACGGTTTAATTGTCAAAAACGTTTCTATTTTAAGCTATTCAGTTTACTCAATTAATTTTGGCATAAGTATGCTGTTAGTTCTATTTAACCCATAGATAGGACCCTTATCAGGTGCTACCACTCCGGGCCAGAGTGGACCTGGGAGCGATGGCAGTGAAGGGGTACTCCGCATTCCCCAAAGCTCCAGCACTGCTGGGACCTCACCATCAGATTGTTTAGTGTCATATCCAGGACACTCGTTAGGGGAGGGGGTCTTACCCCTCTGCAGAGAAGCAGTCGGTGTATTCTACAGCCCCAGCTGACTGGGCAAGTTTATTTTCTGCGAACCAAAGCATTTCCCTAGTATCAAATAAGAATTTGGAATATTTTGCCATTTATATATTACAAAAATTTATCTATTTATCTATCACCAGAATGACTAAAAGCTTATTCGCTTTTGATTGGACTTGTTTTACCACACACACACACTCGCACGCACACGTGTATGTGAGAATCTATGTAATTATGTATTTACCAAAACTTTTCACCTCAAGCAGGATGTGACACAAGTTCATTTTTGAAGCTGAGAACAACTGGTTTGAATTCAGAGTTTTCCTTCTTCTAGACTGATTGCCATACTAAGGTTAAAGAGCTTGCTGCCCTACTATTTACTCATAGCTGGGAGTGGAGAGAATATTTAGATTCATACCGTTCTCAAGTGTATTAGCATTGTGTAAAATGCAAACAGCCTTGTCCAGGATGTAATTGTTTCACTACAAAAATGGCATATCAATGAGATTTGTATTATAATGATCCACTTAGAATACTCTAACTTAGAGAATAAGTCAATTTTCAGTCCATTTTGTAACCAAAGGATAAATTTGTGGGATCTTGGCTCTGAATAATATTGAATCTTGCTGTGATGAAAAAGACTTTTAAATATTGATAAGGATCCTTTTCTCCTTCCAAAATCAATATCATCATGAACTGTTGTTACAATGAGAGTCAAATGGCTTTCTGGGTCACCTGGCAAAATACTAATATTTCATTTTAAAAGTTAGTTTCTTTAGTTTTACTATGAAGAAAGATAAAATTTCTGTTTCTGCTTAATGAGACTCATTATGTAAAATATAAGATTCACTATGTAATATATAAAATTATTTTATCTATCTTTATAAATCCAATTTAAAACAAACTTAAAGCAATAAAGGTGGTATTTTTAGTCTGTACTTTGTTGCAAAGGAAATAAGTCAAATACAAATGTGTACAGTTCAAGAGATTTTTTTCAAAATCTTGCAGACAAAATCATCCAAATGTTAATCCAGATAATTCTTTATTTTAATCAATTCTTCATTGTTTAACATCCTTTTTTGACTGAGAAAATATGATAATAAAGAAATTGATTAATTCTGAATACACCATATTTACAAAAATAATTGAAAAATATAACCTTTATTTCTCATTGATTGTAAAAGAAATGCCATGATTCCAAATGCTATGATTTTATTTTTTTTATTATTGTACTACATATCAATACAAATCAGTTTCCTTTCATATAATTTCAGTTTCCTGCACAAATATAAATAAAAATAAATAAATTAGGTTGATGAAATTATCATTATATATATACCATTTCTCTTCCTTTACTAAAAATTCCACCATTTTCTTCCCTAAGAAATGATTCTTCCCATTTTTACTCTGGCTGACCAAAATATCTTCAGCTATTTTTGATTTAGTATTCAAACAATGAAAGACAAATACTAAATAAAACTTCTGTATTGAAATCAATAATGTGTGTGTATGTGTGTGTGTCTTTAATATCTAAATTGCATAAAAAGAATTCTTTAGTTTTGAGAAAATACTTTTAGTTAACTGCTAAAATTTAGAATTCAAGGCAAATGCGACTGCAGAAGATAAGCTTTTGTCATTCGCTCTTAGTGTTGTTGTTGTTTTTACTGTTGTTGTCTATTATTTATAGGTAGAATATATATAAAAAGAAAAATAAAGAAGAAATTTCCTGTAGGGCATAGATATGAATCCCTTGAGGCTTGAGGATTGTGCTCACATTGACTTTTGCTTATTTTAGGATTAGCACAAACCAACTCTTTTATAGAAACATACCAGTTCTTAGGGAAAAGATAAAAAATAAATAAATAAAATAAGTAAAGAACTGAAGGACATCATACAAAAGTCAGTCATTCTGAGTATCATGCAAAAATAAACTGAAAACAGAATAAAATATAAAAATGATTTATCCTCAAGAATGTATTTTCAAAGTAATCCTTTTTTCCTACATTTTTTTTTTATTTATTTATTTATTTACTCATCTTCCTTTTACACAGGAATGTAGGCTTGTTTGTGCCTGATATTAACCTTTTTTCTCTTTTCCTTTTCTTTGCACACAACTATTTTTAATACTGAGTGATGCAAAAGTTACTATAGAGATTTTAAATGTGACAATTCTTTAAAGATCTTAAATGCTTTTAAAATCTTTATAAAACAAAACAAAAACCTTCTATAATTTAAAGCCTTCCTTTGTATGTGTGAGAGTAGTGGGTTTATTGTACTGCTTCCTATTTCATTTTTTGTTCTTTTAAGTTTATACTGGATTTAGCAGAAATTTTACTTTGTTTTTTCTTTCTTTTCTTTTTTCCTTTTTTTTTTAAGGAAGGAATTGTTTTCAGTGTTTTTTAAATTATGGGTTTTATAAGTATTTGAAGGGGGTAAGCATAGGGATTTGAAATAGTTTTTTGTTTTGAGTATAAGTAAAGTTTCTTACTTATACTGGTCCTGAAATTTATTCATTGTTTGTTTATTATCCAAACTAAGGTTGAAAAAATCTCAGAGAAACAAATTCTTTGATTTTGTTCTGAATAATCCCAACTGATCAAGTTTGTTGTAAAACTCTTTGTAAAACTTGTGACTTTACAAAGATTTTCTTTTCATAAAGTGGTTCTTTCTAAGCTGTAGTCTATGCATTAGTTATTGGTAGATATCCAAAAGCTAACATATAATTAAGCAACTATTCCATATAAAACAAAATTATTTTATTTGTTTCCTTATAAAAATTAGCATAAAACACATTCTATTGGTATTACTTAGAGCAAGTAACATCAAACTATGTTTTTTGTGGGGACTTATACTTTGTCAAAGTGTTCATAGCATAATGGCTATCATCATAGGAAGTGGACTTGACTCCTCTGGTCAAAATCCTGAACAAGACTGTTTGCATTTCCCATTGTGCTAATATGCTTTGGAAAGATATGAATTCAACTATTCTCTCCAGCTATGGGTCAATAGTAAAGTAAACTGGGCTCTTTAACTATGCTATGGCAAACAGTCTAGGAGAAGGAAAAATCTGACTTCAAATCAGTTTTAGATCTGGTGAGGGATGGGATCTGCCAGGCTATTCCTACTCAAGACACATCACATAAGTAATGCCCCCCATGACCAAACCAGGTTACAAGACCAATGAAAAGTGATGGATTAATTGATGTTGAGAGGTGAATGTTTATTTTTATCCCTTGTAGACCATTGCTTGTACTATGAACACAACAGCTTGATTTCAATAAATAAGGGTTGACTTTGTCATGACCCCACCCCCCAAAAAAAGGTAACTTTGGTTTCTAGCACAAAAATTTTTATTGGGATATCTACTTTATATAGTTTTGCAAAAAAGGATCCAGTTTAGCAAACCAAACTGATACAAAGTAAAGGTCTACTTTAGCATTATATTTACATTGTAAATTAAACATCTTATTGGGTGGAGGCCCTGTGGCATAATGATTAAAGTGCAGGATAGCAAAATTGTAATATGCAAAATCAAACTCTAATTGCTCTATTACATTCACTTTCAGACTAATACCCTTGGGAAAGGTATGAAATCCCTTATCCACCCAGCTATTGGTTGAATAGCGCCTTTTCTGTTTCTCTGCAAGGATGACATTTGAATTTAATAATCCATGAACTTTGATATAACATAAAAATAAAGAAAGGAAAGAAAGAAGCATCTCACCAGAAACTTTAAAAGTTTTGGGAACTTTTATGCTAAAAACATATTTTTGGGTTCTGTTTGTAATTATAAAAAACTATAGGCCAATCAATCCTTGGGTTACATGATGATAGTCAGATAAAAATGTTATCTGGTCAATTATAACATATTTGTCATCTTAAGAAAAAGATATTAATGTTTGTGCTGTAATCAAATATTGTATAACACTATACATTTTTCTTTTACTGATATTTGATTCCTTTGAAACGTCAATGTCAGAAAGTTGTGTATAAAGTTATATGTTGAAAGATATTGTTCACTCAACAACACAAAAGGCTAATCAAATCAAATGCCTTAATTCTATGTATTTACCCAACCCCTTCACATGAATTGGATACAACATAAGGTCAGTTTTTAAGCAAGTTTTAATGGTTTTGAATTCAGTTTTCTTTCTCCTTGATTGATTGCCAGACCAAGATTTAATGGCCCAATCAGCCCTATTATTTACCTATAGCTGAATGGAGAGTAGTTGGAATCATATCTTTCCCAAATGTATTAATGCTATGTGAAATGTAAACAGCCTCATCCAAGATTTGAACTCAGGTTGCCATGTCCATTTCCTATGACAATAATTGTTATACCACAAATGCCTCCAAATTCTTTAACTTGTAACCAAATTCTTCATAATATGTATCAAGATTTGATCGGTATAAAATGTGTGTGAAAAACACTTGTGCATATTATGTATAGAAATATGAAATTTCTCTATTTCCCACACATTGTTTTTTTTTATCTTGAAGTCACCATTGATTTATGTAACTGACTGGAATGATTTGATGATGTAATATATACATTAAAAAGAAGAAACTTTACTAGACGTTTTAAGGCATAATTGTATAAGTAGTTGTTTATAAAATATTGAATTGTTGATCTCAATGTCTGGAGTTCAATGACCTGCCTTAAAAACCATAGAGACAGCTAAATATGGGAGATTGTCCTTGGCATGACACTAAATTATATCTAATGGTGATACTCCTATTCTGGAGATCTGGTTAGTAAGGAGTTAGATCTTAGTTGCCATTACTCCCACATCCACTCTGACCTGGAGTGGTAGTTCCTGTTAGGACCCTATTTATAGCCCAAATAGGTTTGTTTGAAAACTATTTGTATTAGATTAGAATACTTGAAACCATATAAATAATTGTTTGATTGTAATGGCATGTCAACTTGTTTAGAATTATTTTAGGCCTAAAGGTTTGGGAATTGCATTTATAGAACATGTACATTTTGTGTAGTTGTTTAAGATTTTGGGGCACTGTTATATGAAATTAAGTATTCTTATATAATACAAATAATTTGTACACAGTTGTATAGTTTCAATTATTCCTATCTAATACTAATAGTTTTCAAACAGATCTATTAGACACATAAATGGGATCTTAGGAGATACTAATAGCACTCCAGGTCAGATTGGACCTGAGAGTAATGACTTGGTGTAATGGTCATTGTCATAGGAAATGGACACGGCTACACGAGTTCAAATCCTGGACGAGAATGATTGCATTTCACATAGTACTAATACTCTTGGGAAAGGTATGAATCCAATTATTCTCCCTCCAGCTATGGGTAAATAGTAGGAGAGACTGGGTTCTTCAGCCTTGGTGAGGCAACTAGTCTAGGAGAAGGAAAACTCTGAATTCAAACCAGTTAAACTCCGCTTAAAAATTGACCTTGTGTCATATCCTGCCCGAGTGGAGGGGTTGGTAAATATGATAAAAAAATACTCCATGTCCCTCAGAGCTCCAGAACTAGGGCCTCAGCACCAAGTGGGGAGGGGGTCATACTCCCCTACAGAGGATACAGTTAGCATGTTCAAACCCCTAACCAACAGGGCAGCCATATAGTTGCTTGCAAATAATTACAATTAGATTGGAATACTTTAAACCATATGATTGTGTACAAATTATTAGTATTAGATGTGAATACTTGGAACCATATTACTTAATGAAAATTATTTTATATTAAGGATACTTGAAGCTATATGTGTTTACAAATGATTATTATCAGGAGTTACTTGAAACCATATAATTGCTTGCCAAAAACAAAAAAAGTAATTTAGCATTCAATAGTCTACTGAGAATTGGGATTGACATGTTTTAATACCAACTAACAATTTATTTTGTACCAGACTAAGTTAAGCTTTGTAGATAATGGTACACAGATACAAATGTGTAAGAGCACACATACACACACGCATACTAAGAGAATATCATAAAAAAACAAAAATGACTTGGCATTCAATAATCCAGCAAGAGTGTAAATTGACAAAAAACCAACCAACTAACCAACCAAATTGGGAGAAGAAAATTTTTGGTTGCAAAGTGTGAAGGTCTTTTGTCTAGCTTAGTCAAATACTTTATATTGTAATTTATGAACTTCTTTGCTTTGATGTGGCACAAGGCCGAATGAATGGGGCACCCAATGAGACTCAAACTCACTTGGGTAGGCTTGCTAGTCTGACCTAGCTTGTTAACTATTACACCATCAGAGGTGCCAAATACTTTATATAATCCATGGAAATAACACTCTCTATCCAGTATAGGCTACCTACTTTTGTTTCTTATGCTCAAATACAAGAATGGATCAATGGAATTTATCATTAAATGGAAACCTGAAGGAAAAAGTATCCTTTAATTGATGTATTTGTGAAATTTAATGAAAAAAGAATTTGTTTCTTGGCTGCATATAACCACAGAGATAGGGGTATGTACATAGACTCACAGATAAAAATAGAGGCATCAATGAAGTGTAAGGGTTAACTAGCCGGCCAAATAAACCGTCATGGTTAAGGATGTAAAATTTACATTTCTCTCACATTATACAGGAATTTAGTTCAAATTGATCCCCAATGAATTAGTGGTTGATAGATATCTAGAACTTGACACATAACTCCTTGCACATAACATTATGCAGGAATTTCACTTTCCATTTATAAACCTCAGTTTTTGTACCAGACTATGCAAAGCTTAGGTTTGGTTTGGTTTGGTTTATTTGTTTAGTGGCATATCAACCTTCATAGGTTATCCAATGCCAAAGCCATCCTTATAAAAGAAAAGTATTTGTACTATTTAACCCATAACTGAGGTGGCAAGAAATTTCATACTTTTTCCAAGGGTATCAGTCTAAAAAAGAACATTATTGTATGACTGGAGTTTGAACTCACTCACTACAATACCAAAGTAAAGCATGTTAACTTCTATGCCACAGTGATTCACTCTCCTCCAAGATAAGCTTAAAAAATAATGATACACAGATACAAGTAAGTACACACTCAAACACATACACAAGTGTATGCTGATAGAAAATAATATTTGTATTGACATTTCTATTTAAGATTGCCAAGGTATTTGGTGATATTAAAAAGAGCTCCATAAAATCAATCCAGAGATATGTGAAATTTGCCCCACTTCTTCTCCAGACTGAAGGGGTCAGGTCTCTAGTATTGCCAGTACTCTAAGCCATGAAAATTTTTATATCTTCTTCAACCTCCTGCCCTGTAATTCACACATAACATTGTTCCATGTAAGGAGTTAGCCAGAGACCCAAACAAATCTCTCCATTTTGGCATTTATTGTCTTCTAATGACTGCAATATTAAGCTCTTCATGTCTATTATACAAACTGCTTCTATCTATTATTATGAGTTTGTGCTGGTAAAAAGTGCAACTCACATGAAGTTATATATCCAAGGCTCATAAAAAAAATATTTCAGGCTTGAGCAATCTCAATACATCACAAAGAAAAATTATTGCTCTGCTGGTATATGCCTATACATATAGAAGTTAACATTGTGTCTCTGAGGTAAAAGGATTTCAGTTATTATTGTTTGATTAGCTGAAAAATATGCATATACCCAAACTCTCCACACAAACAGGATTTGACATTAGGTCAATTTTTTAACTAGAGTTTAACAGATTTAAATTCATAGTTTTCCTTCTCCTAGATTAGTTGCCATACCAAGGTTAAAGAACTGTGTGTGCCCTACTATTTACCCATAGCTGGAGGGAGAATAGTTGGATTCACATCTTTCTCAAGGATATTAGCAGTATGTGAAATGTAAACCGCCCTGTTTAGGGTTAGAATTCAGGGCACTGTGTCCATTTCCTATGATAAAAACCATTACATCATGATATCCTCAAGCTGAAATTGATAAAGGACGAGAGAAATAACTGCTAGTTGAAATATGTCAGGCAAAGAAATTGAAAAAAAACCTCCTGATTGCTTAGATACTATTTTTATAATTATTTAACCAGATACGAGGATTTATATTTTTTGATATAACAAAGGGATACAATTGGGCCCAAAACTGAGAGAAATAGAATTTAGATGGCATCTGAAATGAGACTGACTCAAGGTTAGATGCATAGGGTCCCCAGAGAGAATCGAATTCACTAAGAATAGTTTGATAGTCTAAGTAGCTAATCATTACACAATGTGAGGTGTCTCTTTAAAAAACAAAATTAACATAGCAAAGATTTAACACAAGGTCACAAGTATGGAGCCCCCAATAAGAATCAGACTCACTATTCAGTTGTAATGATCTATAAGACCAGCTTGCTGACCATTATGCTACAACAAAGTACCTTTTATTTTGTTTACAGTGACTGATAATCCCAAGTTGTACTCATTGAAGTATTGATGATGCTCAATGTCGTTTAACTTTAGAGATTAGATGAAAATGGCAGTAAGCTGTTCATAAAAAAAAATTATCTGATTTATTGAATTTTAAAGAGATTTTATTGATTAATTGATCCATTGATTTTAATGTCATGTTAACCTGTTTAGGGATATTTTATGCCAAGAAGTTAGGGAATCACATTCATATTTATATTTTTTGTGTAGCTGTTTTTCAAGATATTTTTCATGCATGCTGTCCTATTGAATATGAATAATTCTAAACAGATCTATTTATCCCATAGATTGGACTATCTCGAGATCACTGTGAACTTGAAAGTAATGGCAATAAAGGGCTACTTAACACTCCCCAGATTTTTGGAACTGGCAGCTTAGTGTCATATGTAAGGATACCTCTATTTTTTTTTTAAAGGGAGGGTTCTTTCTCCTCAGCAGAGGATACAGTCAGAATATTCTAAGTTTTACTAAAACTCTTGGGAAAGGTATGAATCCAATTATTTTCCTTCCAGCTATGGGTAAATAGTAGGATAGACGGGGTTCTTCAGCCTTGGTGAGGCAACTAGTCTAGGAGAAGGAAAACTCTGAATTCAAACTTGTTAAACTCCGCTTAAAAATTGACCTTGTGTCATATCCTGCCTGAGTGGAGGAGTTGGTAAATATGAAAACTCACTAATAATAACTGTCAGTTATTAAAACCAATGCTTCCCAGCTTCATTGTTTCTTTGTTTATTACTTGGGTGATTGGTTTGGTTTGGTTTCTTTGTTTAATGGCATATCAACTCTTTTTAGGTTATTCAATGCCAAAGCCATTCTCCAAGAAAAACAGTAGTGGTACTATTTAACCCATAGCTGGGAGGATAAGGGGGTTCATACCTTTCCCAAGGCTATTTGCCCGAAAGTGAACGTAATAGCGCGACTGGAGTACGAACTCGCGTACTACAATTCCGCAGTCCATTGCTTTAACCATTACACCACAAGGACACCCCCTTTTCTTGGGTGAGTCAAAAGATTTATTATATTTTTGTAATGTGAAGCATAATTCTGCAGCTCCACATTCTCTTCTTTTGGCCGTGAACATGATGAATCAAATGGGACTGTGAAATGCTGTGCTTGCTGGATTTACCTCTATGGCTATGAACACAGCCTTGGAATCCATACTTTTTGGCTCACTTTGCCCCACCTAATCAAGTTCTTGCAACCCGTGTGAAATCTTTTGAACCATCTGGTTACTGTTCTATGATCAACTGCACCGCCACCTTTTGCACAAGAAATGTTTTTTGTTGCTTTTGCTACATTATGATCAAGTTCAAACTTGTAAAGCATAAATTACCAAATTAGATTATGCTGCACATTCATCTGTACAACTTTCAAATCACACACAAAGTGAAGCTAAACACATTTTAGTACATCAACTACCATAACACTGCCAATCACAGCTGGTACCAACAACAGCTTCAACTGCTTCAATCACATGATAAACATTCTGCAAACTAGCATAAAGCAAAATATGGCAAAAGTTATGACTCACCTTAATAGTATTTAAGGCATATCTCTTCATATTTGTATATATATATATATATATATAATAACAATTATACATATGTATGTACATTTCTTGAAGTTTAGGAAAAATGAGTTATAGCTTACCAATATTTGATTGAATTAGAAAGTGATGGAAATTTTGTTAATTTTATTAATAAATCTTTAGAAAAAGTAAAATTAAATATCAATACAATTTTGTTTGTAAGTAGATTAGCAATTATCCTTTTGTGCTGAGGAATTCTAGTTTATTTACATTTCTAAATTAGAGGAGGCTTTTATGGCATAATGGTTATCATGAGAGGAAATTAATCTGTTGGGCTGAGTTCAAATTCAGGATGAGGCTGTTTCAATCCTGAGTCCATATTTCCTTTTTTTACACTTAGGGGTTAATTAACAAAGACGTTAAAGTTTAAATTCAAACAAGCTGTACACATCTTAAAAATTGACCTCATGTTGAATTGTGCCAATGTTGGAGAACTTAGGGAAAATGCATAAATTTTGACAAGAATTAATATATTTGATTTAACAATATAGATATCTTTTGTCTACAAATTTTAGTTTTGATCCTTTCAAGTTACCATATGGATGTTATGATATATGGCTGAAATAGGCTTATAAACCTTTTGTAATTAGTTGGTTCTTGAGTACTTCGGGCCCATTTAAGTTTATAATCAGGAGGTGTGCATATTGCAAAAGTGATACAACCTTTGCAAGTACATTATCACTTTGTAAGAATTAAACATTTATTCTTTATACTGGTGTTAGGTTGTGATGTTTGTTTTAAAAATTTGGTTCAATAAATAGTAGCAGTAGCTAAAGGCATTTGAGTACATTAAAACTGGATTTAAAATTAATTTTATTGAGGTTAGAATTTTTATTTCTAGAACTTCAAGAATCTGTAATCTTTGTTTGCTATTTCATTGCTCTAATATTGTTGTGTTATCAGTAAGAATTTTCCAAAATTCAGTTGTAGGGCAGGAATGTATGTGTATATATATGCATATGTTCCTCATTTGCTTATGAATAGAAAAACTTAGAAACAATTCAGTTTGAGAAAGTTTTTAAATTTAAAAAAAATCAAAAATGAAATTTAAAAATCAAATATTGCGCCTCTAAACCAGTTTTAAATGTTTGATTTATCCAACTTTCCATATATTTCAATGATATTGTCAGATTCACCACAATCTATCATTTCAATATATATATATATATATATATATATATGCATTTAAAACTATATGCATATATATATATATATATATATATATGTATATGAATGCATGTGCATGAGTGTGTACATATATATATATATATGTACACAAATTTAGAAACCTGTAAATGAATATATATATATATATATATGCGCATACACTACCAGTCAAAAGTTTTTGCCCTCCCTCAGAAATTTTTATTTCTCATCCAAAGTTTTATTTATAATGAACAGGTTAAGTTAAGCACCACAATGGTTTTATTTATTATACTAAAGACAAGTCTTCTTGAGCCACATTAAATACTAATTAAACCAAAAAATTTTTAAAAAATCAAACATTTGATTTATCAAAATGACTCCCTTTGGTCGCTATCACGGCTTTACAAATCCTAAGCATTCTTTTCACCAAAAACTGAAGGTAGAGTAAATATAATTTTACCCAGCTTTCCTGCAAGAGTTGTCAGAGATGAACTGCACTTGTGGGTTGTTTAGCTCTGACTTTTCAGGCAAGTTCATTCCATACCAGTTCAATGGGATTTAAGTCCACTGATTGTGCTGGCAAAGATATTAATTGAAGGATATGCTGTTCCTCTTTGTATTTAATGTACCACTAGTAGTGTTTACAAGTATGCTTTGGGTCATTATCTTGCATGAGTACAAATCCTTGCCCCACTAGACGTATTTCAGATGGGATTGCATGATGTGTAGTATGCTGTGAAAGCCAGTCGGATTCAATTTGCCCTTTACCTGGTACAAATCCCCGACTTTGCAATTGGCAAAAGTCCCCCCATACACACCATAACAGCCCCCTCCATGCTTTATGGTTGGTGTGATATAGGAGGTTGGAGCTCTTTCACCAATTCTTTGCTGCACATAGACTCTCTTATTTGACCCAAAGATTTCAAACTTTGATTCATCAGTCCAAAGGACTTTATTCCACTGCTCTATTGTCTAGTCTTTGTGTGCCTTAGTGCACTGGAGCCTTTTGACATTGTTTTGCTTCTTCAACAGTGGAGGTGCCCGTGGTGTAATGGTTATCGTCATTGGAAATGGACACGGCGACACGAGTTCAAATCCTGGACGAGAATGATTGCATTTCACATAGCACTAATACCCTTGGGAAAGGTATGAATCCAATTATTCTCCCTCCAGCTATGGGTAAATAGTTGGAGAGACTGGGTTCTTCAGCCTTGGTGAGGCAACTAGTCTAGGAGAAGGAAAAACTCTGAATTCAAACCTGTTAAACTCCACTTAAAAATTGACCTTGTGTCATATCCTGCCTGAGTGGAGGGGTTGGTAAATAGGATTAACAGTGGTTTCTTGACAGCATTTTTGCCATATAGGCCAGCTTCACAGTGTCTCCTCCTTACAGTGGATTTTGACACATTTTTTTCATGACATTGGTTCAGTTGAGCAGAGATGTTTGGAGGAGTCAGCCTTCTGTGATACAAACTAGTGATTTTGATGAAAGTGTCCTCTGCATAGGTAAAACAAATAGTATCGAGCAAGCAGTAATTCAAGACAATATAGTTTAATGTGAGTTCAAGTGATGGAATAATGTAACTTTTTGAAAATGTTTTATTCATGCTCAGTACTAAAGAAAAAACATCTTCAAATCAATTTTCCTTATTATATCTGGTTATACTAAGGTCAAAGTTACTGAGGAAGATTTGTGTTTAGTATGATTAATAAAAACATTGTGGTGCTTAGCTTATTTCATGAAAAATAACACTTTGAGGATGAAAAGTAAAAGTTTTTGAGGGTGACCAAATACTTTTGACTGGTAGTGTAAATGCATACATGTATGTGTGTGTATATATATATATATATAATTGATTAAATGAGGGGAATCATTTTATTAGATTTGTTTAAAACATTAAAGGGACCCTTTCGACCGGCACTTCTTCAATAGCAATGACCGGAATCAATTAAAATAGTAAAATTAAAGAACAAGTGGGGTAGTAGAGAAGAGATAAAAAATCTTCAACTATTCAAATTCCAACCAGACTCCCCTAATAGAGTGATAGAATTGTCTTCTCTGTCTGCATAGGCTAGGGTGAAATAGCATAATTGCTATGGCTTTGAGAACGATAAGAAGCTTCTTGCACCTAGTCTTGTGCAAGACAGAAAAACGGTCATCTGAGTAGTTTGTCCAGAATATAAAATGTTCACTTCAGTGATCACCGATTGCCGAATCTTGTGCTTGTGAATTTTCATGGAATGTGCTGCTTGACTCGAACTTCCAGCCTATAGATAGTCCTACCTTCATTGTTAGCATCACACTGACATTGGAGTTTATATACCATCATGTTTTGTTGAAGTATTGATAGAATATCTTTTTGGAAGGACAAAAAGGCAGATCTGGTGGTGAACATGGTTCTCATCTTAAACGAGATAAAACAGTGCATAACCGACTCAGAGATTTTGTCAGCAAATAGCTGACAAACAGACCCAATCCACGGGAGCTTCACATATGCAGGGCATTTTGAAGGAACAAACGATATATATATATATATATATATATATATGTGTGTGTGTGTGTGTGTGTGTGTGTGAGTCTATATATCATATATACACATATGCATATATGTATACACATGTGTGCGTATATATAAATATATATAGTGTTCGCCAATGATCCGGGAGACCGGAGTTCAATCCCAGGAGGAGTCATACCAAATACTCAAAAAATGGTACTTGTTGCGTCCTTCCTTAACACTTAGCATTATAAGGTATGGATCAAGTGTAAAGTGGAGCAATCCAGGAAATGAGTTGTGGCCTCCTCTACAGCTCGGTGTAGTAGCTCTTGAAAAGTGAGCCTTCGAGTCGCCCTCGACCACGGTCGCCGACTTTACTTTACATATGTATTATTATATATGCGTATAAAAATATGTACGTATAAATTTTATAAATACATATATATATATATATATATATGTATATTCTTTATATGCACACATATGTATATATATGTTTGTATTTTATTTATATATCAATATGTAAATATTATATATGAATATATATTTTACATAGATAAATATATGTATACTTCTCATATATCTGTATATATAAATGTTTATATTTGTGTCATATATATATATATATATATATGCATGTGTATATATGTATATATTTTATATATGTATTGCTGGGATTATACCCGTGGAGAACAAGACAAATTCTACATCTGCAGTGTAATGAAAAATAAGGCTTACTATCGCACGAGACATAGCAAGAGAAAAGGAACAAAACATCAATTCGGTTGAAAAAAAGGGTTTATATTTAGAGAAAGATAAAGAAAAAGAAGAATAATTGCAGAGGTGTTTTTTGCAGACTTAATTATAACATTCATCTTGGTAACAGTTCTTTCAGTTCCATGTAGTTTTGGTGGCTGGTCCGTACTGATTCAAAGGCTTGAAGAAGGAGAATTTTGGGTCCCCATGTGTGTAGAGTCTCTCATAGGATGACATTCGTATGTACCTCGCTACTTGCAGTCGCCTGCTTCTTCAGCAGTCAAGATTCCGTGTTACATCGTAGGTGTCAAAGTAAAAGAGGTATATTAGTTTGAAGAACGCACACACATGTGGTGGTGCGGTAGATGTGCTGATAGCAGCTCGTGATTGGTTGTTTTCAGCCAATCAAGAGACACGTAAAAGTGACTCCGTAAATAATTTCCAATAGTATATCTCTCTCTATATATATGTATTATAGAGATAATTGAAAAACAAGGTAATCTAAAAAGAATTTGATACAAAAGAAAATCAATGTTATAACGTCTCGGTTCCAACGAACCATTATCAGGACTAAATCAAAACCTACGTCAAATGATATGTCTATAAATTAAAATTTTCCTAAAAGCAGAAAAACGGCAGCTGTGAGAGAAAGGTAGGTGAAATTTTAAATTAAAGTAGCAAAAGTAAATAGATAAAATATTTACTGGAGAAAGGGATTGGGAAAAAGGCAGTGAGCTGGAAATAAGTGTGTAAGGGTTAAGGAAATTGTGATAATATGAAAGGAAATTGATTAATTAAAGATGGAATATATTAATTTGTTAATAAATTAATTGCCATAGATATGAATAACAAATCTTTAGCTAGTTTTGATATCAGATCCCTATATACTAACATACCTGTCGATAGGTGTTTTGAGCGTTTAGATAATCACCTTCGAAAAACGAACACTATATTATCCCTACCTCTCTTTAAATTAATTAAAATCTGTACCCAGTATACATAACATTGTTATTGCCAACACAATAACACATTTTACAAACAGAAATTTGGTTTACCTTTTGGTTCCCCGTTCAATGGATTTTTTGCATGCATTTATCTCGAATTCCTGGAATCTGGTCCTTTTAAATATATCCCCAGCAGCGCTAGTAAATTTAGATACATTGACGACCTTTTACTTATTTATCCACAAGATCTTAATTTAAATAGTATCACTGACAGACTGAATTATGTAGAACCTTCTATAAAGTTCACATGTGAACTTGAATCCAACAACACTCGACCTTTTTTGCATGTTTTACTTATTAGGAATAGTGACAAATTTGAATTCAGGATTTACTGTAAACCTACCTGTGAAAACGACCACATACATTTCTTTTCACACTACAACACTAATACTAAAAGAGGATTTACCATATGTTTTTACCTTAGAGTCCTACGGATTTGTTCCCTGAAATATCTAAATGATAAATTTAATTACATAGAAAATTTCTTTCTTAAACTTCTTTACCCCATACCTTTTATACACTTTGCTAAATCTAAATACCTTAAAATCCAAAAATGAAATCGACCTTGAACTAACGTCAACACACCCTCTGATAAAATTAATCTACCCTATACCCAAATTACTTTACCTCATGATTCTTCCACTAACATCATAGAAAATAACTTAAATAAAGTTTGTATCAAAACTGTCTCTTTATCTTCTAAAATGATCCACGATTTACTACACTCGAATTCTCGACGCGATATTTTTTCTGACGCCGGTGTTTACTGTATTCCTTGCAAAGACTGTAAATTAAAATATATTGGCGAAACGGCGAGGAACATTTATAAACGTTTATAGAAGATATATTAGAGTTGTTAATCTTAATAATGCACTTCTTCAACACATTTCTAAGTCTGATCACAACTTCAATATTAATGCATCTACTATGTTAGCTTATATCCACAACAAAAAATTGAGACCAGTTGTTGAAGTTTGTGCAATTTCACTTTACCGATCAATCAATAATCGTCCGGGTTTTTTCAGCATTTCACCATATTTGGGGAAACTAATTTTAAATAGTTACCGTATATTCCATCTTTAATTAACTGATTTACGTACATATTATCACAATCTCCCCATTAACCCTTCCACACTTATTTCCAGCTCCTGGCCTTTTTGCTTTACTCTAGTAAACATTTTATCTATTACCTTTTGTTACTTTCATTTAAATCTTTACCTAACTTTCTCTCAAAACTACTGTTTTCTCCTTAAAAAATTAATTTATAGACAAATCATTTGATATTGGTTCGATTTTTGATTTAACTATGATTAGTTATTTACGCATATGTTAATTAACGTAAATTGGTGACCATAGTCGAGGGCGACCCGAAGGCTCCCTTTTCATTAGCTACTGCACTATATTATCAGATTCATTTTCATTGTTCACTTCCATATATATATAAATATATATAAGATTATTTTTGGTATATATATATACCTACATATATATACATTTCCTCGATATATTTATAAATATATAAATTTTGAGTATACGTATATATATATATATATATATATATATATATATATTTTGTGAGTGTGTGTATATATATATATATATATATATATATATATATATTAATAACATATATATTGATATATATGTATATAATATATATATATATATATATAAAACATATATATATATAGATACATATAACACACACACACACACACACACATATATATATATATTACATATATATATGTATATATATATATATAGTGTACACATTTACGTATATATAGAGAGAGACAGACAGAGACACAGAGAGAGTTCGTACATGGAGATATTTTTTAATAAATGTTTCTTGAATAACTCTGAATTTGATATTCAGGTATTTATTATTTCATATACATCTACTCTTCATGTGTTTTAGACTTTTTCTTCATCAGGAGATTGATAATGACTAGGGTAGTCTTTGGTAGTGACCATTACAGATACATATGTTGATATTTCTTCCCATTTATATGTGTATATATATGCATGTATATATGAACATATGTGTATATATATATATGTAATATATGTACATATATATATATATATATATACATATATATACATATATATATATATTAATAAATATTACTACGATTCTGCTGTCCATCGCTTTAACCATTACACCACAAGGACACCCCTCGCTATTCTTGTAGTATGACAATAGTGGTACACTCTTTAACTAGTAGCTTTTGGAAAAGTGAGTTCATATGTTTCCCTTGTGCATAAGTTTGAAAGTGAACATAATAGAACAACTGGAATTCAAACTCACTTACTATGATGTTGCAGTCCAGTATGTTAGCCACTACACCAGGGAGTCCCTGGGAGAGAGAAAGAGAGATGTAAAGATATATATGTAGATGTATACTTTTATATATCATCTTTATTATTATTATGATGAGTATCCATTTGGAGTCAACTGATGGACAAAAGTCTTCACTTATAGCTTCCATGGTAATGTTGATTGTATTAGTCTCTTGCATGTCTAATCTACAAATTCTACTATCTTATTTGTTCATCTTCTGTAAGGTCTTCTTTCTATGCTTGTTTTTTTCTGGGCACCATTCTACTAACCTTTTGCATACATATAGTCATATATCCATATCCATATCCACACACACACACACACACACACACACACAAATACACATATATTATATGTATGTTTATAAACAATATTTGCTTAAAGAAATATACTCATACACAAATTTATACATTAAAAATTATATATAAGCCATTATTTTGAATAACCATTTGCCATTTATCAAGTAACTCATTGATTCTTCTAAAATAAAATTCAGCTGTTTCAAGCTCAAGAATTTTTCACAAAAGTTGTAACTTGATTTTCTTAAGAATTTTTTTTGTCATTTAGAGCATTTTGTAGGGAACAAGAATAACAGAAATCACTTGGTGCAAGGTCTGGTGAATATGATGGATGAATTTGAAAAGACTAGCATAAAACCTATATTTTTTCTTTGGTGATAATTGCTGAATGTGACCTGGCATTATTATGGAGAAGCCCAGTATTTCTCCTACTGATGAGTGTGGTGCTTTCTTAGAAGATTTTCATTCAATTGTTGCATTGAGTGTCTAATTGAGGTTTAAAAACTCAAAATGAATAATACCACAGTGATCCCACCATACGCACAGCATAACTTTTCTTTCATGAAGTTTCACCTTTGAAATAGGCTGTAGAGAATCTTCTTTGTCAATCTGCTGCCTTTTGCATTGAACATTGTCATAAAAAACTCATTTTTTTCACTTGTAATGATATTCTTTAAACTGGTTTCTTCTTTGCCTTGAAACAAAATTTATTTTCATATATATGAGATCATATTTATTCTTCTCAGAGTATGAGGAAGCCAAACACCCACCTTTCTCACTCTTCATACCTTTTTCAAGTGGCAAGATTGTGGATTAGGATGTTTACATTCTACCTATTCTCTAGAAGCATTTTGATTAAAGCTGATGAGCATCCTGATCCAGGTTCATCTCTCAATGATATATCATCTGAACAAAACTTTGAAAACCAGTTTTGGACTTTGCTGTCAGTGATGACACCTTGATGATATATATGACACATTTTCTTTGCTGTTTCTGTAGCATTTTTGTTATTCTTAAACCGTCACAACATAACATGTCAAGTATGCACTTACAGTTCCTCCATTTTAGGAGTGTGAGGTCATGGATTAAATCAAAATACATACACTTTCACTGCTGAAATAAGAATGACTGATGAAGGCACTCTTTAATCAGGTAATTTCAGGTTTTGTTTAAAACATTGTAAGTTTGTTAAGTTAGAACTTGATTTTAAAAAGCAGAAATTATTTATGAATCAGTGCTATATATATATATATATATATATATATATATATATATATATATATATATATATATATTAATAGCTTGGATGCTTATTTGTGACCATTGGTTTCATAAAATAATATAAAATAAAACAGCTGTAATGTAGAAATCACCTTGAAAAACAGTTTTAGTGATTGTATTTACTTTTTTATTATAATTTTTAAACTTTTAGATTGAGTAAGTGAATAACAGCTATAAGTTAATCCCATACTCTTGTCTTTGATTTATTGGCACCAAATTTGTAGTTATGGTCTGAATTATTTGGGATTTTATTCTTTTTTGTTATTTCTGATATGCGTTGCATTTTTCTGTCATAGAGATAATGACCCGAAAGGGTTGTGTTTATAAAAAAGAAACCTAAATATGGTAATAAGATGAGATGAATGAATATAAGGAATACTTGAAAAATAGAGGATGAGAGAAGATTGGAATGTAAATCAGTGGATGGATAGGGAGTAACTAAGGCATCTAAGGATCACTGAAATACTTTGTAACTTTGGAATTAAAAGAGTTCAAAGTCATAGTCTGTCAGAAAACATTCACTGGGGAATTTATTCTGAACTTCAGGTGTTCTTGGGAATGAGCTGTTTGAGTGGAACTTGTGTCAAGAATAAAAGATATCAAAATAGGATGAATAAGATTCATTTTTCTTGAACAAAGTTTTAACTGGAAACTCCCAAATTAAACAAGATCAGACACATATTCATTCATAGTAGATAACTATATTGATAATATATAAAAAATGAAAATTCGGTTAAATATTCCCATTTTCTTGCTGCTGAGCCATATTTCTGTGAGTAAATTAGTCAGAAAATTTATCTTTTTATATATATTTTATGAAAAACATGGAATCTTTAAGAATGGTACGAATCCTTTTCTCCTCAGCAATAACTTCAATAGTACCACTACTATCCTATAAAGATGACTTTGTCATTAAATAACCCATGAAGGTTGATATGCCATTAAATAAAGAAATTGAACCAAAAACATGTATATTGTTAGAGAAAAAATTGAAAAAAGAAATTTATATTTAAAAATTAAAAATGGTTTACTTGTGGGTGGAATAGATATTGCAAAAAAGCTTTCATTCTTAACTTCTTAAATGGAACTTCTAACACTGCTGTCCACATGTAGGTATATAAAGAGCTTGATTCTTTAGTCCACCATAAGACCGATCCTTGTGCCTGACTTTATTCAAGTAAATCTGAACACTTTGCTTTTTTGTTTTTTTCAACAAGCTTATGCGAAATATTAAGTAGCATATACTGCTTTTGCAATTTCTCACTGAGCTGTTGACTAACTAGAATCTCATGAAAATTGTAAGGAACAAGTCAAAAACTGGAGCATTATATAAAACTGCATGTAATTTTTACAACAGTGATAAAACTATAAATACAATTAATTCTTTTTTCTACCTGATGAATATAATTGAGCCAAAATGTGGTATCATTTGGTGTTAGAAGCGAAGAAATAACCTTTTTTTGCTCAAGGCAAATTAGAGGTTTCTACTCACATGTTTTCACAAAATTTTATTCTTTTAAATGCAATTTGAGAGTCATATATGGCCCTCAAACATGTCAAAGGAAATACTGAAAGTCACAAAACAGTGAAATGGTTGAGATTGATTATTTTCCTTCAGAAATAAAAACCAAAAAGTTAGTTTCTAAGAGTTGAGGAGTTCATGATGTCATCCTTCAAAGATAACTGAAATCTCTTCCATTTGCTGATGAGGAAACTACAGATCATATACACACTCATATCCAGATTTTATTTATTTTTTAATCTTGATAAAATATTAAAATTTCTATGTGAGTAAAAGTCTGTGTATGTGCAGTATTTTTATGAAATACAAAAAAGCTTACACCCATAAAATATATAATAATAATTTTAAAAAAAGAATTGTATTATTTAAAATTATGTATATTTGTAAGGTGTTCAGCTTGATAATATTTATTTGAAGCATTTCTGACAAGTGCTTTGATTTAATAAAATGATCACCCACAAATAAAATAGAATTGCTTTGACTTCACAAACTTACTTAAAGTATCTTTTATTTCAATACCTAAGTTCACAGCTAAAAGTTCTGATAATTTGATTTTGAATGACTGTATATAAACATGGATACCTCATGTTGTTGACAAGCTAAGATAACAGGCCATTGTTAGTGAGTTTGATTCTCACTGGGTGCTCCATGTTTCAGACCTTGTGCTAAACTAAACTAAGCTTACTAAATAAGTACCGTATGTAAATGTGTGTCACAAAAGGTGTGATAAATTTTTTTAAAGAATTGTATCTACAATATCTTATAAGCTTCAAAGCTTTTTTAAAGATAAATTAGGTATTTTAAATCTTTCTGTAAAAATATAAGATATGAATGTGATTGAATTAAAAAATTTGTCTTGCCTAAACATGCTAGCAGGGAATCTCCATGGTGTAATGGACAACATGCTGAGTTGCAACATCGTAGTACGTGAGTTTAAACTCTAGTTGCACTATTCAGTCACTTTCAGATGAATACCCTTAAGAAAGACACAAACCCTCTTATTCCTCCTTCTGTGGGTTAAATTGTACCCCTACTGTAGATGCAAAGGATGGCTTTGGCATTAAATAACCCACAAAAGTTGATATGCCATAAAACAATGTGTTATGGTGACCTACCTACACAATGATGAACTCTTCCTCCTTCATAAATACTAACCCTATTTTACTCTCACTGAGACTTTCTCCCGGCTGTCAAACCTGACAGTTCGGACAGACACTTCTACCTGCTGTACTAACACTCTTATTTTGTATATATGTTCTGTTTATTCAATACTCATGTTCAACCTACTTTCTTTTCTTCTGTGTCTTCTTTCTGGCCCCTAACAGGTCACAGCACAAAATAACATGACATAAACACTAAATGTCTGTAAGTCAGTATGTATGCCTTCATATTTGTGCATGTTTGTGTGCATCCATATGTGTGTATCTACATAAGTAAATTCCCAGCCTAAGAAAGATAAAAGCATTTATTTTGCATAACAAATATTTATTTTTCAGGCTAATTTTTGACATATAGGTACATTCATGAAACACCCATTGAGAAATCCAAATGATAGTTATGATGGGGGTCTATGGGAAAATTAGTTTCTTTTAATTATAATACCTGACGTCTAGACTAAATCATTTGCAGATTTATTTAGCAAGCTAGCTATATTCCCATGGCTATCTACTCTTGTAAGTATATTTTTATGTTTGCATTCAAAGTTTACTGAGTATGACACATATATGCATGTGTGCTTGTGCATATATATATAATACAACTAAATACTCAGTTAAATGAAAAAACAGTTATATTTCAAGCAATTCGGTTTTGCTTAAGTAAACAGTTTAGTTTAGATAGGATCCCATCAGGTGCTACTACTCCAGGTCAGAGTGGACCTGGGAGTGATGGCAGTGAAGGGGTACTCCACATTCCCCAAAGCTCCAGCATTACTGGAGCCTCACCATCAGATTGTTCAGTGTCATATCCAATACACTCATTGGGGTGACGGTGGGGTCTTACTTCTCTGTAGAGATGCAGTTGGTGTGTTATATATTGACCCTCGACCAAGCCGTCAACCAAGAGATGCACCTGTGTAAATAAGTGGAAGAACAGCGGAAGTAGGTGGGCGTTAGACAATAATATAACCAGGTACCCAGATGGTTTGAGTTAGTTGGAGACAAGATGCCGAAGTGAGAGCCAGCGGCAAACGAAGGGCTTTGGGCCCTTAGTGACCCACGGTTGAGCAACCCCAGCCAAGATGAGGAAGAACTGCTGCTATGGTCGTGAGAAGAACTTGAGTCAATATAGCAGTCTATTTTTATAAAGAAGTGTATTCGTTTGTTGAAGTCGTCATTACAGTTGATTATGTTTCTGCATATATTTGTATTATGGATATACAACAGGTGTATTTTGCAGCCACAGCCGAATGGACCACATTATGTTTGTGTGTGTATATATATATATATATATATATATATATATATAGGTAGGATAGCATAGACAGTGTCAGCAGTGCTTTGTAACTGTCTGTTTCTCACCAATGCAATCATGTGACAAAGACTTAGCTTGATGATCTCAGAGGAAAGAAATTAACCATCACCAATTGACATTGACTCTGTGTCTATGCTATTCCAATTTAGACTTATACACTCTATCAATGATATTGAGCACTCTTTATTTATAAATATAGCAAACTATATTATTAATATTACAGCAATAACATTATCAAATAATATATCAATAATATAGCAAACTATATTAGGAATATCAACACACACATATGAGTGCAAAATACCAAAGTGAAAATGTTTATTAATATAATATTTTTAAAATGTTCTAACTTAGAAAATAAAGCAATTTATTGTATAATTTGCAACTAAATGAAAACTCTGCAGGGTCATCTTTCATGCTGAATGTTATTTTTTGATTATCCAGATTAATATAGAGAAGATAAGTATCAAACACTAATTAAAGTCCCTCACTTGTTCCTGAATGGAATCATCAATATCCTCAACGGGAATTCATTATATAGCATATACCAATTTATGAATATATCAGTTTGAGTTTCTTGATTTATAAAACATTATATACAATATATGCATGAATTCATCCAAACAAATAAAAGAAAACATTATAATTCAAACATTTACTTATAAATAGTCAACAAATAAAATAAATCCTTGGTAACATTAAGCAACAAAACCTGGTTGGCTAGGACTTTAGAATTCTGTATCTTTGCAGAGTGATAAGACACTTTTAACAAGTGTCCCAAACTGCATCTGATGGTGAGGCTCCAATCCTGGAGCTTTGGGGAATGTGGAGTACTCTTTCATTGCCATTACTCTAAGGTTCACTCTGACCTGGTGTCGTAGTACCAATTAAGGTCCCATGTATGGGTCAAAAAGAACTGTTAAATCATTTACTAGACTTGAAAGCATTTATGTTGAATAGAATTATTAATGTTAAATAACAATACTTAAAACACTTTTACTGTATGTAAACTTATAAACTCTGGCTCACTTTGAAATAATGTCAGCCGCAAAATATTCATTCACAAATCATATATATATATATATAACAGAATTTGGCATTAAATATCCTACAAGGGTTGATACGCCATAAAACACATTCAACTAATAAAGCATTTACTTATAAATTGTAGAAAAATGAAATAAATCCTCAGTAACATTAAGCAACATGCTTATATTCCCACTGGAAAAAAATCTCTAAATGTTACTAAACAAAATAAACTTTCTCCCCCTCTTGTATATGTGTGTGTATATTTATATATTTGTGTGTAAGTAAACTAATATACAAACTTACCAATGAAACTTTCTATCTATGATCTGGAGTATCTTAAAAATTTCAGATTTTCTTTTTGATATGCATTAATGTTTCTCTACAAAGAAAGGTTTTAGTAAAAGTGTTGATTTATTAACTGAAAATAAATCTGCTATTTAGTTTGTGAAAGTAAAATAAACATGTCCTATTTTTGGCTTTGTTAAACTATTGTTACCAACTTCTCTTTGTAAAATAACAAATATGCAAACTTTATTCTGTCAGTAAGTAATTCTTGCATAAATTGCTAACCACTGACAGTCCTTTTTTGGCTGGTTTTCTGTATTTAACATAGTCAACTATGATAAAATAACTAGTAATATCATTGGTGTAGTGGACTACTGCTGCTCCTCTATAAGAGTGGCTTCTATAGAAGAGAATAAAACAGCCATTGAAAGATAACCATGACCCACACTCAAACCACTTACACAAACCGCATCGCTCTTCGCGCGGGTAAAAAAGGGGCGCGTCCTGCTGAGGTTGGAGCCCTGGCCTCGGTGTTCGAAAAATCAGCTACAGAGCTCAAACAATCAAAACTACTAAAATGCAAGCAAACACTACAAATAGCCACATTTAACGTAAGAACCTTAAATAGGCAGAATGTTTTTGAATATCTTCTATCGAATAATTTAAAAATTCGTAAAGAAAGCCCTAACAGTAGTTTAGAAGAAAAAGCCTAGAACGCCTAATGCTACCACAGCCCCCCCCCCCAAGAGAAAGGGAAAAAGGAAAAGAAAAAAAAAAAAAAAAAACCCCAAAAAAACAAAAACGAATTCTCCCCTTCACCCCAGTAGACCGCCCCCAAAGCTACCTAAAATTTCAGTAGTAAATAAAAGTCCAAACGAAGAAGAAGCATTTGAAATCAGGAGCCAAGTGGAAGAAATATGTCAATATTGGTCAGTATGTCTTTAAGTCCTAGCAATTTGAAATGCTGAATTTTACAAAATGTTATGCTGTATTTTGTTTGTGAAATAATGCTTCAACTATGCGTTTTAAATGTAAAGGCACGCTTACTCTACTATAAAGCCAATTTGATATTAGCCTATCCACATGTCAGCGAACAAGGCAGAATGTTTTTGAATATCTTCTATGGAATAATTTAAAAATTCGTAAAGAAAGCCCTAACAGTAGTTTAGAAGAAAAAGAAAAAGCCTAGAACGCCTTATGCTACCACAGCCCCCCCCCAAGAGAAAGGGAAAAAGGAAAAGAAAAAAAAAAACCCCAAAAAAAACAAAAACGAATTCTCCCCTTCACCCCAGTAGACCGCCCCCAAAGCTACCTAAAATTTCAGTAGTAAATAAAAGTCCAAACGAAGAAGAAGCATTTGAACTCAGGAGCCAAGTGGAAGAAATATGTCAATATTGGTCAGTATGTCTTTAAGTCCTATCAATTTAAAATGCTGAATTTTACAAAATGTTATGCTGTATTTTGTTTGTGAAATAATCCTTAAACTATGCGTTTTAAATGTAAAGGCACGTTTACTCTACTATAAAGCCAATTTGATATTAGCCTATCCACATGTCAGCGAACAAGGCAGAATGTTTTTGAATATCTTCTATGGAATAATTTAAAAATTCGTAAAGAAAGCCCTAACAGTAGTTTAGAAGAAAAAGCCTAGAATGCCTAATGCTACCACAGCCCCCCCCCCCCTAAGAGAAAGGGAAAAAGGAAAAGAAAAAAAAAAAAAAACCCCAAAAAAACAAAAACGAATTCTCCCCTTCACCCCAGTAGACCGCCCCCAAAGCTACCTAAAATTTCAGTAGTAAATAAAAGTCCAAACGAAGAAGAAGCATTTGAACTCAGGAGCCAAGTGGAAGAAATATGTCAATATTGGTCAGTATGTCTAAGTCCTATCAATTTAAAATGCTGAATTTTACAAAATGTTATGCTGTATTTTGTTTGTGAAATAATGCTTAAACTATGCGTTTTAAATGTAAAGGCACGCTTACTCTACTATAAAGCCAATTTGATATTAGCCTATCCACATGTCAGCGAACAAGGCAGAATGTTTTTGAATATCTTCTATGGAATAATTTAAAAATTCGTAAAGAAAGCCCTAACAGTAGTTTAGAAGAAAAAGCCTAGAATGCCTAATGCTACCACAGCCCCCCCCAAGAGAAAGGGAAAAAGGAAAAGAAAAAAAAAAAAAACCCCAAAAAAACAAAAACGAATTCTCCCCTTCACCCCAGTAGACCGCCCCCAAAGCTACCTAAAATTTCAGTAGTAAATAAAAGTCCAAACGAAGAAGAAGCATTTGAACTCAGGAGCCAAGTGGAAGAAATATGTCAATATTGGTCAGTATGTCTAAGTCCTATCAATTTAAAATGCTGAATTTTACAAAATGTTATGCTGTATTTTGTTTGTGAAATAATGCTTAAACTATGCGTTTTAAATGTAAAGGCACGCTCACAACATATACATACACTGAAAGACACACATATATATAACATTTAATGTATATAAAATTGAATATATATTGAATTACATTAAATGACTTTTAGGAATTTTAGGTGTATAATAATAAAATGAAACTGAACTTGTACTTGATGACATTGTGATTGTGTTACAGACAGCTTGCCTTTAAAAAAACATTTATATTTTGTGATAAATTAATGTAACGCTTTACATATTTTATCTTTTTATGATCCTAGTTCTTCTGAAAGTTTTTGAGAAGTAGAGGTTAGGATCTCTTCTTTGTTTCAAAAAGCATCATAATCAGTAACTAATGGTCATCCATTTCTGGATTTAATCTCAAATGAAAGGTCACTACTCTGAAAATACTTCAGTTTTGGGTTGTATGTTTATATTTGAACTGAAGTTTTTCTTGATAGCAAGTATGATTAAAAGTAACAATTAAGGAAACATTTTTTTAAAAAGTTTTGCCTGTTTTCAAACAAAGGAACATCATTTCAGATTGAATGAATGAAGAAATGATCGTACAGATTTAGACATTTGAGTGCTTTCTGATGTGTCTCCAGCCATTTTCAAGAATCATACTTGTTTGTTTGGGATTAAAATGTTAAATTAATTTTTATTGTTTTGAATCATTAAGAGTGGTTTGAATTAGTTTTTTCTCTGTTTTTTTTATGAAGTTGATTTGGGCCACTGCAGTATTAGTCAACCTCCTGTAATTGTTATGAGTCAAATGAGATTATCATGATAGTCTAAGAGTAGATGAGCTTCTACTTGTTAAATATATTTTTAGAACTCTGTCCATGCTGTAAGAAATTTTGGTTGAGAGTATGCATTTACCAACCCCTCTGCAGGGGCAGGATATGACACAAGGTCAATTCTTAAGCAGTTTAACAGGTTTGAATTCAGAGTTTTCCTTCTATACTGGTTGCCTAAACAAAGCTAAAGAAACCAGAGTATTAGTGCTATGTGAAATGCAGTCAGTTTTGTCCAGGTTTTGAACTTGTGTTGCCATGTCCATTTCCTACCACATTAACCATGGGCATCTCCATATTTTGTTGACAGTAAGGGGTTTTATTTTGTTGTAACTATGTTATATATTGACCCTCAACCGAGCTGTCAATCAAGAGATGCATGGGTGTAAATAAGTGGAGGAACAGCGGAAGCAGGTGGGCATAAGACAATTATATAACCAGGTGCCATAGACGGCTTCGGTCAGTTCAAGTTGCAGTTCAAGTCAGTTGGAGATAGGATGCCAGTGTGAGAATCAGCTTGCAGAGTGAGGGCTTGTGGCCCTCAGTGATCCATGGTTGAGCAACCCCAGCCAAGAGGAGGAAGAAGTGCTGCTATGGTCATGAGAAGAACTTTGGGTCAAAATAACAGTCTGTCCCCGTCTCCAACTCACCTCTCACACACAACCAACATCTACCCTTTTGAGAATAAAGTGTGAGAGATATATCTTTATAAAGAAGTGTGTTCGTTCGTTCATTGAAATCCGTCATTATTGTTGACTATGTTTCTGTATATATTTGTATATGTATACGTGCAGTTGTATTATGGCTATACAACAACTATAAAGTACTTTATCAAGTACTTAGGGTCTTTTTTTGTTTATTTGTTTGTTTTCTTTGGTTTGTCTTATAAAATCTGGGTGTTTTTTGCCTGTTGGAGTTTCTTGGGGTGTGTTTTTGTCCAAATGATTTCTGATAGCACTTTAGTTTGGTAAGTGACTGGGAATATGTCTTGATAAAGTAATTGTAGTTAGTCTGGTATAGAATTTCTGTGATTATTTGGTTGGGAAAGCATTCATATAAGGGGCAAATGAATTCATGTACAATATTTGTTTGGCTTGTCGGTATTATTCTTTGTTGGAGTTGGTTGTGACTAATAACTAAATTGGAAATTTTCAGTTTTTTCATCATAGATAGAATTTCTGTGATTATTTGGTTGGGAAAGCATTCATATAAGGGGCAAATGAATTCATGTACAATATTTGTTTGGCTTGTCGGTATTATTCTTTGTTGGAGTTGGTTGTGACTAATAACTAAATTGGAAATTTTCAGTTTTTTCATCATAGATAATTAGTTTCATACATTTTTTTAGGGTCAATTGTAAAAGTGGAGTAACATGTAATGTTCTAATGTACATTCTTTTTCATGGAAGTAAGTATGCATCTGTTTGGTTTGGTTTAGTTTTTTTAGTTTCTTTGTTTTTAACGGCATATCAACCATCATGGGTTATTAAATGCCAAAACCATTCTGATAGAAGAATAGTAGTGGTACTATTCAACCTATAGCTTGGGGGATAAGGAAGTTCATACCTTTACGAAGGGTATTAATTCAAAAATAAAATTAGTTGCATGACTGAAGCTTAAACTTGTTTACTGTAATGTTGCAGTCCAGCACATTAGCCACTCCACCCTGCATGCATCTAATTACAATAAAATTGAGAAATACCTTTATTATTGTTGTAGTTATCTGTATTCTTTTAATGTCTTTTTTCCAAGGTCTTTGAATGTTTAGTTGTTGATGATGAAATTAGGGAAGCTGTTATTTATAAATGTTTGTTTAATATTGAAATTTTTTCTCTCAAAATATTGAGCACGAAGAAGAGATTAGTGGTGCTATATTAATTTTTTTTTTACTCAGGCAATCTTTTAGCAATTTAGTCATTCACTGTTCTTGTTTAAAAGGCAAGAATTTGTACTTGTAAGCTTTTTATGTATAGAAATTGTAAAAATTCTATCATTATAAACAAGGACAATAAGGAAGGAGAGTTTATTGTTAGTATTGTGTTTGTAAGTGGATTTTAAGATGGAATTCAGTTCAAAGGCAGATTTGAGATTGTTTATATTTTTTACATTATTGGATGAAATAAATGTATTGTCAATATATCAGACATATTTGCAGCTTATCAAAAACTAAGCTGTTAAATTAGGACATGTAAAATTGTAAAAATTTTGAAACCAGTGGATTACCTATACTAATGCCATTGGTTCAAGAATAAATATTTCCTTTATGATTGCAAAATGGATCTTCCATGGAATATGTGTACAGCAATTTTTGAAGACTTCCAACTTTTTCACTCAACCAGAGTAAAAACCTCTACTTTTATAATCAGCATTAACCCACTTGACAAAAAAATAACAACACCTAAAAGCAAAACAATTGTTGTATACAAATCCACTTGCCCCTTGGGAAAATGCCTTTCCCAACCCAAACAATTATTGAATTCTTATACTAGACAAACTACTACTAGACAGCTTGCTTGTCACTTATCAAACCAAAGTGCTATCAGAAATCATCTCAACAACTAAAATATACAACAAACTCTAATGTGCCAAATTTTTCAAGAACAAACTACCATTCTTGAAAATAGCAGGGGAAACAGCTGAAAATATTTAAAGCCCTGAATCTTTCTGTCAATTTTCTATGTTCATTCAATTCAAATTATGTTTCCTTGTTCATAAAACAGAAAAAGTAAAAAGAATCCCTACATGCTTTTTGTCAGCTCTTTTAAGTGAACATGCATATATATATGTATATATATATAAACATTCACACAGATACCTATCTGGACAGAGCTGAAGAATATAAGTCCTTCCTGGTCAGCGAGCTATGTTGTGTTTATGTGTAGAAATCCATAAAAGAATATCTCTTATGAGTTGGTTCTTACTTTGCCAGCAGTGCCCAGCAGGTATTTTTCGTCCTACTTGGATGGTTTGTGAGATTGGAGGTAAATGGCCATACAGATACTGTTTTGTGAGTGTTGTTTCCAGGATTTGTTCAAAACAATTCTGTATGGACATTAGATGAAGTCTAGAAAACCTGCTAGGAATGATGGATAATAGGGATAGCTGGCAAGAGAGATTCGAGGAATTCTGTATTATCACCACCTTAATGCTGTTGATATATATATATATATATATATATATATATATATATATATATATATATGTTAAGTAAGTTGGTCGACCGAGGTTGAAGATGACTTGAAAGCTTTCTTTTCAATGGCTACTACCATGAGATGTAGAAGAGGATGCTACTCCTTTCCCTGCATTACTCCACTAATCCCTTGATCTGAACCTTATAATGCTAAGCAAGGAGACATCAAGTACCATTTTTTGAGTCTTTGTAATAACTCAACTTCAGAACTAACCACAATCTCCTGGACCAATGGTGAACACTCTACCCCCATGCCAATAGGCAAAGATATATATATATATATATATATATATAATCAAGTGTTTGGACTTGTGGAACTCAGAGTTTTTACTTATTAATCTTACTTTTTATTTTTTAATATTGTTAGATTATCTCAACACTTCCAGTACATTTTATGCTTTTCAAGTATTGAGCCTTTTTATTTTTAACTGAATTTACTGATGTTAGAGATCTTACTAAATAGTGGCCATTTTAATTGAATATGTACATATATGATAATATTAATAAGATAACATAGTCTTTGATAATCTTTATATGAATACAGGCAATAAACTTTGGAGTCAAGATTTGTAAAAAAGGAAATCATTTTAATACATGTACATGTGTTCATATATATGTACTTTAGCACATCAATAAATCAGTAGCCTAATGATTAAAAAACACTCTATACAAAAAAAAAATTATTTTTTAAAGATAATCTCCTCCCTAGTCAATTCTCTTAACCCAATATTTCTCAATATTAATCACATAGATCAAACCTTATACAGAGAAAATTTTGCATAAAAATTCAGTTATTAACTCTTTGTTGAGCTACAGAAATGTTATAAAGTTTATCAACACAAATTTGAACTCACACACAAACATGTGCACACAAACATGTGCACACACCTCTGTCAAAGGAAATTTAAACAAAAAATTGTATCCACATCTTTGTGAGATAAATTTTTTTACGCTGACATTTTGCATTAAAGTGTATATTCATTTTTGAAAAGTGTAAGAGTTATTAAGTTAGGTTTTTAATGTTGATGTGTCTAACAGTGTTACTTATCTATCTATCTGTCAATATATATATACATATATATATATATATATATAATTGTCAAAAATGATTGACTATATTTATGTCTGATAATGTCAGTTTCATTTCAGACTAACACATTGAAATTTGTAAAAAAAATATTTTAACTTTTTATGAGCAAATTTTTAATGCCCTGTTCAGAATGTTACCCCATTGGCCAGAATGTCTAATTACATTTGTTTCATTCTGTGTGTCTGATTTTTTGAACTGGTGAAACTTCATCTGCTCCTCATATTATTTGAATGGTAAAAATGTGTTTAGTTTTTAATTTTGGTTATTATTATTATTATCATTATTATAATAAGTTAAATTCATCATTGACAAACACTGCTTACCTAATCAAGAACATTTGCAATTTCCAACAAAAAAACAACACCAGCAAAAAATAATTGAATATATATATATATATATATATATATATACTGTCTAAACAAAGTAAGTTAATGTGATATTTCAACAAATACCATATTTAATCTTGTTTTTATTCATAAATGCAAGTAGGTAATGACTGTTAAAAGAATGTATCAAAGAAAAAATTTGAAAGAAAAACAAAAATAAAAAACTTCAAAACAAAAGACATTCAGAGAGAAAGAACTAAATGAAAGTCCTTAGAAAAACAAAATGGAGAATTTCTCTTCAATGGTAATGCATCAATAATCAATATGAGTTTTCTAAATGGCTGATTGCATTTATTTTCATGAACACCATTAATAAAGACTTTTTAAAGCCAAAACATAAAGAAAACCACACCCATGAAAAAAAAAAACACAATAAACAAAAACAAAAAAAATCTTGTGAATGTGAGTCTCAGGGAAAACATGAAATGATAACTTTCTGAAAGAATTGATATTCTTTAATGTGGGAAGAAAACAGACATTAGGGAACATTATATGGAGGCTGGAAAATGGTCATTTCCAAGCTTTGGGCATTATAACCGTTATAACAGAATATCCTGTCGTCATTGTCAAAGGAGTCCAAGATCCTATCTCTCTTCATACCCACAATTTCCAAGTAATGAGATTTAGTTTTTGTGAATCATTTTCAACAATATCAATGCTTGCTAATAAAATGGAGCCCATTATAGGTATGTAAATAGTCATGTCTATGTTGTTCTATTGCAATTGTGTAGATAATGATGCAAGTATCTACACACATGCACACACAAAAATTGATTAAACAAAAAGATATTGAAAATTTTTTGCAAAATTTTTACAATCAGTTTTATGGTTAGTAAAAAGTTTTTGCATTAAAATATGATAATAAAAGAAAATTCTTGATTACTGACCATGCTCACTCGGAAAGGTATTTCTTTCATGAAGTTTCAATGATAGGATTATGCCTATGACTAAATATTCTTTGAAGTTATTCATACAAACTTGTACATTTCTATGAAAATCAGTTTGAATGACTAACTTTTTATACATGTTTTTGTTTACTGAAAAGATTTTTTTTTTTCACACAGGATATGATTGTATATTATTTTGTTTTTCATTGTTGCTTTCTCAGATTTTTCAAGTTATAAAAGAAAACATTTTTAAATCAATGCAAATAATAAAAATGTCTTAGTTAACGATATTAAATTATCTTATTGTTTTCGATCAGCATATACTTTAAAGTATCATTTTATTATTATATAATCATTTATTAAGCTTAAATGAGTTTGGCACAAGGCTACATGTATGTGAATTTCATTGAAAATTGAAAACATGACAGTCTACTAGATTATCTTGATTACCTTTAATCTGCATTTCTTATATTTGCTAAGCTAAACTTAGCTTAAGCATCAGGCACCCAGTAGGGATGGGACTGGTTTTACTTGTAGTAGTCTGTGAGATGAACTGGTTAACCTTTATGTAGTAAGGTGTTACATTTGCCAATCATATGAAGCTGTTTGTTTCACTTTATGCTAATGCCCGGGGTGGGGGAAAGCTTGAATCTATGAGTTCTCACCCCAGCTATGGGTAGAGTGGGTTCTTTTTAGTATTGCAACCAATTTAAGAGAAAGAAAAACTGAATTCAAACCAGCTTTAAAAATTGACTTTATGTCTGTGGTCGAGGAGTTGGGTAATGGGTATTTACATACATTTTATATCATCTCTCTCTCAATATATACATATTAAATGGTCACCTTTTAGAATTCATATTATATTTACATAATAAATGTACTATAAGATTTTGACACTTGTTTATTTTCTTCCTGTCTTTTGTATTTGCTATGTCACTAACAGCATTCCCATTTCATCGGTCTTTTTTCAGTCCATGGCAAGACTCAGGCACTTATTCTGCCATGCAAGCTTATGATGTGAGATCAAGGGGTTTGAATTCAGAGTTGTTTTTCTCCAAAACTGGTTGTATTTTTTTTAATGTCCCCCATATCCTCATATATAAAACTATTGGGATGAATTTCTTGTCTAGGATTCAAGCAAAATTTGCATTGAGCTGGGATAGGGATTCTGGTTGAATATAAAGAATGAGGCACTTGAACAAACTTGTATTTTGCCCAGTTGGCTGGGGCTGTAGAATACACCGACTACATCTCTGCAGAGGGTTATGACCCTCCCAACAAGTGTCTTATATATGACACTAAACAATCTGATGGTGAAGTTCCAGTGATGCTGGAGCTTTGGGGAATGCTAAACTGAATTGTTTGAAATAGAACTATTTTTGACATTGAAACTGTACTACGCTAAACTAAATAGTTCAAAATAGAACTGTTTTGACATTTAACTGTGTGTAAACAAAAACTATACTTATACTAAACTATATTGTTTGAATTAGACCTGTTTGACTAAACTGAATAGCTTGAAATAGAAATGTTTTTGCCAATTAAACTTTGTACTTATGCTAAACTGAATTGTTTGAAGTAGAACTATTTTTTTTTAAATGGATTTGGCATTAAATAACCTACAAAGGTTGATATGCCTTAAACCCAAACAAACAAACATAAACGGTATTGTTTAAAATAGAACTGTTTTGACAATGAAACTGTACTTATGCTTAACTGAATTGTTTGAAATTGAACTGTTTTGACATTTAAACTGCATACCAAGCAAAACTGAATTGTTTGAAATTGGACTGTTTTGACATTTAACTGTGTGTAAAAAAATTATACTAATACTTATAATCGTTTCAATAAGAACTGTTTGACTAAACTGAATAGCTTGAAATAGAAATGTTTTTGACAATTGAACTGTGTACTTATGCTTAACTGAATTGTTTGAAATAGAACTGTTTATTTGTATAAAAATGGATTTGGCATTAAATAGCCTATAATATAATATGATATCTATCAATGCACACTGATTAATTTAGAGTGCTTATGACATTAGTTGTATCATAGTAGATGTATATATTAAAGACGATGAATAGTTAAGAGTACATTATTAATTACTTGAATTCTCTCAGATTCATTTTAAATATTTAATCAGAGCATTTCAATAGACAAAAATGTTTTGTTTTACATGAACTGTACTATTTGAGGTCTGCCAGTCTAACATTCTGACTTTTGTTTATGCTACAGAAGAAATGTCTTCAATCAAATTGTCAAGATTTGTCTTTCATTCCCATTCACTTTAGAGATCATAAACAAAAACAGTTTTCTTAGCTAACTTTATGTCCCTTGGAAACCATAATCATGTTCAATGCTGAGTGGACATCTGGCTTTTATAAGAAAAAGAGCCTCTGGCACACTTAAAGAAAGTCAGTTTCCCTGCTCCAGACATTTTCATTTTCCCCTAAGGCCCTTTCTTGACTTATTTCTGCCTTTTATCAATCAGAAAGCTTCCTCCATTTTAGGAGGTGAAGGAAAGTAGCCAAACAAGAGAAACAATTGGAATGAAATCACAGTTGCTTTGTCAGCAAAGTGACATTGATCACATATATCAAGAAATTGTAGCAAAACATTCTTAGGGTTTGATTGGATTATTTATCCTTGCTTGTCACAGCTTTAGTGGCTTTGCAACCAATCAAATCATTTGGGGCATATTTCTGGAATAATAATAATAATAATAATTATAATGATAATGATTTTGTAGGTCAAAATATAAATAACCTCTTTCTATATGATAATAAAAATTAGTTATATTTAAAATTTTCAATCTCATTCATTTCATATTCAATTATTAGTTATTAAGTAATTCATTTCATGATTTTTACCAGTGATAGCCTAACTAGTGATATCAAGGGTAGGATTTATGCAATGAATATGACAAAACTTTTATTCACTTGATGAGTATATGTTCCATTATGTAGCAAGTTCTGATTCAGAAAAAAATAAAGAAAAGCCTGGTTGTATTTCTATGTTGACTGCATTAGCTGTGTTAGTACTACTGTATGTTTGCACCAATTGGAAACTCTTGGAGAGAAAGCTAGATGGGGACTATACATGAATATTGCATAGTGTTTTTAATAAATCCTGAAAGCAGCACCCTACAAAACAGTAGTTGTATGCCCACTTCACATGGACACATATTGGTCAACCAGCAAAAATTCATATTCATCAGCTGTGTGTGGATGCTGGATGCCACCAAGAGGACTTACCAAGAGTGATAGCCAATAGGGACAGATGGTAAGAGAGCATCAGAGGAATCCATATTGTCAGCATGCCTTGATCAAAATTTGCTGGCCAAGTTAAAGCTTTGCTTATTGCTGCCATCTGACTTAAAAGCAACTTCACCAGGTCCAAATTTTGATGATTACAAATGAAAGTCAACGATTCTTTACCGAACATTTCTTGGAATAAGTTTTAGAATTCGATCTGCATTTAAAACTGAGAAGATATGGATAATCAAGTGTCAATGAAAGTATTTTTGATAGAATTGAAATATCATAAGAATAATGTAAGTTGGTTTTAAGTATGTTAACCCTTGCTGTGTTATGTCATGCCAAAGTCAGTCTTTTTTTTTTTTGCAAGCAATTTTACAGTTACATGTATCTAAAAATTAAATAAATGATTAAAATTGTGAAAATTTAAGTATTTAATAAATAGATCCAATGATAAATTTTAACTTAAGTGATTTAAGATGTTTAACCAAATTCACAAGAAGGGCCACATGAAAAGTAGTCAAAAAAAACGTATCGCATAAAATATGGTAATTGTGTATCCACAGTTTTATAAAGTCGTTTAAAAATAAAGTCAAAACAGGAAAAGTAGATATGATTATTTAAATAATTATATTGTATTTAATTAGTGTAAATTCTTTTTATACGATCGGTTAATAATTGAGGCTTTCAGATCACCAAGGAACACAAACCAAAACACTAGCAATAAACATCCCAACGGCACAATGACCATTCCTAAGACGAAAAAAGTACAAAACGATTAAGATAAGTGAGTCAACTATCCATAGTTGAACGGAACAATGGTTAGTAGAAATACAAAACCATCCCATAATGCCAATACATAGAAACTAGTTCATCAGCATAACCATGGCTCATTTTACATATGCCATAACAATACATAACCTGACGAGCTTTAATCGCCCCCACGTAAAGTAAGCAGGAGGGTTAATCACCCCCCCCCCAAAAAAAAAAAACTGTGGTTGTTTAATCACTCACCCTTCCGAAAACAATAAAAAAAACATAACAACAAAACCCAAAACAAAGATCTGAGATTTGAAAAAAATCAATTGCCCAAAAAATACTGGAGCGCCCAACTCTCTCCAATCCACCTTCATGAAGGTGTAGAGAAGAGGAAAATCTCGTATTTTGGTTTGGCGCTCAATTTATTTCGACACTTAATTTCAACTAATCAGGATGACTAATCCTATTCAGCCTGGACCTTCATTTCTGCCCACCAAAGCTTGTAAGCCGCCAAACCCAGTCTTTTTGGCTTGGGAACGCAGACCAGAACAGACGTTCCTCTGGCCGTTCCTACTTAGCGATGCTTTTTAGCTAGACAAGCCGCCCAGTGTAGATATCTCACTGTGGCTCTAACATAGCAGCAGCAACAACATGGACAATCACGAGGGAAACCATCTAATTTATGGATTCCTTATGAGGAATCCCAGTTGAATATAAATTAGATGCATACAATATGCCTCGCACAGGCCCAACTTTGTGTCACCCCAAAATTGGCTATGTCGATCCGAGCGTAACTCCGCTCTCGACACAAAAAGCTCCCAATTCACCGCTGGTCCACATTAATGGAGATAACGCATACTCTCCCCCAAATACCAGATACAAAACTACACGGTGACTCCAAACACAATCCCTCACACGTCCCGCAACACACGCTGCCATCTCAACATCTACGCCATTTCATCTCCATACTAACAAGCCTAAACTCCACGAGTCTTGCAGCACCAAAAGCAAACCATATTCCATGCTGCAATAAAAACCTATTCATAAAAACACCTTTCGACCTTCGCCATCTTACTTCATCTTCAACCACCTTTTATTACCTAACAACTATTAGCGAGGGGACTAACAACACTAAGCGAGGAAACACTTCAACGTAAACACGCATACGTTACCACCATTCCTCGCTACCAACAACAAAAACTCCAGCTACAAAATGGTTCCCCCTCGCTAAACAATAATACACATTTCATCATCGCTAAAAAGGCAAATCCCGTAGGACTTTTAACTTGCCCCCAACCAAATGATCCAGGAGGACATTTAATTCACCTCCATAAATAAATTATGATTCCGGGGGAACTTTTAACTTATCCCCAATCAGATGAACCCGAGGAAAATTCACCACCCTTGCACTAAATTTATCAAAAATTAAAAAAAATATATATATCATAGGCTAACATGACTCTTTCCTCACCATCGTTTGCGTCAGGTCACCTGACTTTCTAATGTTTGCTGTGACTGGAAGCGTCAACCCATCTGACCTTCTTTGCAGGCTACCTGCTTCCGACTTCAGACGATCGATATATACCATCCTCACGAGCACGCCCCTGGTAGTTGGTATTAAGCGTTTCGTCTGACGCGCCTGGTCCTAGGCGCCATTCCCCAAGGCAATACCTGAGTTTATACCTGAGTTTATTGCTTGACGCCTGAGGCGCCCCAGTAGGGGAATGCCGACGAGATCAAGCATTTTTGTACCTGCCACGCATGAGTCTTGATTTGTGTATGGCCTTGTGTCAAATCCTACCTGGTTAGAGGTTGGATAAATATAACCCATTTGATCTCCCAGCGTTCCACCTCGCCCTAACAAAAAATATAATAAAGGAATTTCTACTCGGAGAAAAAATTTAAAAAGAAAAAGAAAAATCATGAAATTAGTTGAACCAACTTGACAAAAAATGATTGAAAAAACCTTAACAACACAAAACAAGAATAAAAAGAAAATCAAATACAGCAAGTCAACGTTATCAGTCCTTCAACCCTTCAATTTTTAAGACCCCCCCCCCGCCCTACACACTTTATGCGGCCCTGAATTGACTAGTAGCCTTGAAACCAATACCACTTTTTCTATTTAACTTCTTTTTTTTTCTGTCTCATTAAATTTCACTCTCTTTCCCCACTGCACTATAACTATTTCTCTTTTCTTTTTCTTTATACCTCCCTTTTTATCTATTCATCTATTTATTTATTTATCTATTGTAAATATTCTGCCTTTTTCCTTCCTTTTTTATCTCACCGTTCTCTGCGTTTCTCTTTCCCTCTTCCTTTTGTTCTCATATCGCGAATCTTCTGCCAGTTTTCCCTTTCTCCTCCAGATTTTTTCTGGACTTTTCCGGATTTTCAAGGATTTCTTCTTTTTTATTTTCTTTAATTAATACGAAAAAATAAGGTTTTCATACAAAGAGAGAGAGAGAGAGAGAGAGAGAGAGAGAGATGGAAAAAAGCATTATGAAGGAACTCTCTCCAAATTTTTTCCTTTTCTTTAATCAATGTTTCACTAAACGTCATTTCCCTTCTTTTTCTCCTTAGGGTAATTCCGTGGAGAAATGTTTATTTTTTCATTTACAAACAAAAATTGATTTAACAACTTTTTCCTGAAATGACGATTTTCTAACTACGAATCCACGTTATCTTTAGGGAAAGGCAAAATTTCTTTCCCTATAAAAAAAATTCGATACATTTAACTGTGATAAAACATAATCAACTTAATGAGCTGCCTTATCACTTCTCTAGGATAATTTTTAAAATGTTTAAAAAATTCACGGAAGAGACAAAAAAATTGACCACTAAAAGTAAAAAAAAAACAAAAAAAACGTGGGAAATAGACAGAGAAAAACTTTTATGCCATTAAGACCGTTTGTATTTAAAAATTCTTAATAGTTTTGACCACACATACACAAGAAAAAAGGAAGTAGATTACTTATCAATTTGTTCTTTGTATATTATTCTCCGTCAAATTGTATACAAGTTACCCATATTTAAATTATATACAAATTTATTTTTCCTAATCGTCTATTTATGACATTAGTATAAATTGTTTTCGAAAAAAATAATTTAAATAAACTTAACATACAGGATTTACACTCCTATATTTTAGACCAATCAGCGAAGAGCTCATAGTGAAGAAAAATTCTTGAAAAATAGGATCAAAAACTCACTTGTTCCCAAGACAAAGGTAGGCGTCAAAATAAATTTAGTAGTTTCGGGAGCCAGATTGGATAGAATAGTCACACACCGGTGTTTTCAACTACGTCCACGCGTTTGAATTCCAAAGGAACTTGTCCCGTACAAAAATAAATCTTGCGTTTGGAGCCGGTCACATGACTAGGAAACCTATTTATTTCACACTCGCAAAAGCAATTTTCTCTCACTTGCTCTCCACTCTCAGATATTTACCATGCTCAGTTTCAGACACGTAGCATGGGAGAACTTACAGTCTGTAAAAACATGTTCGATGTCGCAACGAAATTATTATGCGTGCCATTTTTCAAACTACTCAACTTCTCATGGATGTCAACATCTTCTACTACATACATATATAAACATTCAGTCAGCGGGCAAACACATATTCCGAAGCTATTTTCTTTTTAGTTCACATTTTTGTTGGAAAATTTCTTTTGATTGCGTTGTTCATATTGTCTGTGTTGTAAATTTTAGAAGTGATACTCGGAGTTTTGCTCCTAAGAAAACTTCGAGAACTCCATACTCCACAAATTCAGGAATCTAAATACATCATATTTGTCAATTTAGCACAAGAGACAGCTTTATTATTCATTCATTTATATTTCAAAATTATAATCAGATAATTACTATGTATATTTCCCTTAAAAATAAAAAAATTGACTAAAATAATTTTGCAACGAATACAGTACGCGTCTTTAAGAGTCAGTTGCTGAGAAATTCAGTTGGATTTTTAGGGTACTTCACTTTCTTTCCTTTCCTTTTTATTTCTCTCTTTTTTCTTTCTTTTTGAGTCAAAAAAAAAGAAAAAAAAAAGAAAAAAGTCACTTAAGTGTTTCTGTGTGTGTGTGTGTGTGTGTAAATCAGTCTCAGTTGTCCTCTCTCTCTTTGTTCATTCCCTTCTATTTTTCTGATGACCGTGTGCATTCGTTGCAGCCTTTTTCTGTGTGCGTACACTCTTTCACAAACATATACTCATGTATCTACTCTTACATGCATGCACATACACATTCTTTTCTTCTTCATCCTACGTATGCGGCACTTTGCTTTCCTTTTCATTGTGGTATTATTTCTTCTATTTTTCTTTTATTTTTTTTCTTCTTTTTTTTTCTCCCGTCTTAGAAAAGGCCTTCACTTCTCTCTTGAGTCTTCGCCACCATTTTTAAGGGTTAATCCTGGTCACCAAGGTAGTAACTGTGACGTAATCGTTTGTTGTTTCCTTCTTCTTCTCTTCCCTCCCTCCCCCACCTCTAGGTGGCCTTATCTCTGCAGGAGTGCAGATCACGAAAAAGCATTTCAGGGACGAATCCTTTGGTCACGGAACCATTTGTGACGGAGCCGCCTCACCTGCTGCTCGTGCATCTGATCATTGTGCATTATGTAACCCCACACTGTGATCGTTGCAGTTCTGCAGATGCCTATCAAGGTGCATAAAGCCCAAGGCGGTGTCGCCAAAGAAAAGGAAAAAGAAAAGCCAAACAAATCTTCAAGGACTGGACTTAATCACGAATTTGCCACTTCGGAACGTTGTTTTGTTCCCCCCCCCCTCATGCCTGCACTGCGAATTCGAACTTGTTACTGCTAAGTTTATGTACTTGATATGACATGTGTCACTTTTATCGTCCCAAGCGGATCTCTCAAACCAATTGGCTAGTCCAGTTGGTATCCCGACTGCACCTCTGCAGAGGGGTAAGCCCTTTTCCCCCATCCAACGAGTGTCCTGATGTGACACTAAACAATTTGATGGTGAGATTCCAGTGATGCTGGGGCTTTGGGGAATGTGGGGCACCCCTTCATTGCCATCGCTTCCAGGTCCACTCTGACCCAGAGTGATAGCACCTGATAGGGTCCTATTTATGGGTTGAATAGATCTTAACTGCGTACTAATGCAAAACTGAATTACTTGAAATAGAACTGTTTTGGTCATTGAAACTGTATTTACACTAAACTGAATTGTTTGAAATGGAACTGTTTGACTAAACTGAATAGCTTGAAATAGAAATGTTTTTGACAATTGAACTGTGTACTTATGCTTAACTGAATTGTTTGAAATAGAACTGTTTATTTGTATAAAAATGCATTTGACATTAGATAACCTACAAAGGTTATGTCATAAAACCCAAACTAACTAACCAACCACTAAACTGTGTACTTATACTATACTGAATTGTTTGAAATAGATCTGTTTACTTGTGAAAAATGGATTTGGCATTAAAAAACCTACACAGGTTGATATGCCATAAAACTCAAGCAAACCAAACCAAACTAACCAACTGGCTGAACCAGTATAAATGCTGGGGTGAATTTTCCTCTTTTGGCCCTAGGCTACTCTTAGAGTGAACATAAAGATATTGCCAGACTGTATATCTCCAGGTTACCCGAAAAAGTGAGACAATAAAACTTAAGTCTTTTAAGTTGGAGCTTGCTAGGTCTTCTCAGCCTTATCTGGCTATTTCCCTTAGACTGGGAGAAGTGAATGAGTAGTCCATGCACAAAATATTATGGCCACACACACACACACACACACTCATCCATGTCCACAATACATACTTATAACATGCTTACACATATTCACGTAGATATATCAATGCAAGATGAACACACACACAAATACATATATATCATCATCATATTGTGTGGCTAGCATGTATTTCCCTGACTCTCTCTCTCTCTCTCTCTCTCTCTCTCTCTCTCTCTCTCTCTCCATTTGCCTCTGGCAGGTCTTCTAGACTACATCCTGTGTCCATACAGAGCTGTTGTAGATAAGTTCTAGTTGGTCGTCCAACACTTGCATGTCCATGTGAAGGGATCCTTACGAGTTTGTCCTTACTTCTTCAACAGTGTCCTGCATACCTTATTCGTCTGAAAGCTGGGAGGTAGGTAAGCGTACAGCAACAGTTTTGCAGAATGTTGTTTCCAGGATTTGTTTAATATAGCTTGTAGCATTCTTGTGAAATTCCCGTCTAGCTTTTTCTCTATATGTTTTGTCAGTATCTTTTTGGTACATCCATATAGTAGAATTGACACAACTACTGCTAAAAAAAATAGCGTTTTATTTTATTGGATAAGTCTGACTTCCATATGATCAATAACCAATCAATAGCAGTCCATGTCTTCACTAGTCGCATATTGATGTCATTTTCAGTAGATGAGATGCTGCTTCTAAGGTAGGTGAACTTGTTCACTAATTTAAAATTTAAAATTCTTTAAAATTCTTTGGAAGAATCAAAATATTTTCCAGAGAAACTGATCCACATCACAGATTCTGACAATCCGTTGAATTTTAGAAGTTTGTGCAAAAAAATCCTCAAGGCGACACTCTTATTTATAGATTTCTTCAAGGCATTTAACTCTATACACTGACGAAAGTTGGAGTAAATACCTATAGTGTATGGTCTCCCCAAAGAAACTGTTGCAGTCATAATGATGTTCTATAAAAACATGAAAGTAAAAGCTTGCTCACCAGATGGAGATACAAACTTCTCTGATATTGTTGCTGGTATTCTGCAAGGGGATACATCAGCCAGATACCTGTTCATAATGTGCCTAGAATAAATGCTTTGAACATCAATAGATCTAATAAAAGGAAATAGTTTTCCACTAAAAAAGACAAGAAGCAGATGATGATACCCTCACACAAACTATTACGGATGCAAACTATGCACATGATATAGTGTTTCAGCCAAATACACCTACTCAAGCTGAATCCTTGCTGCATAGTCTGGAGCAGGTGGCAGATGCCATCAGCCTTCAAGTGAATGCAGAAAAAACAGAGTTCATATGTTTTAACCAAATTTTGACACATATATATATATATTGTTAATTTGCATGTACACACATATACATATACACTTACATATGTATCTACTTGGTCAACTGATAACCACATACATATATAACTTTACATACTACCATTCCAAAAATCCATAGTGTTACAACCCTTGGCTTATATTATGCCCAAGTCAGATTAACAAATATATGTATAATGTAAATACTTGACTAATGATATTTCTATTGAAAATCAGTTTATTTTGAAAATGTATTATATATGTTTTTACAATAGATATGAACTGGAAATCAGGAAGAAAGTGATTTTCAATGTCAAGAATTAATGTAAGTATTACTGACAGAGAGAATAGGGATACAGAATCTATAATGCTTAAATTAGAATTATATACTAACTCACAATACATCTATATGTATTTGCGTGAATTGAAAATATTTTTAAAAAATTGTCTGAAATGATACTCATATATATGATTCACATACTAGTAAACAGTATGAATAAATATTTGATAAGATATTTCTTATCAGATTTATATCATACTATTTTTATTTTATATTATATTTCCCTTCCCATTGAACATGTGACTGTTGCATGATGTATCAAAACACACAACATAGTATCTTAGTGCAGCATTTTATCTCACATCTGCTACTCCCCTCTTGAGAACTTTTTATAGAATCTCACGTCAGCCCCAATTATGGGTCAAATAGAATCACTACTGTTCTTCAACAAGGAGAGCTTTGGCATTAGATAACCCACAAAAGTTAATATGTCATTAAAACAAAGAAACCACACAAAACCAAACCTGATACCAGCATTGACATTGTTGGTGTCATTTATATTTGTTCCCTACAACAACTAGGTGACCCTCACTATCTTTACCTATGTATTTCTATCTCTCTCTCATTTCTTACTCCCTTGTATAGTATAACAGTTTTGTTACACTCATATGTGCATAAAAGAAATAACTAACAGAAAACAAAAGCATAAGTATTTCATTCCAACCAAAATTAATATGTTAAACAGAAAATAAGACAAATAAAAGATTGTTACTATCTGTAACATTACAGTCTTGCCTAAAACAATAACAGAATTACTTTGAACCAAGAGTGTGCCAGCATACTGATTGGTATTGAAATACTAGTGTCTCACTTTATTCCTATACAACACCTCCCATTTAAGATGACTTCCTCTAGAGTCTATATTTCTCTTCACCTTTGGTTTGATATGTAAAAGATTTCATTGCTGTTATTTTTCTCTTGCCTCTATTTGTACTATCTGGAGGTTTACCATTTTCATTTACTGGCGATCGGTTTTTCAAACCCTAGTGTTTTACTTTATTCATACATAATATACAGTTAACATGCTAGCCTAGCAAACTATTGCTAGTGAGTTTGATTCTTATTGGGTACTCCACACTATTAGCCTTGTACCAAAATAAGCTAAGATAAGGAATTATTTCTTGTCTGAATTGAAAGCAATAAAAACTGTATATAATTAGTTTTAGGGTTTATTTTATTATTGAAAAACAAAGAAAATCAAGACTGAACAATCAATTTCTTCATTAACAGCTTTTCATTTTTTCTTAAGTTGATTTCAAAAGAAATTTAATTAATTTGACTATTGTCCCCCAACAGGGATGGCTTTGGCAATAAACAACCCATAAAGGTTGATATGCCATTAAACAAAGAAACCAAACAATTAATTTGAGAAGTAATTAAATAAATATTAAATATGATATAATACATATATAAAATATATAAAAATTTTAGGCAGTAATGAAATGAATATATAATCAAAATATTAATAACATAGATCTATTATATACATTATTTTAGAATTTTTATCATGTTAAAATTATGATAAGCAATGCATTTATAATATCAATATATATGATCTTAGAAATTCTTGGTTTAGTTTTTTTTGTTGTTTTATGGCATATCAATATTCATGGGTTATTTAATGCCAAAGCCATTTTTGTTGAAGGACAGTCGGGTTACTATTTAACCCCTAGTTGGTGGTGGTGGGGGTAGTAGAGTTTATACCTTTCCCAAGATTATTAATCTGAAAGTTAACATAATAGTGCTGTCCAGCACTTTTGCTGCTATGCCACAGAAATCTTAGGCAGATAACTATATCAAATCTCAATGAAATATAACTGTATGGAATATATAAAATCACCATGAAATATAGTAATTTCACAAACCAATTTTCTGATTCAAACTTTCTTTATTTCCAAAGAGATGAAGTTAATTTTATGTTCATATTGGTTTCGGGAAGATGGTAGTTAACTGAGCTCACCAGTTAGCATTGTCTTTTGATAAGCTTCTAATTTGGTCCCCACCTTAGTGGGTCCCTGTTTTATCTCAGTGATTCACATCATCCACAAGAAGCACCCTAGATACATCATTTTTTTTCCCATATACCTCACCTAAAGACACAATAGATGGCAAAGAGATCTTTCCTTCAAAAGAGTGAATAATATTACAAAAGGTTAGTCGAATGGTGGTATCCAATGAATAACAAATGAAATAGAAGATGAGACTGAAGATGATTTGATAGAAGGATTTTCTGGTAAGACATGGCAGAGATTAGCACAATCATGGTTCTTACAGAAGGAATTTGGAAAGGCTTTTATCCAACAATCAACTCAGAGTAAGGGGTGTCCTCACGGTGTAATGGTGAAAGCAATTGACTGCAGAATCATAGTAAGTGAGTTCAAACTCCAGTCACACTATAACATTCACTTTCGGACAAATACCCTTGGGAATGATATGAACCCTCTTATCCTCCCAGCTATGGGTTAAATAGTGCCACTACTTTTCTTACAGAGTGATGGCTTTGGCATTAAATAACCTATGAAAGTTGATATGCCATTAAACAAAGAAAACAAACCAAATCAAACAAACTCAGAGTAGCTGCTTTTGATGAAGAATTATATCAAAAGATATCTGTATTATTATAATTCATGAATAGGTTTGTATATATACTCAGTATATATTCTGTGTGAAAGGTATGAACCCTTTATCTCTCCTACTATGGGTTGAATAGTACATCTGCTGCTTTTCTACAAGGATGGCTTTGGTTTGATTTTCTGGCATATTAACAATTGTTGGTTATTTAAAGCTAAATCCTGTTTTTACATATATATTAAATATATGATTTGCAAACACATTTTAAGATACACACAGTTCAAGGATCAGACAGTTCTATATGTAATAATTCAATTTAGCATAAGTCAACAAGGTTAAATGGTTCCAAGTATTGCTATGTACCAATAATAATTCAATTAGACATCAGTCATTTGTTTACACACAGTTAAATGATCAAATAGTTCTATTTCTAATGATTCAATTCAGTATAAGTCATTTGTTTGCACTCAGTTTAAATATCAAACTTCTATTTGACCCATAGATGGGACTTAAAGAGGTCCTGCCACTTCAGGCCAGAGTGGACCTGGAAGCAATGGCAATGAAGGGGTACTCTGCATTCCCCAAAGCTCCAGCATTACTAGGGCCTCACCATTAGATTGTTTAATGTCATATCGAGGACTCTTTTGGTGGGGTCTTAACCCTCTGCAGAGGTACAGTCAGTGTATTCTACAGCCCCAGTGACAGGGCTAGATGGCTTTGGCATTAGATAACCCATGAAAGTTAATATGCCATTAAATAAAAGAAAATAAAAACCTTTATTCTGGAATGATCATAAATCATAAAGATTGTACATTATCCACAGAAATTTTAAAGTCAAAATTCAACTAATAATACATCAGGCTACAAACTTATTTATATCCCCTTGTATGTGTCTGTGCATGATATATATATATATATGTTATCAGTCTAAAATACTTATTTCATACCACATGCTAATGTGTTGATAAGAGGGGTTTACAATTTTATTGTTAGTATTTTTGAGAATTGTTGTACCTTAACTCTCTCTATAATATGTTTGGATTGATTTGAACCTAAACTTTACTCAATATCCAACTTTTCCATCATTGGAAACTTTCAAGTGAAAAATCAGATAATTTCGTACACATAGGTTTGAAAGAATAGACTTATGATCAACAAGGAATAAGTCTGAGTGAGTTAAAAAAACAACATAAATTGCACAGTTTGAATGGAAAACAAAATGTAAGTATAATTGTCTTAGAATGTATCTGTATAATTCTAAGGTGATGATATGATTTTAATCAAAGAGTCGTAGATTTTGACTGAATTCAGAATGGCAATCTTATTCTTAAATCTGGGAAATGATCTACAAACACACACATACACACATAAATACAATATTGATGGTAGAGTATATTTATTTAAGTTAGGATAGTGTAGATATAGAGTCTTTAGAGGTTGGTAACAGTCAATTTCTGGCCTGAGAGTGTGTGTGTGTGTGTGTAATTATAACTCACCACCAGATAAATTTATAAGATCTAAAACAGTCGCAAAACTGTGTTCTATATAGAAAAGTGCAGAGCAAATATGATAATATGCTGATATTGGAATGTTGAAATTATTTTATGTAATAATATATGACCCGAAACAACTCTCAAATGAGCCGATGCCCACACATCTGAAATCTGTGGTATTCTTTTAAGTTCTATTTAATATTTAATATACTCAATGTCTGAAGAACATTAAAAATCTAATAAAATTTAAAAGTATTCTGCAGGCATACCAAGAAAGGCTCATTTGAAAATCATTTCTGTGAAACTCTGAGTTGTGAATGATCTTAGTTTATATCTTGAAATTATTCTATTTTATATGTATGCCTCTCTACATGAATATCTGTATTAGTGGATTGGTATATGCCTGAATAAAAGTATATATGTGAGAGTGTGGATATGTATGTGTATGAATGTAAATATTAGTGGGTATACATGCATGTGTATTAAAATAAATGCATTTATGTGTGTATGTGGGTGTAAATATATATATGTGTGTGTGTGTGTGTGTGTGTGTGTGTGCACATACTGACACATTTATACTGGAAGTATTGGAAGTAATAATTTCAATAAATTACCTTTTATCATTTAATATTAGATGTTATTTTGCCATTGTGATAATGATGATAATATGAGCTTTATATGCAAGCACTCCTTTGCCTGGACACTGCCCAGTGTCAGTTAATGTGAATTATGGCTATTGAGTGGAGTCAAGAGATATTTTTAGGAAGAGTAGATATCTTTGACAGGTGCTCATTCAGGGGTAAAGTAGGTCAGCTGAGTGTCATTGTGATGTGTAGTCAGCACATTAAGACAATTAAGACAAGTAACTTATGTAAGAGTGTCTGGCCAATACTTAACAACCTTCAAAACTAATAATATGTCTCTTGTCTTTATAGGTAATTGCTTTTATTCCCTTGGCCCCTGCTATTTTGCACAACTGATATCTAATAATCTAAACCAGTGGTTCCCTACCGGGGGCTATATGTTTCCTTGGGGGGGGGGTCTAAGATTTTTTGGTTGAAACATTGATTGATTTTTTATGGCATGAAAACCTATCCAGGGTTATTTTATGCCTAGAGGTTAGGAAAATGCACCCATTGTACATTCATATATACACTTTTTGTGTAATTGTTTAAGAATTTTTTTTTGTACATTTCTTATTGAATATGAATAATTTTCAAACAGGTTTATTTGACCCATAGATGAGACATGAACTGGTACTACCATTCTAGGTCACAGTGGATCTGGGAATAATGGCAATGAATGGGTACTTCACACTCTTCAGATCAAGACTTTTTTGAGTCCATGCTAGCAAAACTGTAAATTTGGAGACCATGGTGATATTTTAGTCGTAAATGAAGACATTTTGCTTTAGATATATTTATTGTAAAAAAATTGCAAGGTTTCTTGATATTTGGAAAAGTAATGACACTGCTGAAAAATATCCACTACTCCCAGAGTAGTGGATATATATATGTTGCTGCTTTTCCTTCATCTTACCTGGTTTGAGCCATATGTCTAACTTACTATCAAAAGTTTGTTATTGATTTGACATTGTATAAAGTGGTGATCTTTGTTTATCCTTGACAATGTTGGAACTGAATATTACAAAACTAGCAGAGCAGCATCAACCACAGAAGTCTTACATTGAATAAAATGGCAGTAAAGTAGCATCATTTTTAAATTATATATTTATGAATTATTTTATGGGTAAACATTCTTTTTCCATAGAACTTCATTCATTGCTAAAGTTTTAATATGATAGATTTGTTATGATTCTACAATACACAAAATATTCTGGTAATCTTTATACAATATTTAATAATACTGAATTACAAAAATACTATAGGATTTTTAAAGTATGAAATGATTATGGGGGGTCTACCAGAATAAAATAGGAATCAAAGGGGCTCATAGCTAAGAACAACTGCTCGAAAGAATTGAAGAATCTATTAGAAGTCTGATAATAAGGATACTAAAAATAGTCATTGCTTATTGGGTTTTAAATTATGCTTATTTTGATATGAATATAAAAAGAATGACTATGAATATAAAGAATAATAAATGTATGAATATAAAGAATAATAAATGTATGAATAAAATGAAATAACAAAAGTATGAATATAAAGATATAACAAGTAGGAATACAAAAGAATAGCAAAAGTATGAATATAAGAAATGATGATTCTATGAATATAAAAAATATCGAATGTATTAATATAAAAAAAATAATGCATGTATCAATATAAAACAATAACAAAAGTATGAATATAGAAATAATGAATGTATGAATATAAAAAATAACAAATGTATGAATATAAAAATATTGAATGGATGAATATAAAAAAATAATGCATGTATCAATACAAAACAAGGAAAGTGTGAATATAAAAAAAGAAGAATGAATGAATATAAAAAATAACAAAAGTTTGAATATAAAAAATATAACCTGAGTTCATTGTAGTTATCAATGCTTTATAAACCTGCTGATGATGATAAATAGTGATTAAAAAGGACATATTGGAGGTCTCTGGAATTTAAGGTAATTGTTTGGTATAAATGGTAAAAATCCTCATTTTTATGTATAAATTAATATTTACATATTTCACTATCATTTGATAACATTGAAGGATTTAAAAAAGTCCTATTCACTATCCAAGATAAAAAGGTAATGAATAATAATTAAATTGTACAATTGTCAATATTAAAGAAAAGATGCTTGAAAAAAGGACTAACTTAAAAGTATTTTATAGTTTTAAAGATGATAAAATCAAAAGATCCAAACAAACTCAGGTTTTTTAAATTGTATAGCATATGTCTCAAAATTATGAGTGAAATCATCAAATTTTTTTGATCTTGTAATTTGGACATTTTTTTCATATTGAGGGTTATTGATATTTATGAAATTAAAGTTACTGGATCCATTGTAACTTTGGTTAAGTACAGGAATATTTAGTAATTGATTTAGTATACTTTTGAGTTTTATCTGTATAAATATTCTCTACTACTACTATTAAGTAAAAAGTAAAGTTGGCAACCTTAGTTGAGGGTGACCCAAAGGCTCCCTTTTCAATAGCTACTACACCGAGGTATAAGGGAGGGCGCTACTTCTTTCCCTGGACTGCTCCAATTTACTCTTGATCCATACCTTATAATGCTGAGTGTTAAGCAAGGAAACATCAATTACCATTTTTTGAGTCTTTGGTATCACAGGCAAACACTCTACTCATTAGGCCAATGGCCCAGTCCAGGAGGCCAGGGTTCAGTCCTTAGTCGAGTCATACAAAAGACTTGATGGTAATTGATGCTTCTTGCTTAACACTCAGTATTATAAGGTACGGATCAAGGGTAAAGTGGAGCAATCCAGGGAAAGGAGTAGCACCCTCCGCTACACCTCGGTGTAGTAGCTATTGAAAAGGGAGCCTTCAGGTTGCCCTTGACTACGGTTGCCAACTTTACTTTACTACAACTAAGAGATGTACTTAGTGTTACAATTATCATCATAGGAAATGGAATGAGCACCCCAAGTTCGAATCTAGAGTAAATCTATTTATTTTTCACTATGAGCTAATACTCTTGGAAAAGGCAGCATTCTCACTGTTCTCTCTTCAACTATCGGTAAATAGTAGGTCAAACTGGATTTTTTAATTTTGGTAAAGCAACCAGTCAAGGATAAGGAAAACTCTGAATTCAAACCAGCAGTAATCCACTTAAAAATTGACATTGGTGTCACATCCTGTCCATGGTGGAAGGGTTGGGTAAATACATTCTACTACTCAGAAGGTTCACAATGACACACAAAATTAGGTTAGTGAAAAAAATAACTGCACCTTTTGTTATTTTAAAATTTGTTGCATATTTTGGAATAAATTATTATCTAATTATATTCATGTAATATATCATTTAAAAGTGTGGATTTTGGTTAGCTTACTTGTAATAATGGTTTAGTTTTCACTGTTTAATCTTATTTATTTTGGGCTGATAAATTAAAGTGTGTGTGTGGGGGGGAGCAAATTCTTGTTATTTTATTCTATCAATTAAAAATAGAACATAAAGCAATGGAAAATGTTTGCAGTATCAACAAAGCATTTGCCTTGGGAATGTCCTTGAATTGATGACAATCAGTTGAGGGCTATTATTGAAGTTGAAACATGCAAAACTATTTGAGAAGTTACTGAAGAAATCTAAGTTAACCATTCAACAGTTGTCAAGTAGATTTTATGGCACATTAACATATATTATTGTTGGACAATTTAATGCAAAAATCAGTCTTTTTTCAGGCAATAATATACTTTCAAGTAACCACTCTAGTTTGATAATAATAATGCTCAGTTATATGGTCTCAAGTACTTCTATTTGATACAAATAATTTGCTCACAATTATTTGGTTTCAAGTATTCCTATCTAATACAAATAATTTTCACATAGCTATATGATTTGAAGTATTTATCTTTAATAATAATAATTTGTATAGTTATATGATTTAAAGTATTCACATCCAATGCCAATAACTTGTAAACGTTATTTGCATAAATTTTTTAGATAAAGTTTGATGATTATTATTACTTAGAATGTTTGGACTATTGACCTCATCTTTATTGTTCTAATTGTGATGCTTCAACCAATATATCCTTTGGCTCTCTTCAAGGGTTTCATGTCAAACTCAGGTGTTCACACAGAATCTCAAACTGAACCCTTTATTTGAACCACAAGGGTTGACTGTTCCAATTTTGTTAGCCATAACCAGGTACAAATGTTAAGTTATAGTAAGCATTCCTTGTTAGTCTTACCTGTTGTTGGGATTGAACCTGCAACCTCAAGATCATTTCACTCAGAAGCATCTTCCAACCAAATGCCTTATCCACTGCGCCATGTGTTCTTGCTAGATGATTCAGAGAGAACAAAAAGTGAGGAGATGGTTCTCTATTGGCTGGAGCTGTAGAAGACACTCAGTGACTGCATCTCTGCGGAGGGATAAGACCTCCCCCACCCCAGCAAGTGTCCTGGATATGAATAAGCCATCTAATAGTGAGGGCCCAGTCCTGGAGCTCTGGAGAATGTGGATTACCCCTTCATTGCCATTGCTCCCAGGTTCACTTTGACCCTAGAGTGGTAGCACCTTATAGGGTCCTATCTATAGATTAAATAGAACTGTTTGATAATTTAAATTGTGTTCAAACAAATGACCTATATCAAATTGAATTGTTAGAAATAGAATACTTTAACCATTTAACTGCATGTTAACAAATGACTGATGTTTAATTAAACTGTTAAGGATACATGGTAATACTTAGAACCATTTAACTATGTGAAAATAAAACTATTAGTGTAGAATACTTTGAACCATTTAACTCAGTGCAAATGAATGAGTAATGCTGTATAGAATTATTAGTGATATATAACAATGCTTGAAACTCTTTAACTGTGTACCTAAATTTGATTATTGGTATTACATAGCAATACTTTGAATGAATAGTGTTGAATAGAACAATTAGTATTAAATAGCAATACTTGTGACCACTTCACTGTGTGCAAGCAAATGAACAATATTGAATAGAATTATAAGCGTTAGATTGCAATAATTGAAACCATTTCACTGTGTCGAAACAATAGCAATACTAGAGTACAAACAAATTAGTTCTAACTCATTTAAAGATGAAATTACCAACAAACTATTCACTTACAAATCATATATGTATATCTATTTAAATGTGTGCAAACAAATGACTGATGTTAAATTGTTATTACTGCCTAGCAATACTTGAAACCATTTAACTGCGTGCAAACAAATGATTAATAGTAAATAAAATTATTCATATTCGATAGAAATACTTGAAACCAACTGTGTACAAAATAATGAGCTTGGGCTAATTTTAAAATGTTATCAAGAAAATGCGCCTACAAATCATATATATTTAATATGTATGTATAAATTCAATTCGGCATTAAATCACCTACAATGGTTGATATTCCATAAAATCCAACCAAACCAAATCCTCCATGGGGACTGTAACAAGTACAACCACTCTGGGTCAACATTGAACAGGGAGTGATAGCAATCAAGAAGTACTCCACACTGAAGTCTCTGCACCAAATGCACTTTAGTGTCATATACCCTCTCTTTTGGTAACTCTTCTGCAGAAGGTACAGTCAGTGTTTTCTAAGCCTTGACAATGAGGAAAATTCAATATACACTAAATTGGAAAATCAAAAAGCTCTACAAATTTGTGTCATATGAGCTGAACAAAACTAAAAAAAGAAAAAAATGCCATTAATAGTTTGTTCTACACTTTTTTCACAATAAAAATGATTTATTTCTCCATTCCATTTTGACATGTGGCTGGACTGAGGTGAAGCACCAAGATCTTTCCCCAAACAAAAGCTGCATCAAAAGAAGCTTATGGTCACTGTCTGATGGTCAGCAAATGGAATCATCCATTACAACTTCTTTCCAGCTGAGAAATATCACCAGGAAATCAATAAAATGCACCAAGAACTGCAATATTTGCATCCAGCATTTGTCAAAGAAAAAGAATTAATTCTTCTCAATCACAATACCCAACCAAAAGTCTCTTAAAGGACTCTGCAGAAATTGAGTGAACTAGGTTATGAAATTCTCCATCACCCAGCTTACTCACCGCTTCCAATATTTTCCAACCAAATACCATTTTTTCAAGTATTAACAACTACTTGCAAGAGATCTTTTACAACCAAGCAGCAACACAAAACACTTTTGAAGAATTTTCAGATTTCAGAACTGCAGCATTCTATGCAACAGGAATTAACAGATTTATTATTGGCAACAATATGTGGATTATAATACATCTTATTTTGATTTATAGATTTGATTTTAAGCAGAGATATACGACTTTAAAGTTGATGATTAAAAACTGAAATTATTTTTTCACTAACTTAATCCAACAACAGAATGACTTCAGTTGAAATATTTCTTTTATATCAGGTCTACATATTTTTGTAGTTATTTTCATTTGCCTTATTGGTAGGAATTAATATGTCAACAGCACTTCTTGCAGAAGAGTAAGACCCCAATTAGAGTGGAGTTTTAGATATAATACTAAACTGCATGGTAGTGAGACCTCTTCATTGCCATTACTCTCAGGTCCTCTCTGATCTGGAGTGGTATTCTTTTTTAGAGGCTCACTATTTAAAGGTTATTTGTATTGGATAGGAAAACTTGATATATGACTGTGTGCAAATTATTGTATTAAGAATAGTTACTTGAAGTTATAATTGTATTCTAAGGATTATTATTATTTGAAACCATGGTTGTTTGCAAATTATTGGTGTTAGATATGAATAAAGAATACTTGAAACCATATATTTGTGTGTAAACAAATGACTATTGTCACGTGGTCTACCACTGAGAGGAGAGAGATAAGGAATTACTACTACTCCTCTGTGTTTGAATTAACAGGCTGCCAAAGACTGACCATTAAAAGAGAAATAAGGAATGTAGGTCAACTTCAGCCGGCCTGTCGGAGAAAATAAAGAATGTGGGTCAGGCTATCTGTACCCCGTAACCTCACTCAGGTGAAAGAGATAGTAGTCCGAACGGATCACCTACAGAATAAAAGCCAACAGATGTTTACACTCTGTGACCCGGGAAAGGAAGAAAAAAGGCTAAATGATTGGCTAGAATCCTAAAACGGAAGTAGCACCCTTTTTTTGTCAGCAGAAATAGGGATAAAGAATAGCAGTTTTGAAGAGAGATGTCGTCGTGAACAGATGGGGGCGAATCTCGTGCCAAACTCCGGGCGAAGCAGCAGGACCGGGATTTTTCAGGACAGTAGTTGAGATGATAAGATATATTGAAACTGCCACTGAAATTACCAGGGAAAAACCTGGAAAGAATCTTGGACAAGAAGAAGAACCTATGCCTTCAAGCCAAAGATATATATAAAACCATGCTAGCCCGTAAAAGAGAAAATACTCTCCGAAGGAACCCATCAAAAAGATAAGTAAACATTAAAACTGTTTCTCCCTACACCCTTCTTAAGCATTTCAATTACTCTCTCTCTCTCTCTTAATTTAAAGAAGGACGAAAGAAAAGAAGAAAGAAAAAAAAGGAAGAAAGACATTTATAGTTATGTATTATCTGCTGATAATATAGCCGACACGTTGAATATGTGTGTCCGCGTGTGTATTAAAAAGATTGTTATATTTTAATGTCCCCACGTGTTGAAGTTTGTTCATTGTGTTGTCTACTGTTAAGTTGTCTGTTTCATGTTTGTTTTCAGCTTCTTTCGCCTAAATTGTCCTATTCTTTCCTTTAAAAATATTATATGGGGAACCGAAGTTGTCGACTACTATAGTAAATATTATTATATCAAAACCTAGAGGCGCATACCTTCCTTTATCCAAGGGGTAGGAAGAGCTAGTGGCCTGGTAGGTGTGTGTGTAATGTGAAATTTGGAAACCCTTTGCCAGCGGCAGTCAGTCTAGCACCAAATTAACCCCCACATAATATGCCAGTTCCTATATGCCCGAGAAAGGATTCTGAACAAGGACTTATTCTACGAGGGATCAAGTGCCAGACCGCCCCGTCTTCACACGTGCGAAAAATAAATTCCCGTTTTGGGATCTTAATAATTTTGCCGTCACACTATTATTAAATACAGATAGTTACTTTAAACCATATAAATTTGGGGTAGGGTACCCCTGGCATAGTGACTTAAGTACTGGACTGCAGCCTCTAAGTAAGTGAGTTTTAACTCCAGTCTCACTGTTATGTCTACATTTGGACAAAACATTTGGAAAGGGTATTAACTGCCTTTTCCCCCTGCTATGGGTTCAATAGTATCACTGATGTGCATCTTCAAGGATTGTTTTGTCATTAAATAACCTATGAAGGTTGATATGCCATTCAATAAAGAAACTAAAACAAACCGAACCATATAAATATGTATGGATTATTAGTATTTGATAGGAATACTTAAAACCATAGAACTGAATGCAAATTATTTGTATTAAGAATACATATCACATAACTATGTGCAAACAAACATTTACATATAAAAATGTGCCATTGGACATTGGAAATATTGTTATGATAAAAATCTAGCATTTACAAATGAATGAAATTTTGACATTAAATAACCCATAAGGAGTTGATATGTCATTAAATAAATTAACCAAACCAATAATTATCATTGCTGAAAAATATGAACAACTCAAAATGTAGGCTATATTAATAATAATTGAGTTTGTTTGTTGGTATGTGTGTGTGTGTGTGTGTCTTTGTTATATACTCTTCTGGTGAAAATTATTGGGTATTGTGGTTCTTAAAGGTTTTTCGTCGGGGTTACCAATGTGGGGTTTTAAATTTTTATGAAGGTCAGTGGCTAAGGGCAAGACTGTGTTGCCGTAAGATATCTGACTCCATATTTTGGTTATTTAGTTTTACTCCACGTTGACTTGGCCGGTGCAATGCCTTGCCCAATGAAGGTCCATAAGAAATATAAAAAAAAAGAAGATAGGAACAGACAGGAGACGAAAAACTTTTCTTTCAGACTTTCCTTTATTTACCTGGTGAATGGACTAACCAACGCTACGTCTAAAGACATAGCGTTGGTGCCCAAAACACCAGATAGTAAAAACGGTGTTGTCGGTTCGACGTCACTACCCGAAAAGAGAGAGGTTCACAGAAAACCTGAGTATTTATGTCTTTTCACCGGCTCCAAATTCGCTACGCCAAAATCCTTCTAATTTTGGCGCGACCGCTTCTCATTGGCTACTTTACATTTTATTATTTTTCTTTTTTCTGATTTTAACCGGATGGATGCGTGGAGCCTTATGCATGGCGACGCATTTATACATTTCGTATCAGGCAGCCGACGAGTCAACATCCGGTTGGGAGTTCTTTGGTAATTCCTAAATCGCCACAATACATCGCCACCCGAAAAGCGGAGCTTGGAGGATTCTTAGAAAAAAATGAATATTTGTAAGGGTGTCACGGTTCCCTTTAAAATTTTTCAAGTTAAAAATTTTTTTTTTTTTTTTTTTTTTTTTGTGTGTGTTTGCTCGCTTGTTTAAACGTTGCATTTTCTGTAGTTGTGACTACTTTTCTTTATTTTTATTTATTTATTTATTTATTTTTTTTTTTTTTTTAGTTGCTAGTATTTGCTGGAAATCTTTCTTTTTTTGTGTACCTCGTGGTACGTTGTTTTTTTTTTTGTTTGCTTTTTTTTTTTTTTTTTTGTTTTTAAATATGTCACTTTGGGTAAAACAAATTATGAGCCGAGAAGTGACCTACAGAAGTAGCAGTATATTTCAGAGGAGTAGTGTGAGTTTTTGGGGTTCCCTGGAATTCCTAGCAGTCGTGTTGGTGTATTAGTGAGGTAGTGGGAGAGATAAACCATGTGGCGACAGAAACTGAAATAGAAGTAGGGTGAGTGAAAGTTAAAAAAAGTTACCTTATTTTGCAAGTTGGGAAGTAAAAAGTGTTGAAAGATAATGTTTTGCTGAAAGAAATTCCACGTGCTTTGGTATTTCACGTCCAATTTTGCTTGCCAGAAGTTAGTTCCGCGGGAGAATTTGAAAATTTTTCAATGTTTCGCTGGCTGTTGTTGTTGTTGTTCTTCGTTTGTTTTTTTTCGTTTTTTGTTTTTTTCGTTTTTGTTCCATGTGGAAAGTCTTCTGTCTCCAGTTATGATGTTCTTGTTTTTTTTTTTTCTTTTTAAAATTTCTTGTTGGGATGTCTTCTTTATTCCGGGTGTTCATTCACGTGTTCGAGGTTAACCAATGTGGTGTTTAAAGGTTTTTTTTTTTTTTTTTTTGTTTTTTTTTTTGCGTCGGGGTTAACCAATGTTGGGGTTTAAAAGTTTTTTTATCGTCGGGGTTCACCAATGTGGTTCTTAAAGGTTTTTCGCGTCGAGGTTACCAATGTGGGGTTTAAAAGGTTTTTATGAAGTCAGTGGCTAAGGGCAAGACTGTGTTGCCGTAAGATATCTGACTCCATATTTTGGTTATTTTGCTTTACCCCACGTTGACTGGTCGGTGCAATGCCTTGCCCAATGAAGGTCCATAAGAAATATAAAAAGGGAAGATAAGAACAGATAGGAGACGAAAAACTTTTCTTTCAGACTTTCCTTTATTTACCTGGTGAATGGACTAACCAACGCTATGTCTAAAGACATAGCGTGGTGCCCAAAACACCAGATAGTAAAAACGGTGTTGTCGGTTCGACGTCACTACCCGAAAAGAGAGAGGTTCACAGAAAACCTGAGTATTTATGTCTTTTCACCGGCTCCAAATTCGCTACGCCAAAATCCTTCTAATTTTGGCGCGACCGCTTCTCATTGGCTACTTTACATTTTATTATTTTTCTTTTTTCTGATTTTAACCGGATGGATGCGTGGAGCCTTATGCGTGGCGACGCATTTATACATTTCGTATCAGGCAGCCGACGAGTCAACATCCGGTTGGGAGTTCTTTGGTAATTCCTAAATCGCCTCAGTATATCCCCTTTGTCATAAATACATTTGACAATATTAAGAGGGTGATCTCTGCTGACAAAGTAGTCACCACTAGTAGTAGGTAACTTCTTCACACTGCTGCAAGTATTGTATTTTGCTAATGTTATAAAGATTTCCATATTTCATTACCAAACTCTGTTTTGGTTATTTCTCATATAGTGACCTTTTGTTAGGTTACAACAGTCTTATTATTGGTAACTGTCAATCTTGTGATATGATATATCTGTATCTGAATCTGGATAAAGACTAGGGCCAAGTTATATGGAAGATTGACTGTTACCCATGCAGCAGATTACTCTACTCTATGACAATGATGTTCTTCAAGGGAAAGGCAAAGGGGGTTATACAACTTTGTATCAGAAGTTGCCAGAATATGGTTAAAGATAATGTTAGACTGCTTTAAGAAATCTTCCAGATCTTGGTTTTAAATTCAGAGTTGCCTATCTTTTAGACAAGACATTGACCAATGCAATAGAGCCCAATCTACCTTATTAATTTTTTTTATTCTGCTATATCACCTTGTTGATGAGATATTTGAAATCAGAGTTGTAGAATACTGGTTAGCTCAAGTAGAGTGGCTTCCAAAAACCTCTCTGAGTAATTTAGTTGAGAAATAAGTAGATGAATGGACACCACTCATGCAAATGTGTTGGGTAGGTCCATTCTTGTAAAGTGAACCAATCCACATGCTGCTCATGAACTCTTCAATAAAAGAGGTGAGCTTTAGCTGGCTAGCTTTTCCAAGGAGGCAGCCATGTTACTTTTGGCTTGTACAGGTGAGTGCTGTTTATTGTTATTCTATATCTCCCCCTTCCCCCATGGGCAATGGTCTTTCAGGGGGGATAAGTTCCTTCAATCCTGGTTTGTATATAGAATAACTCTACTTGAGCTTACCAATATTCTACAAGAGTTTTTCCTTCTTTTAGATTAGTTGGATTACCAAAGTTAGAGAGCCCAATCTGCCTTATTCATACAAATGTACACATACACACACATATATTTAACAATCTGAATTTTAAAACTCAAACATAAAATCCTCAGGAAAAACTACAAATTTTAAAAACCTCTCAACACATTGGACAGAAAGTGTTAACTAATATAATTATTCCCACTTCCAAACTTAATGGACTGTTCCTAACAGCAACAGCAGCAGGAGAATGGATACTATTTAAACAGATATTATTTTGTCCCTGAGTCATTCACCTAGCACTTGCCTGGAGACACTCTACCAGACCTTTTTCTTTCCACTTTCGTATAAACAAGATTATCATAGTCCAGTCACATTTCTGCTCCACATCTTATCTCTACTTCACCTCCAGTAAATAACAGAAACAACCTACTCCAGCATTCCACCATCTCTTTTCCTAGTTGCCACAAACAACTATGTAGGAAGACACCAACACATCACACAAACCTCTTCAAAAATGACCTGGAAGCCCTTCCAAAGAAGCTGGAAGAGCCTGTAGCAGGACCCTCCACATCAATATCTGAATGGTCATTATGACCAGCTTCTCAAGTATCAAAGGAATCCTCGCTCCTGGCCAGTTCCATTCCACCAGGACAGAGGATACCAGCTGGGCCAACAACACCTGTCTCCTGCTCAATTGAAAAAAAAAAAAAACAGCAGAATAATATGAAAAGGACAGAATCAAGAAGAATGCTCCCTATTTCAAATGTAGGGAGATACTTCGGATTCCTGAACTGGTAACTGAAGTAGAATCAAAGACTCTGTCCTATATCATTACAGTTTTAAGGATTGGGAGATTGGCAGGAATTGGAAAAGACACCTTCAAGGAGCTATTAAAATCTGCAGGCATCTCATGCCGGTTCTTCTGCTGGTGAAGTTTTACTACTTAGGATGTTCTGCTGCCCTTGGAGGAGCTGGCCATAAAGCTGGCTGAGAGTAATGTCACCACAAAACACTTCCGACTTCAACCTGAATATAAAGGCACCAGGTGGATTATAGTCACTGTTTGCAGTGTCCCGGTGCAACTAAATGAAGACATCCTTGCTGCCTATATGAGTGCATATGGCAGCATTGAGGAGGTGACAGTGGTGTGCTCAGCAGATGGGACGGCACTTGGTGACTTTGTCCTGGACATCTGCCACAATAGGGAAGGCTTTCAGGCCATTCCTCATATACTGACCTATAAGGACCAGCAGATGATGGTGGTCACGGAGGCCAGGTGGCCACTCTGCTGTTCCTGTAAGCAATTAGGTCTCTTATCATGATCCTGCCCACAGAAGACAACCATCAACAGCAACAACACCATCAACAACAATAGAAATCAAGAAAAAAGCAGCTGCCCAACCATTAATCCTGCTCTGGTGTAGAACGCAACAATGTACAACAACAATAACAGTGACAATTATAACAAGCAACACTTACCTGAGGTCCAGCATAGCCAATACTAATGACAGGGTTGGTATTTATGAACAGGCATAGCCAATCACATGTTCTAGCCAATCACTATACAAGGAATGGACCGGCCAATGTGTGCACATTGGAATCTCCCAATGTGCCATAAATAAGCTCTTTCATTGAAGACTGTTACTTTTAGTTCTAGCCTTGCTAAAGACGTTGCTCTTAGCCTAGCTACTGACTACAAGTGTGTTTCGTATTTCAACACTCTGGAACCTGGGAAACACCCAAACACACCGGAAGAAGGGTGGACCCAGATGACCAAAAAAGGGAAAAAGACCCCAACAACAGAATCAGCAGTGGATGAAACAGTAAAACCAACAACATCAGAAACAACAACAACAGTACCAACACCAAAACTAATTGAACCAGCAACATTAACTCTAATACAACCTTCAACATCTGCAAAAAAATCCAAAAGAAAGACTAAAAAGAAAAAATACACGAGAACAGCCTGAAGAGATGGAGACCTCCACAAATTGAAAGAGCTGGAGAGACAGTGGGGAAATCAAAGCCAAAAAATTTTGTACTCAATCCAACACCCCCACAGAATCTAATAAGTCATCATCAGAAACCACATTACAGCAGCCCCCAGCACAATCTCCACGACTGGCACCTCAGTCACCCCTATCTAAAAAATCCCCACACAAGCAACCCCAACAAACCCCTCTTCAAAACCCCCAACAATCTCCTCAGCATGAAATTCCCTTTTCCCAACTCTCCCCTCTCTCTTCCTCCTAGGCTGTTCTCCAGATCAAGATCTATGAACAGACTCCCCACTAACAGTAATTCTCAAGAATATTCTCAGCCCTCCAAAGCTCAATAAAAGGTAAAATAATCATCTTCAAAAGACAGCCAAGAACTTTTAGGAGTGACTTTGTGCTCTGCAAAAGCTGAGAAGAGTTCAGCAGACTTTCAAGTCCACAGAGCACTCAAGCCACTCCTGGATTTAAATACATTAAACAAAAGAACATTTCCAATACATATTTATTTAGGGGTGCACTCATAGTGACCACCTTAGTTCGCTTGGCTGGGAGCTGCATGAAAAGTGTATTGAGTCTCATTGAGAAGGCCAGTCAGCGGACATAAGGTTGGCAGAAATGGAACACCCCTCATTAAAAAAGCATTGTTCAGAGCAGGTCCCTGTTTATGTACATCCATCTTTTTACAGGACCCCAAAGTTGAAGTATCCTCTAGATGTCGGAGGTATGTACAGAGATGGCCGAGTCACCACTGAGCTTGGCACCGGCTCCCTGAGACATGCCATCGGCATCCTTACCTCTGAGGATTTCCATGCTGTAGTCGACAGTGAGTAAGCTAAGTGGGTTTGATGGCTCTAAACCTTGCCATGTTGAATGTGAGGGGATTGAGGGATCCAAGTAAGTGCTCTTGCTTGCTTGGTGAACACTCTAACCTCAGTGTAAATGTTGCTGCAGTACAAGATATTCACTTCAATTGCTCTGCAGAGTGTTGTCCTTTCAGCATACGGCAGCTACAGCAGCTCTGAGATCACTTGGCTAATTGGACACAGCTTTAATGCTGATATAAATCTTGTTATTGCAGATAATGGAGGCTGGCTAGTTGTGGCCGATGTTGTTGTTAAAAGTTTCGAGTTCTGGGTGGTTGTGGTTTATGCGCCCAATATTGCTGCAGAAAGGGTTTTCTTTTATCGGCGGTTGAAGCCATTCCTTGACGATCCGAAGCGGTTAGTTTTAACGGGTGATTGGAATGCGAACCTTGATCCCAAGATAGACAGGGTCGGAAGAGAAAATATGAAAGGTATGAAAGCAGTCTGATCAATTTTATTACAGATTTTGTTTGGATCACCCAGGGAGGGAGATGTGAACGGGGCTAGATAGATCATCCTTTGTCTGTGAGAGATACTATCTGGACAGAGTGTTAGAAGAGCTGACATTGATTTTGTTACGTATCCCACGTTTCCGTATGTAGCATGGAGTGACCATAGGCTAGTTAGGAACAGTCTGTGGCTAGCTAATAGGCCTAGTCTAGCTGGCTACTGGAAGTTCAATACCTCCTTACTGGAGATATGGGACTTCTGGAATCCCTAGTTCAGCGGGCATTAGTGGAGGCGTTTACCAGGAAAAAGTGGTTGGGATCTCTCAAACATAGGATTAGAGATTTCACTATCAAATACGGTCACTAGCTCAACTTAGATAGGACCAAAGTGGCAAAATCTTTTGAAGATAAGCTTTCCCGAGCAGTGGAAGGTGGAGATTCCTTAGCCTGAGATTTAGCTACATCGGACCTTGAGCATGAGGCAAGCGAGTGCTACAAAGGATACTTAGATCTAGGTTAAAAAGAGTTCCCAATGAAGACATGAAATGCAATGCACTTGTGCATGAGGAAAAAGTATGAAGGTTCTCCTCTCGGTATATCAAATCAGTCAAGTCCCCAGACGAGTGGATGCTCAGGTCGAATCGTGAGATGCGCAAGACTTTTTGGGCATACTTCCATGATCACTTTACTCACTGTCCTGACTTCTTGGTTCAGGAGTTTCGTATCTATTTAGCCGACTTCCCCTGCCTTCAGGAGGCTGAAGCGGTTAACTGTGAGGGTGTGGTTACTGAATCGAAGTCCATGATGTGTTGAAGCAGGTTGGCCTCAACAAATCTCTAGGACTAGATGGTTTACCCTACGAAGTGTACTTGAGGCTGCTGCTTATGTTTGTGTCTATTCTGACGGATATGTTCAACCCCTGGTTCACCTAGGGAGCCATCCCTGGTAGCGTTACTGAGGGCGTGATCACATTGCGGAAGAAAGGTGATAGGCATGTTTGGGAGGACTTAGATGATTACAGGTCCATAATTCTGCTTAACCCAGAGTTAAAAATTGTGGCCTGGGTCTTAATGAACTGTTTGCAGCTTATCATTAGACCTGAGCTGAACTACGCAGTAAAGGGAAGATCAATCTGAGACAACTTGCACTTGGTGAGCAAGGTCCTAGAGGAGTTAAAAGATGGCACTGGAGTCGCGCTGATCAATTTGGATCAGTCCAAGGCCTTCGATAGGGTTGGCCATCAGTTCTTGGCGACTGTTTTGGAAACCACCAGATTCAAACCGGAGTTCCACAAATGGATTAGCATAATGTATCACAATCCACAGGCAGTGGTGCAGGTGCCAAGATCAACTAGGTGCCTGGAGGGGTGGCGATTCCCTGCCAGGTCCTTTGCGCTGGAGTGATGGACCCGTCCACATCCTTGAGGTGTGGTTCGGACTTGACCTCCAACTGGAACGAAATTGGTCGGAGGTATAGGCTAAGGTGGATGCTCAGGTGGGTACCTGGCTTTGAAGGTGGTTGCCCTTAAAGGATAAGGCGGAAGTGTGCGCCGTCTGCATCTTCTTGATCTTTTGTCTGTACTTCCTCTGCCTAAGAACCACCAGCTGGTGCTTCAGCGATCCCTCTCCAAATTACTTTGTGGAGGCCGAAGGCTGATAGTTCTTAGACAGGACTGTGGTCAACGTCTCAGTAATGGGGATCTGGGTATGCCTAGATCTAGAGAACCACTGGTTTGCTGAAAGACTGGCTTACTTGGGTCGAACTTTGTCGAAGGACACGGTGTGAGAGCAAATGGCGAGTGATCCCTTTCCTCGCCTTAAGTCAGATCCCAAAGCTGAAAGTCAATGTAGGCCAAGGGGCGAAGCACTGTTTGTCCGTGAACGCTGTGAGGCCTTCCGCAACCTTCCTTGGTCCAGTGACCTTTCTGGGCTTTGAAAGGAATTGTATTGGGATTTAATGGTGGGCTCTGCTTCGGATCCTTTCAAGGATTGACTCGGCTGATTGATGGGGGAGGTTTGCTCGCATTGGAATTTGGTGCCAGGTTCGGGCTTCTTGAACAACGAATTGTCGCTCACCTGGCAGCTTGCATGGAACACATTGCCCCTTTTCGACTTGAATTTCAAAACGGGCCTGGCAGACATGCCCAATTGTCCTCACTGCAGCAGTGGCTTAGAAGAAACAGCTGAGCACGCTTTCTATTACTGCTAGCGATTTCGTCCATTTTGGGGTCACGTCGGAGAGTGGACGGCCAGCATCAAACCCAAGCAGCTCATGCTGCTTGACGTTGGTTACGTCATAGACAATATTTTGCCTCAGCTTCAAGGTGAGAAGTGTCTGGTGTTTCTTGTGATCCTAGTTGTTGCTAGAATGGTGATTTGGACGACGCAAAAGAAGGGATTATATGATGGTGCAGACTTTTCTCATCGTGATCTGATTTTGTTCTTTAGTCATAAGCTTGGGGTCAAAATTAGATGTGATAGTTAAACACTTGGACCGCATAACATTAGACAGAAGGTGGATGCATGCAGCGAGCCTGGTCGGACGAAAGGGGGCAATACTGGAGTCATGGTGACTACGGACGGGGTCCTTCGGGATCCCACCCTGGTCAGTAGGATTGGTTGTCTCCTTTTCTTTCTTTGTTAGCAGCACGTTGTGAGTAATTTTCCCCATCATGTAGTTGTTAGTCTTCAAGTTCTTCCTTGCCCCCATTCTTTGTGGTTCCCTAACCCTTGATCTAGTCCCCCTTTTTTCCAAAGATCTTGGATTTTCATTGCCGTAATTTCATCCCTGTAACCCACACAAATCTCCCGCATCGCATCCCACCCTACGTTTCTTTTGCCCCTTTAGTCTAATTCCCTTCCAATCGGCCTCTATTTTACAGGGATGGGAGGATAACCAAACGGGTTTTTCTTTTGTTCCATTTTACTTTTTCTTTCTCGTTTTTTCGCATCTCCCATCATATCCATCAATTGTATATAAATCATTACTTGTAAATAAAATTCATACATTTTTCATCTGGGGTTTTGAGTAGGATTCTTCTCATAACGTAAATGCAGTATTTTGGTGGTTGCGGCATGCATGGTGAAGGATGAATATCTTATTATATTGTATGAATAGGTCAGCGAATGTGGCTAGCAAGGGACCCTTAGTTTTATAGTCTAGCATGACTGCTCCTCTTCCCCCACCCCACAAAAACTTAGGGCTTCATACTCCTCTTTATAAATTTTGTTCTAATTTTTTATAAAGGAAATGAAGTCATTCACGCGGCACTTGCCTGGGGACACTCTACCAGATCTTTTCAACTATCAGAAAACATCTCAAATATTAAAAACAATAGTCTCACTTGATTCCCTTTCATTTCACTTCAAATACTAAAAATGAAAAATGAATAAGATAACAAAAATAGATGAAAAGAAATAAAATAATAAAACAACATTAGAACAACAACAACAATCATAACAAAAACAAGAAAAAAATAAATTCAACATAACAAAATAAACAAATTAATGTAATACAACCATCAAAATAACCACACTGCTCTTCTCAGTATATACCACAAACTAGATCATCCTTCCCATCATATCTCAAACTCGTGTATATATAGGGATACCAAACATGTGGGAACCACTTGGCCTGATGACTGAGTAGGCAAGAAACTGACTACCACTTGGTGAGTTGACTTTGTGTCAACTCTATCCTCAGATATTCATTATATATAAAAAGTTCTACCCCATTTATAGGATATTGGCAAGATTTAAAATTTAAATATGACAATTTTTGTAAAATACTCCATAAATGTGACAATGGCACCAACTGAGTTAAACTTCATGTGAATAAATGCAGTTACTGCAAAATATTAAAATGTTTATCTGAGAAAAGACTGGATTTGCTACAAGTGCCCACAAATATTGATTGTCTGATATCTTATTTAACCGATTTTATTTCCTTGAATATATTTTCTTAATGAGAATAACCACTGAATATTTTTAGATCTGACAAAATCTGATTTTCTTCCTGCTATAAGGTTGTAAAGGATTAAAAACCAATATACGAAAGGGAAGATAATACTGTACAAATAAGAGGGTGATAAATACTGGCTTTATTAAGCAAACTATAAGATGAAGTTTGTTGTTTATGGTGTGCTACAGATTAAGTGTCTGTCAAATGACTAAAACCCAGTGATCAGATTACCTTCTTTTTGCTGAAGTCATCTTTATTGAAGAGTTTGTTTAAGTTGGCTGTCTCCAAATGAACTTGATGTCAGATGTTTGTGTATACATGTTTAATACATGAAATGTCATTAGCTCTAAGCATTTCTTACTCTGTTACATGTGTTTGCAAACTTCTATCTTGTAATTTTGAATAAGAACCCAAAAATGCCAGCAATAAATAGAAGCATTGACAATGTGCAATCAATGGGTTATGCTATTTAAGCCTAATGCAAATATCAATATGGAAATTTTTGTTGGCTTTCCTACAACAACGTTATTGCAGAGTTTATGAATATAAAACTGATGATGTTAACTTTTAAGTTTTGGTTTGTAATGCTAAATTGACCTGAAATCTTGGCCAAATCTGATGCCTTTGCAAGAACTTGAAACTATATGCTTACTTAATTTGTGTCTATAGCATTAATTCAGGGAAAGTTGAAAAGATGGGTGACAAAAAAAAATGTTGTGGAGCAGCTGAAAAGTTCTTGATCTGACCAAGAAGTGAATGAACATGGATTATGAAATATATATTCAACACCACTGCTCTCCAGTTTGTCTCTTTTTCAGATTCTTGAGGATTGTTTCAAGAGCTACAACTATGCTTGGTGTCACTGTCACCTTCATGTTCCATAACTATTTCAGCTTTCAGGTAGGATCTAGGTATTTTTCCAATTTTTTGCTTTCTTTTATTTTCACTCTGTGGTCTGTTCCAATGACAAATTCCACTTAAGGGCTTTTCTTTTTTTAAAATTAAAACTAGGTCTGGTCTTTTGGTTGGGATTGTATGATTTGTTTATATTTCAAAATCCCAGATATAAATATGTCTCATTTTCTAGGACAGATTCTGATTTGTGTATATACTATTTATCAGTATGGTCAAACTTTAGACTTTTGCACAATTCTCAGTGGATCACATTTCCTAACTAGTCATGACTGCTCTTGTATTTTTTGTGCCAATTTTCTGGATTCACTTATTATTATCATTTTTTTTACTCTTTCCTTGTAAGTTTTTCACACCAATGTTAGCTGGTGGTTTCTCACTGGAGTCTGAGTGACATCAAGTCTCTTCAGGTCTTCAGGACTCTTCTTAGTATTCTAGCCAATCTCAGCTATGCTTTAGACCAGATGGTTTCAATTCTATTGATTTCCATTTTCTCCAGTTCCTTCTCCAGACTTTTAGGGACCATTCCAAGTATACCAACTATGATTGATATTACCTTGATCCTCATGTTCTACTGCTTTTTCAGTTCTTTAGCAAGATCCAAGTATTTTTCTATGTTTTTGTTTTCTTATATTTTCACTTTTGTCTGTCTTTTTGCTTTCTTTTATTTTCACATTATGATTAATAATGATTTTGACTGGCATGTTCTTTTGCCTTTTAATTTTAGTTTATTATTTTCACAAGAGAAAGGAACAGGATATATCAGCAACAATGAATTCTGTTCCTTGTTATTGTTGTTAAAAATAATGACTTGAGTAAGCCATGAAAAAAAGCAACTAAAATTAAAAAGAAAAAATACTCGTCAAAATGGATGACAATAATGACTTACAGTGTTTCATTTAAAAAGGAAAAATTAAATAATAATGATGATTATATTCATATCTGCAAACAAAGTTTATTTATTTATTTTAATTAAAATGTGTATAGTTCTTTTCTGAACCTTTAGATAAAACATAGGAACTATTCTTTCCTTGGATACAATCCATTTTGAAAAGAAAATGCTTCTGTGATGATGTGTCAGGTCCTTTTCCAGAGGCTAATAATGAAGCCTTTTGCTGTAATCCTTTCTGAATGAGTTCTACTATGAATTTGATACCCTTGGGCCGTAGCAGTGGAAGAGAAACTAACATTTCCCATTAGGCCAACTCGCAGATAGCCGAGAGCACTAACATCACAGACCAGTAGAATTGTGGAAACCCTTGACTATTGCATTTAAATTAACTAATAAAATCTTACTTGGGTGCAAATCTACATCTTTGCCTTAGGAACCAAAGTATATGCTGCTTGCTTCAAGGAACAGTTTATAAACAAAACTTTTTCATCAAAATTCCTCAAATGATTTTAAGTAAAGTTTGCATGAAATATGTATGCTTTTAATCTGATTTTAAACAGATTAAATCTGGGCTTCTCAAACTTTCTACTTGATGCACTGTTTGTAACCAAATTTAATTACCATTCACCCCCAAATAGATTAATTAAATATTGAATTAGAAAACAGAACTAATTTACCAGTGTTTGATACGATTCACATAAAAACAGAATCAGTAAACAATAAATGCAAATGCACCTTTAATTATTGAATTACATTTTAATGGAAAGGACGGGTTTGGCTCAGTGTCTTTGTTTAATGGTATTTCAACTTTTGTGTGGTATTTAAGGCAAAAGCCATCCTTGTAGAAGGACAGTAGTGGTACTATTTAATGCGTAGCTGGGGGGATAATGGAATTCATACCTTTCCCAAAGGTATTAGTCTAAAAGTAAATGTAATAGCACGACTAGAGTTTGAACTCAGTGACTATAATGTTGCAGCCCTCCTCATCAGCCACTATACCACCAGGACTTTCTGATGGATTTGATGAGTACTGTGGAGATCATGAGTATTAGCTTGCAGGTTTATGAATTTGAGTCATAAATCACCATGTTCTACGTTCAAAGTGCTTCTCTGTTTGCTTAGTAAATAATGAACATTGCCAAACCCTGATTTCACTATATATGAACCTCAAGAAGCTAGTAAAATGGGCTCAATACAAAGCTTGGTATATTTTCCAACAGTTTTTTGTTCTAGTTATATCCATTTTATGAAGGCAAATTTGTAAATTTCTCTGCTGTGAACCACTATACTTTTATTCACCTTACCAAAATTTTATTCCCCCACCAATCAATATGGGCAAAATTTCTTTTAAATGTATTTCTTAAAATCATTTCAACCCCTACATCAAAATAAAATTGTAAATAAGATAGTATAAATAGGGTGATTTGAATTTTTCATACAGACAATATAATATTTTGGTAAATGAATGGATCCTCTGTGATTGTGATGTAGCAATACTTATTGCAATTATCTGTCCTTGATTGGGAAATATAAATGTAAATATTCATTTCAACTGCTAGAAAATGTTACTATTAAACATGTCATTATCAATTTAGTTGAAAACTAAGAAATTTAAATAATATTGTTATTTAATATGTAACCTGTTGGGTGCAATGGATCATTATGAATATTTTGCAATCAAGGATAGCAGTGGCTAAAAAATTTCAAGATCGATTTGTTTTTTGACATGTTAATCCTTATTATTAATGTTGAAGTCAGTCTATTTATTCTTTTTTTTTGCAAGCACTTATATTTTTTGAAGTAGTAGTAGTAATGATAATAATTATAATTTGTAAACAATATTCTTAAGATGAATAAATTGTACACAGATATATAGTTCCCATTAGAATCTAATAATTTGTACACAATTATATGCTTTTAATGATTCTTATCTAACAATAATAATTTGCAAGCAATGATATGGTTTTAAGTAATTACTCCTGTTTAAAAGTAAAAATGATTTTTTTGCTCATAGTAACAGTGACATGCAAAAGTATTGGCTATATGGGATTTTAAAAGTTTTTTTAAAGAAAATTATAATTTCTATTATTGTTACTAACTTCAAATTTCCCCTGAATATAGTAAATATTTAAGACATACTATGTATAAGAAAAAAAAAAAGAAATTTGATTACACCTAACTTTATTGACTAATTCAACATATAAGTAACATTCAAAAGTTTTGGGTACATTCCAAAATATGAATAAAACAGATTAAAACTAGCTGAATTCTATTCAAATTATGAATATGCAAAGTTTTGCCGACCAACCAGAGCATGCCACTACACATGGACACCAGCACTTTAAAAGGTTCGCATGTACTTTCAATGAACATGGAAATTTCTGGCTGGAATATTCAAAGGTTTTCACCATGATGAAGACAAAGAAGCAATCTGAAAAAGTTAGGAAAGTGATAATTGACCATCATAATCATGGAATGGGATATCAAAAGATCACCAATAAATTCAGTATCCACATCAATACAATTAGGACCATCATTTGAAAATGAAACCACCATGGCCTGATTACTGATCTTCCTCAAACAGGACATCCTCACAAATTAAGTGAATGAGCAGCTAAATCCATTTGTCAGGAAGTAATTTAAAACCTATTCACTAATTTGGGAGGACTTCAAAAGGATCTGTAGGCAGCTGGGTCAGAAGTCATAGCAAATAAGGGTCACAATATTCAGTATTGAATGCAGTTCATCCATTTTTGTCCAAAACTTTTTATGTGCTACTTACATGTTAAATTTTCCAGTAAATTTAGATTTATGTGTCACTGTATATTTTTTGCATTTCACTGAAAATGGTTTCAATTATTCCTGACACTAACAATTTTTAAACAGATCTTTTTGGCTCATAGAGGGGACCTTAACAGTTAATAGCACCCAGAGTCAAAATGGATCAAAGAGTAAGCATTTATCCAACCTCTCTGCCTTGAACAAGATGTAATGAAGTTTTTAAGAAGAGTACAGTTGGCTTGAATTCAGTGTCTTCCTTCTCTTACATGGGTTACTATACCAAGGTTATAGAACTCAGTTTGCTCTACTATTTACCCAATGGAAGAATAGTTGCATTCATGCCTTCCCATGGATATTAGAACTATGTGAAATGCAAACAGCCTCATCTAGGATTTGAACTTTGGTCACAAATTTTATTTCTTACAAAAATAGATGTTATCCCATCAATGCCTGAAAGTAATGACAATAAAGAAGTGACTCCATCCTTCTCAAACCTCTAGAAGAGGAACTAAACACTGGATAAAGTTTAGTGTCTAACTCAACACACCTTTTTATTCTGTTGGGAGAGGATTTTACTCCTCTTCCCCATTGACACGACATGTTTGAAAGATTGGAAGTATATTAAATTGAAGTAGATTTCAAAAGGTTTAGGTTTGTTTGAATTTTAGATGTCTTTTTTTTTTTTCTGAAAGATTTTACTTTTTTTTTTCTTAGGATTAAAACTTAAACTATTTTCTTTAACAATCAGCACTTTTGAAAGAAGTCTCTATGAATTTCTGGACCTTTAGTTGGCAACAAACACCTGGTTTTTAGCTTAATTGGGAATTTGAGATTAAATCTTTCATTTATCTTTTTGATCTTTCAGTTAGTCTCTCCTAAGTTCTTATGGCAATTTAATTTTTATTTCATGAAATTCAATTTTGCTTTTGTTAATTTCTTTGTTTTCCTTTTCTCTGATGTCTTTAAAAATTACTCAAAGACTTGGTTTATTTCACAACTATTTAAAAAAAGTGTATGTTAACCTATAAACACATTTTGAATAACATGCAAGCTTGATAACCTAAACAAAGGGACAAGTTCATTGCATCTTCATTGTTAACAATGAAAGAACTTTATATCTGGTTACCATTGACTCTATGCTTTACTACTAAGCTATATAAAAAGTTACGGAGACACTTGTAGCAAAACAGTTATTGTCATAGCAAGTGAACTCAGGTACCCAAGTTCAAACCTGAACAAGGCTGTTTGCATTTCACATAGCGCTAATACTCTCAAGAAAGGTATGAATTTAACCAGTCTTCCCCCAGCTTTGTAAATAGTTGAGAAGACTGGGCTCAATCAGACTTTTCCTGCTATCTGAGTAGCTTGCCCATGACCCATACCAGTTTACAGGACGAATGACAGAGATATAAAAAGTAAATACAATATATACATATACTACCAACATAATTTTGAGAACTAAATAAATTCAACTCAGTTAAGGTAATTGCATAAGTATTATATTGAATTAATGGTGTAATTACTTTCACATATTTCTCATAGGCCATAAGAATTTGTACCCTTCAGCTTTTAATACCATGTTGTAAGTATCAGACATATGTGTTAGTATGATGCTAATTATTATCATTTTTTCTTCTTATAATATTTTCTTTAACTCATCGAGTGCAGAACTGACCACTCATAAAAAGTTATTTGTTCTCTAAATTTTGAAAAGTTCTCATATTTATTCAGTGAAATTACCCCCATTACTTGCAAGATAACTTTTACAGCCACTGTATAGCAACAACATCTTTCATTGACAAAGTAACTCATCCCAGTATTAAATTTGAGGTAAAAAAATAACCCTCTCTCTCAATCTTTTACCCAGCATGTAGTAGCTAAAAGAGGTCAGTTTTAGCCATCAACTAGGACATCCGCCAGAGGTTTGGCATTCTGTCAAGGGGAAACTACAAATGATACACTATTTAATACACAATACTGGAAGCTTTCACACATACAGACATATCTATTTCACATATAATTCTGGACACAATCAACAACAAGGAACTTTCTCTTATATAAAGAAAATTCCACATGACACCTACATTCCTCTTTAGTAATTTCATACACACACATTTATCATATAATAACTTTTCTACATTGATGAATCTTTGATCTTTTTGTATCTTGTTCCAGTCTTCCTAGCCCATTAAGCTTGCAGAGTTATATGAATTGTCTTTAAATTGATTTGAGAGGAATCTGCATTTATAATTCCTCTAAAAGAAATGGTAACCTTGGCATTCCTAGTTTTATCGTAACCACTCTCCAAAATGGAAACATTTAAGCACTATAAATTCTTCTACAACTCTAGTTATAATTCTTTCAGTAGAAAAACAGAGAAAACATGTGACTGAAGCCCTAAATTCAAAGACAAAATAACAATAATATTTGATCTTACTCTTGACAAAACATTAAATAAAGCATATTTATTGTCTTAACAAACAGCTATATAAATTCCATTTCAAAGTCACAATTCTGGCCAGTCCTTTTTTGTTTGTTTTTAAATAGATTTAAAGTTTTAAAAATTCAGGAGAACAAAGTGTTGCTTTAAGGTATTTATGCATTAAAAATATTTTTTTCCTTCTGGCCAATTGAATATTTCTTAAAATTTCTTTTATGTTAAACAAATTTGACTTTGATCTTATAACTTGAGGAGTCAAATTATTACCTTTGATTTTTAGGCTGCTGAGCTCAGATCAGAAAAGGTGTTATTGAAAATGTGTCAAAAATGAAGACTTGTCTGATTTAGTTATAGATGTTTAAGTTTTTCACAATACCAAAAAACTGTCACCATTTTAAGTTTATTTTTTGCATTTGGAAAAAATCTAGCAAAATAAATATAGTCATTACGAAAAACTTGTTGGCCAACCAGCAAGACCTTATTTATATCTACTATGCAGAGACACAGGATGTAATTTGAAAGACCTGCAGGGAGCAATGATTGATAGGGATGGATGAAGAGAGAGAGTCAAGGAAATCTGAGTTGTCATAGCGACTTGATGATGATGATGATCATAACCAAACATTTTTTGTCCCTTTTCATACATAACTTAAAGAAATAGTTTATCAGTTAATGATAGGTAATATGGGATTGACTAACCTACTTCAACTTTGGGCTGAAGTGATTTGTGGTTGGTTTATGCTAAGACCCTGTGAAAACAACTATGAAAACTGTTATGATAATTTGTGCTGCTTATTCATCACCATCAAGGCAGGCCAACAGTATAGATTCCCTTGACTCTTTCTCTCTTTCTCAGTATCTGTGTTTATTGGCCATTGCACTTGATAAGTCTTCTAGAAGGCACCCAGTGTCTTCACAGAGCTGATTAATGTAAGTTTTTGCTGCTCGGCCTACACTGGTTTATCCATGTTTAAGAATTCACTGGAGAGCATCACTTTGTCCTTACTTCAGTAGTAGCACCCAACTTGTCTTGCTTTGATGGTTTTTGAGATGGAAGGTTAATGGCTGTACTGCTGCTGTTTTGTATAGAGATGCTTTCAGAATTTGTTCAAAACAGAACACAGCATCCTTGTGTACTTCTCATCTAGCTTCCCCCCACCCGTCATTTTGTTAAAGTGGTGTAACCATACAGTAGTACTGACATGGCTACAGTTTGGAAGAATTTCTGTTTTATTCTCACTGAGAGATCAGATTTCCATAAAGTCATTAAACTGTCAGTAATGTTGCATACTATCACTAATAATATTGTAACAACTACAAATGTATAATATTACTTAGAAATTAGTAGTTTTCTTCTAAATCAAAGATACAAGGATTTTATTATTTCTTGTGGAAAATTATACCATTAAAATGGATATTATTAACTATCATCTACCACCAACTTTCTCGCATTGTAACTCTGTAATGAAAAATATGAATATGTCGCAGTCTAAAGATAGGAATATCCCTTAAATATATCTATGCAATTCTGTGTAATAAATAATACTTAATAGGAAAGTCCTTGTGCTGTAGTGGCTAACATACTGGACTGTAACATCATAGCAAGCAAGTTCAAACTCCCGTCACGATGTTACATTCACTTTCAGATTAATACTCTTGTAAAAGGTATGAACCCTCTTATCCTTTCCAACTATGGATTAAAGAGTCTCATTGCTGTTCTACAAGGATGGCTTTGGCATTAAACAACCCATGAATTTTGATATGCTATTAAAACAAAAAAAAACCAATACTTAATAATATGCCTTTTGATTGCATAATGTTCCTCTAGAAATAATAAAATCTTGATATTTTTGATTTAGAAGAGAATAGACTTTTGATAAAAAATTGTTTGGGGTGTATTTATTTATTGGTAAAACTTTACAGAGTGTGGTAACTTTAAGAAAGTTCCTTTAAATTGAAACTTGTGACTTTCTTGTAAACCCAAGTCTGATTAATCAAACAGACCTTTGAAAATCCATTTCCTCCTGGAAATCAGGTCAGGAATTATTTCCTGTTTCTGGTAACATGTAAAACAGTAAAATCTGTTGTACGTTATTTGAAGCCAAGTAACCTTCAATCATCTCAAGAAATTATTGGAAGGATCCAACATAGTATGGCAATGATCTACTTAACCATTGGATAATTGTAATAAAAAAAACATTCTTGAAAATCTTTAGAATTGATGATTACATGGAATATTTATTATCAATTTCTGTAGGGAAAATTATACAACCAGTAAAGGCATTTTACAAATGATTGAATACAACAGTTTCTTTTTTCCTTTAAACATTTGATTTTTATGAAGAAAAATAAAACCTGCATTCTTTGCTACATTATACATATATTTTATTAAAAAAACAAACAAAGCTGTTGCATGGTTTCTTTAATTCTTTGACCTTAAACAAGTTCAGTAAAAGCGAAAAAAGTAAGATGAACATTATCTGAAAAGTTTTATAACAACATTCTTTGATTAAAACATTTTTTCCTTTTTTCCTTGATTTTGGATAGGTCAGATAATTTTTATGTTAGATAATCTGTAAAAAAATGTTGAATTTGTTCATTCTGAAAATAATATTGTAACCATTCTAAAAATTTCACCCTTTTGTAGAACTGAGTTATAAAAGGGATAAAGTCATAAGCTGATTTATTCCCCTTGAACGATCACTAGTTCTCTGCCCCTGACTATAAAAGACAATGTCCAAAGGAAAATCAATTAGTTAAAAAATGATTCTCTCTGTACTAGATATCTTGCTTAAAAATTATGAATATTTTGAATGAGGTAAAGTATATTTTTATTTTGCTCATGGTCTTTAGTTTCACTAAATTTTTCTATTTAGTTTTTTTTTTTAATGATTTTTTAAAGTATTTAAAAAAAAAAAAAACATTGATAATTTTTCTTGAGGCTGCAGAATAGGTTTTCTTCATTTTGGAATGAAATTTGTTTGCCATTTTTTATTTTTCAAAATTTTCCTTTAAGTCAATTCTTATTCTCCCTGTATTCACATAGGTAGATGAAAATTTCATTTCTATAAACCTAATAATTTTATAGCTTTTTAATTAGTGCTTATAAATTTCAAATAATTTTTCATTTCACTGGGGAGAACAAACAGTCTAATCTATCACGCTCTGTTCAAAAATGTAAACAAACCAGACTGCTATAATCCCTAAAAACTCTACATCCGGCTATATCCGGAAATGATGAAATCACTTGTAGCCTTGACCGGCTGCCCTAGTGAAAGGAAGAAAAAGAATCTATCTTTTTACAACAATAACAGCCAGTTTTGCGAAAGTCATTCAATCAAAAGAAAGTGGATTATCTTAAGAAGTTTATGTCAGGTTAACGAAGGACTGTATTTCCACTTATATTTTTTATGGATGAACTCTCTGTCTATGTGGCCCTGGCAGAGTGATACGACTTTCATTCTATTTATAGCCAAGCCTTTCAGCAGTCTTTGGGCATGCCCGTTGGTACTATGGATGGCATTCTTAGTTACGACACTCATCCACTCGTTTGGCTTTGCAAAGCTAAGACACGGCACTGTTAGCCACAACATTCGTTTGCTCGGCTTCACAGTGCTAAGACATAGGAGTCTTAGCCACAACACTTGTTCACTCCTGCACAACCAAGCTAGCAGCACCAACTGTAGATCAGCTCCCGCATTGCAGGATCTAGTCCACATACAACACACTGTATGGACTAGCATCAACACCTGAGACCACATCAACATACCCCCAGTTAAACCAAAGTTCTGCATAACCAGGACACTAATCATCCAGCTGCCTTTCTACCAATGGCAATGATCATCCAGCTGTCTCTCTACCAATGACATTGATCATCCAGCTGTCTCTCTACCAACGACGATGATCATCCAATTGACTCTACCAATGATGACAATCATCCAGCTGACTCTACCAACAACGACGACTACCAGCTGACTCTACCAACATTGATGACCATCAGCTGTCTCCAACTTTGACGACTATTCCACCAGTCTCTAATATTCCAATCATCAATATGAGCATAAATTGTAACCATTCAACAAAATAAATTATCATTTATTGTTATACTGTTATCTCACCTTTGTTCTCTTCATTGTCTTCTGGCTGTCAATTTACTCATACGCTTAACACAAACAAATAATTTGTGGGGTCAAGATTCTTATTGGCCCCACAACAAATCTTTTCCACAAGATTCAAAAGAAGATTTAGGGGCATTTTAATTAAATTCAAAGAAATCTTACTTTGTCAACCCAATAATGAATATTTAGCTTACTAGATAGATATTCATATATTGATGTTTTAGTAAAAAAAAAAATTAAATATAATTTTGAAAAATAAATTCAACTCTTTTAAATCAATAACCTATGCATTGAGGAAATGTTGTAATTATTTTCACATAGCTGGCACAAGTCATAGAAATTTGAACCCCTTAGTTTATAATACTATGCTATAAGATGCATAAGTTAAGTAATAATTGTTACTGTTTTTGTATTGCCATAATATAGATGTTTTTATCATTAGCATGTGCAATCTGAAATCTATAATTTAAGATATTTTTTTTAATTGTTATATTGTCATAATATTTACATTACTGTTATTCTCATGTACATATCATAGCCATTCTGGCTACTCAAACCTTAGAATCTCCAGTTTAGAGAAAATACTGTGTCACCTGTGATGTCAGACAACAAAACATCATGCTTATGTTCATGAGAGAACTTCTGTTATTAACACTCAAACTATTTGTCAAAAGGGATTAATTCTGTTGGCCTTTCAGAAACAGTTTGTAAACACAGGATAAACACATCATATTTAAAAGTTCCTCTCCAAAGTACAAGTATTTCAATATTATATTTAGTAAAGGAACTTCCTGTGCACAGAAGCCTCTTCACTCAGGCCAGTAAAGAAGTTGAGGCTGACACTATATAAATACACCAGGTAGCAACAAAAAAATAAGCGGCTGGGTTTATATCTGAAGGAGAGGCGGTATCTATTTCCTCTCTTAGCTGCAAGCTGTGTCAAACATGGGGTCTGTGTCCTTACCACCAAACCAAACTGCTGAACATGGGGTTTGCATATTTACCACCAGCCAAAGCTGATAATGTAGAATCCAAACAATCACAGCCGTTTACTCAGCACAGCCAACAGACCAATCACTGCTGCTCTCTCATGCAAACAGCCACTTTCAGAGGTAACTTCCAAAAGTATTTTGAGGATCCCTCTGGTCTCTTTACTTTACCTCGGGGCAAATACCACGAAACAACGAAGCAGCAGCCACTAACTGCAGACCTGCTCCAGCTTAACCTTGCAACCATTCCTGCACAACCAATCAACTACACCTGCATCACCTAGTCCACGAGTGATCACACTGCTCTGCTTGGACTAGCACCAACACTTCAAGGTCTCCTCAATACATACCCGGTTAACCAAGGATTGTATAAACCAGGACATCGATCCCATAGTGTTTGCAATACCTTGTCCATGAGCAATGCCACTGCTTGAACTAGCTGCAACACTTCAAAGCCACATCAACACACACCCAGTTAACCAAAGCTTGAATAAACCGGGACATCAATCTCACAGCCTCTGCAACCATCATCTATCTCACCCAGTTCATGAGCAACCACATTGCTCGGATTAACACCAACACTTTAAGGCCACATCAACACACATCTGGTTAACCAAGGATTGCATAACCTAGGACATCAATCATCTATCCTCAGCAAGCAATGTGTCCACATCATTGTGTAGGTGCCCGTAGTGTAATGGTTATCGTTGTAGGAAATGGACACGGCGACACGAATTCAAATCCTGGACGAGACTGATCGCATTTTACATAGCACTAATACCCTTGGGAAAAGTATGAATCCAATTATTCTCCCTCCAGCTATGGAAAAATAGTAGGGCAGACAAGGTTCTTCAGCCTTGGTGAGGCAACTAGTCTAGGAGAAGGAAAACTCGGAATTCAAACCCGTTAAACTTCGCTTAAAAATTGACCTTGTGTCATATCCTGCCCGAGCAGAGGGGTTGGTAAATATGAATGTGTCCACATCATCAATTGTCTCTAGCTACATCTACAACCTGACCATACTGCCACACCAACTATCTGCACCAAGCACCAAGATAATCCTCACCTTCTAGATGTGCTGTCACCACAAACTAATAGACAGCTGAGTCTACGACTCTTTTCAACACCAACATTCCACCCCCAGCAGAGACTACTACAACGGGATACAACAACTGCAATTCTACACCCATACACATTTTTGTATATGATTCACTCAATAAAACCTGAAACTTAAACTTATACACTTGTCTCTGTCATTTGTCCAGTCCTCTGTCAATGACACTACTTACAACTGTTTGTGGAATTGAGGCAGATATTAGTCTCACGACATACATATTTTGGTGCTTGTCCAGAATAACACAACTATGAAAGTTTGTAGTAATGTACAAAAAATTATATAGAAATGTTGTAAAACTTACATTCACCATTCAGTCATTTGTTTTATTTATTTATTTTTTTTTTCATTTTGTTTTTTTTTCAACTGAACAGTCTAAGTTAAATCCTCAAATTATACCCCAACTCTACACCTGCTACACCATAAAGGAATATGGTCAATGGAAGATTTGTAGCTAGTTGAATATAGCCTTTTGGGATTTAACTGTTCAATAAAAATAATGACCGAAGCTTACTCTTATCTGGATGGTGAATATAAATATTTTTGAGTACAGAAATGATAGAAATTTCCCAAGTTGGAATATTCTGGACAAGCACCCATATTTAGTTGTATAATTTCTTTTTGTCATTCTTACAATATTGATGTCATTATTATGTAGATTTTTGAATGTTTATACTTCTTTTATATCACTATAATATTTACACTATTATCATATTTATTTTAGGGATTTTTTAAAAACCATCTGTTCTCTTGCATCCTTAAATGTCTTTCAAAGGCTAAATGGCTTCTCATTTTACATTATAATCTGAACAATGTAAGTAAAATAACTTTGCTTTTTTGTATCTGATGATTGCAACATACCTATTTAAACTGCTGAAGCTTTATTACATTTAGTTAATGTTGGTGAATATATGTATCTCATTGTTTCCATAAAAAGAAAGCTTAAACTGATATTGAGAATATTTTGGATTATATTTTTAGATCATATCACTTCTTAGAATTCTCACACACACACACACACACACACACACACACACACACACACACACACACACACACACACAAAAATGATTAAAAAAATGACAATTACTCTTTAGTCATCTTAATTTATTCATTTAATGCATTTTCTTTAATGATTTTTGAGGATCTTTTCTTTCATCCTATTATTATAGCTTGTTCACAGGTAGTAGTATCTGATATTGTACATATTTACCCAACCTCTCCGCCAAATATAATATGTCTTGGTGATGGATTTCAAGAGCCTAATTGGTAAAGCATTGATCATGTAAGAGGAAATACTAGATAAATTTGAGTTCAAATCATATTGGACATAGCATCTTTATTTCTGATCTCTCCTGTTAACTCATTGTAATTTATCAAGCTGGGCTTAGTTTAGCACAAAGTATGGGGGTACCCAGGGAGACTCAAATTCACTAACAATAATCTACCAGCCTTGCTTGCTAACCACATTACATCATGTGAAAATTACTAGACATTTGTAGAATTTAAGATGACTTAAGCACTATGATAAAAAAAGAACAAAAATAAGATGAAAGAAAAAAATAGTTAAAAGATAACAACAGTTAGGCTAAAAATTTTTTAGGTTCCCTCTTGTTGCTAAATTAATGATACACATACTCATATATAAAAGTTAGGATTCTTGAGTAATTTTATAGCGATCATAAATATATATATATATATATGTTGATAAGTAAGTTTTTTAGTTTCAATTCAATAAACAGGATTAGGCTTACATTTAGTACAAGTTCTAAAAGGATAAAGGAAATTTTTATCTCATATCTTGATTTTAAAAAAATTCCTTATGAGCCATGCATATCTTGAGTAGAAAAAATATGCTAGCGAATTGATACAAAAATCTCCTTCCTCTATTAAACTTAAGAATAGAAAACAAAATTTTCGGAATGAAAAACCATCTTAAGATAGCATTTTATCATTAACAATTATTTTTGGGTAAAATAATCTAAATCTATTTTTTATTTGTTGTGAACACTTACTAAGCCTCGATTAATTTGGTACATTATATATAGGCCACTCAGTGTAACCAAAACTCACTAACAATGATCTGATTACTTAGTTTGCTAACCATTATACCATGTGAGATGACCCTTATGTTATGAATTTTGCACATATTTACCCACTTTACAAGATTTTATTGGATGTTTATTGGTGGGGAAGATGTTTTAGTCAAGTCTCCACTCTCCAAGGATGAATATTAGCATGAGTACACTGAACACATTAGAAGGAAATATGAGTTATTTGTATATACCAAGAACATTTAACATTTTATATATCCCATATACCTTCAAGTGGTATTAAAAGGAAAGAAAATGCAAATATGTCCCAGCAGCTAGAACTAGGAACATATTGTTTCATGAACAAGCATTATGTGAAAGGAGTATGAAATAGAAAAAAGATTTACTTGATGAGGTTAGATAAGCGATGTGAATTTACTCTATCTTTGGAGCGGGCAGAGACAATGTTTCTACTGTTCAAATACCAGAGATTAAGAAGGGGTTTTTGGAACTGTCATGTAAACCTCTAATGGACATGCAAATTATTCAAGGGAGATAATTATTTATTGTATCCCAACAATTGCCTAAGATAACTCAAACCTCTGCTTGGATTGATATAAAGTATGTTCCATCCAGGAGAAATTGAATATCTTTAGTGTAGACCAGTTGACTTAAGGGAAACACAGTACTGGATTTCTTATTTCTATATATAGTATCATTACTTTCAAGGTTTCACTCATAAAACTATTTGACAAACTATTACTTCTTATCATGGTATCCTTTTTTGTAACCTTTACAAGAAGATATATAGATGATGCATGTATATGGTTCATAAACATTTTGGTTATGCAGTCATTTTCATTTTAGAACTGTTCAGTTTTATTGGAGAAGTTAATTTCAGTATTTAAAAAATCCACCAAATATATAATATCGATACAAAGATAAATTCACTGTAATTTGCCAAAAAATTAGTTATTGGATCAAATAATAAATATGAGGATAAAAATTGTTTTGTGATTTGAAAGATGTTTCTTTAGCTGCTTAAAAATCAAACCCAAATTCATTTAAAAAATAAATAAAAATGAAAGATGAAAAACTGAATATGTTCATTGGTCTCATTAAAGGAAGAAGATGAAATTTTATATCAGATGATATGCAAAAATAAAGATGCTAAGAGTAATGCTTGAGGAAGCTGGGATGTAAGTGATATAAGATTGATTGGATATCAAATGGTAGCCATGACAAAATCTTGGATTGAGGAAATGCCATGGTAATAAGGCTAGTTGAGAGAGAGAGAGAGAGTATCATGAGTAGTTGTCAATATTTAGTGCCAGGTGATTAGTTATAAAGGCAGAAGCAGTTGATCATCATCACCATCATTGCCATCAGAAGAAGGATAGGGAGGAGAAAGTCTTGACATAAAGTTATGAATTTTATAGGTTATAGATTGAATGCAAGTGGAAATGTTTTTGTTTTTTTTCAAGCTAAGGAAATAAATACCACCAATAAGATCCTAAGCAAGTTATTGATAAAAACTCATGTCTACAAAAAGGTATTTATTAGTATATAAAAGCAGAAATAAGATATGTTTATGGACAAATAGTGTAGTTATTTAATTTTAGCTTAATCTAGTATAGGTAACAATAGTAGCAATTGAATTAATTTATAATGAAGAATGTAAGGAACTCCTTCAATGCTGCTCTATAGATGATACCCATGTATTATATGTGAAGTAGATTTATTTTGTCAGTAATGTTAGCATTCATTGTTGACCAGTGACAAATTTTTCTGATTTTCAATGCATTTCTATTGTAAAATTTTTAGCAATGCACTTGCCTTATATGTAAAATATCTCTTTGCATAATTTTTCATTATTTCTTGACTATTTTCAATACATTTCTGTACTGAAATCATTTTCCAATGAAATTTTATATTTAAATTATTGCAATGAATCCACTTCTATAATCAAATCATTAGTAATGTATTTGTATTATATATGTCATCATCATCATGTCGCGCCGCCTGCGCGGATATCCCTGACCGTCTCTCGCCATTTCTCCCTATCACTCATCGCCTCCGGCAGGTCTTCAGGATTACAACCCGTGTCCTCACATAGCTGCTGTATGTAAGTTCGTGCTGGTCGTCCCACACTTGCACATCCATGAGTGGGGGTCCACAGGAGTACATCGCTTATGAGCTCGTCCTTGCTTCTCCAGCAGTGTCCCGCGTGTCTGGTTCGTCGAACTTGTATAGTTTTTGTGATGGGGGGCAAGTGTCCGTATAGTTGGAGTCTCGTGGGGTGTTGTCGCCAGGACTTGTTTAATACTGCTCTCAACATTCTTGTGTAATTTCCGTCCAGCCTCCTCTCCAGCCGCTTCGTAAGCGTCCATGTGGTGCATCCATATAGCAGTATCGACACAACCGCTGCCTGGAAGAAACTGCGTTTCATTTTATCTGTTAAGGCATTTATCTAATTAAATCATTCACAAGACATCATTATAGTGATATTATTTGCCATGTATTTACCTGTGAGACTACATGCTGATCACTACTCTACTATGTAGCAGTCAATAATTTAACCTATTAAACAATAAAAGATATGTCTGAAATGTATCCAGCCATTCTGGATAACTTGAGAATTTGTTGTTCAGCCTTTAAGCAATGTAGCAACTGATCAGGGACTAGCTTATTGTATATACAGGAATAGACACTATCCTGTAGAGTTATTTGGTCAGCAATGACATGATCTTGAATGAGGTTGTTTACAGTGTAATCTTTGCATTTATGCTTATTAAGCAAGAAGATACTTTATGTCCAGATTTGATTCTCAGGGACATTTTTTTCTAAATCACTATTAAAATGTTGTGAACATCATGGTGAAGCACCTGATGGTGATCCTGGAAAAGAACTTTGCAGATTGTTTTTAAATGTGGAAGGGATGTATGGATAAGTATTTGAGGTCTCAAAGGGAGTATTTTGAAGAGGACCAAAGAGCTATTGCTTTGAGTAGAGTTATTTTCTTATTAATATTAAATGACTTGGCACTTTCTGAACAGATCTTATACACAGGAAGCATTCATAATGTAACAAAATACTGATACTACTTTCAGCAAATCTATTACGTTTTTATTCATTCAAGAATCTTCCATCAGCAGCAATGATTGCTTTACTGATTTCTGGCATTCGTCCTGAGAGTTTCCCTGGATATTCAATCAGTTGCGTACTTGTTCTAGCATTTCCCAGTGGTTTTATGCACTTTTTAAGTGTACTCCTTTGAACTTTGTAAAAAAATCTAGAACAGATTTGAGATATTAGGATTGTTACAATTGTACATCTATTTTTTCTTGAAACAAGCTTTACAGAACTCAAAGAAGTTGGAACTCAACAAGAAATGTATAGAAAGAAGAAGTATAAGAGAATATTGAGTTATATCTTCTTTTTAAGGGTGCTGCAAAGGTTAAACGCATAGAGATTACTGACTTTAAGGCATTCTTTAAAACATTGTCTTGTACCAGAATAAAATTAAAGACAAGAAAGTGTTGATTCTAAGGAATGGTATAATATGGTGGAAGAATTATTTATAGTTATAATCATAGACTTTGGGTTGTTGTCAATATCAAATTGATTTCCATTTTGTAGAGGCTGATTCATTCTCAGGACTTTGCTTGTCCTGTCAGTGGAGCTTAGAATATGCTGTATTATCTACATAGGGTTAAAATACCCTCCAAAAAGAGAGTCCTGGCTATGACACTAGACTGCATCTGATTGTGGCATGTGGAATGTGAAGAACTCTTTCATTGACATTACTCCCAGTACCACTCTGATCCAGAGTGATAGTATTTGTTAGGGTCTCATTTGTGGGTCAAATAGACCTATTCAAAAATTTTTCATATTAGATAGGAATACATTATACCATGCTACTTTGTGTCAATTATTTGTATTAAGAATAGTTACTTGAAGTTATAATTGTTTACTCAGGATTATTATAAGTTATTTGAAGCCATATTACTGAGTACAAACAAATGATTATAATTGAATAGAAATAATTGCTTGAAACTATATAATTGTATATAAATTATTGGTATTAGCAATAATTGAAACAGTTCAATTGTGCACAAATTATTTGTATTAGATATAAATACTTCATATCATATGACTGTGTGTAAAAAGATTTTTTAGAAATAATTACACAAAAAATGTAAATGTAAGATAAACATGATTTCTTTACCTCAAGGCATAAAATAACATGACAGGTTGACACGCTACCAAAATCAATCAATCATATGGACTTCAGAAGGTAAAACTTTTTACGATCAAGTCTGCTGTTGATTTGTTAGATGAGTTGCATTTATTTTGTTGTGAGGAAAGGACTTGGATACTGCTGAATCATGTGAGCAGATTCTGTATGAAGTAAAAAGGACTTGGATATTGCTGAGTCATCTAAGCAGTTTCTGTATGAAGTAAAAAGAGAGTTCACTTCTGCTTCTGGAACACTGTTACAATTAGTGCCAAAAAAGTTCCAGTAAAAAACCCAGAAACTTATAAAGAATTCAGGCATATAAATCAATACCATGTAGTAGCCAGTACACAAAAATACCCATGAAACATACTATAAAATAGCTAAAGGAAATAATTCAGGAAAACTTCACATCACTTATAAGATATTTCATAACATTTGTATTTACCAAATCCCTTCATAACAAGCTGGATGAAACACAAGATCAATTTTTAAGCAAAATACAATTGGATTGAGTTTTTCTTCTTCTTCTAGACTGGTCACCTTATCAAGACTAAGTAACCCTGTTTGCCCGATGAAATAGCCTATTGCCAGGGTAGAAGAGATGCATTCATACCTTTTCAAAGGGTATTAGGGCAAAAAACTCAAAAAGCCTTGTCCAGGACTTGAACTCAGTTCATTGATTTCATTTCCTACAATGATATCTCTAAATGTAATGCGGCTAATAGTTCAACAACAGTCATGACAATGGACAAAAATTCCACTGAATAATGGTTAGAGAAGAGACAGCTGAAATATGAAGATTAATAAAGACCAGGCTATTCCAAAAAGTTTCTTGCCACATGTAATATAAAGGGTTCACAAAGTTAGATATATAAGAATGTTATCAAGAAGTTCAAAGATGCAAATTACCAGACTTCTTCAAATTGATGTTCAGACTGAGATTATGATGTAGTGTCAGTTCTTTTCCTTCAGCTTTATCTTTGGGTTGAATATGGTACCATGTTCTTCTCATTAGACTGGATTTGGCAAAGAAAAGCAAGTTTAACCTAGTCCCAAGAATTCTAAATTTGGTTACACAAGGGGTAGAGTCATCTAAAGTTTATGCAACATTGATTGTTGGAATAAGGGCTATTTTTGGCATTGTCCAAGTGCACATGAATCAGAAGTCTATGAAGGCATACTTATTGTAATGGTTATTATTATAGGAAATGTTATCAAGAATCTGAGTTCAAATCCTGGATGAAGCTGTTTGCATTTCACTGTGTACAAATGCCCTTTAGGAAAAGCATGCATCCAGCTATTTTTCCATCCAACTATGGGTAAATAGTAGGAAAGACTGAGTTCTTTAGCTTTGCTTTGATAACAAGACTAAGAGAAGAAAAACTCTAAATTCCAAACAGCTTTACACAACTTAAAAAAGTTGACCTTGTGTCATATCCTGTCCATGGCAGAGAGAGAGAGTGGGTAAATACATAAATTGGATTGCTTGTTAAAAAGAACACATAATAAAATGCAATAGTAATGTAAAGAATAAAATACAGAATGAGAATTATGGATTCATAAAATTCTTATCTCCAACTCTGTTTATATTAGAAACTTTGGAATGGCTTTTTATTTAATGAGAAACATTGATTGATTGATTGATTAATTGATGGTAAGTCACCCTGTTTAATGTCATTTTCTAGTGAGAGGTTAGGGAAACATGTTCATTGTACATTCATACTTACATTTTTGTATAGTTGTTTATTAAGAGTTTTTTGCATACAGTTCTATTAAATATGAATAATTGTTAAACAGATCAATTTAACACCGAGACAGGACCCTCACAGTTACTATCATTTTAGGTCAGAGTGGACCTGGGAGTAATGGCAATGAAGGGGTCCTTCATACTCTTGAGACCTTCAGAACTGAAGCTTCACCATCAAATGCAGTTCAGGATCATACTCAGGACACCCTTTTTTATGTGGATCTTACTCCTCATCAGAGAATATAAATAACATATCCAAAGACTCACCAACAACTCTGAAATACATACAGATTAATGTCTAGCCTCAATTTGAAGATTTAAAAACATTGATAAGTTTGATATTATAAAAAATAAATTAGCCTGTCTCAAATAAAATCAGAAAATAAATGAATTTGAAATTTTATTAAAATTACTCAATATTTTATAACCTTTTCATATGACCTTAAAAGAAGTATTTGTTTTATCATTTTATTGATATAAATTAAAAAGTAGTTTTCTGTTGTGGATTTTTTAAAATCTGATTACTGGGGTCATTTAAGTACAAATGAATACATTAGCTAAGTTCAGATTCAGTTTTAACTTCTTGCAATTAACAGCAATAGAAGTAATAAAAAATATTTATATACTGCCGATTTCAAAATAGAAATTATTTCTTGTTAGTGCATTTTATAGATGTATTCAATTTTTGTTCTTTATAGAAAGTTTTAATCATTTTGATTGGCTTAAACTTAAATCTTTCATCATTTCCTATAATAAGCCATTATTTTTTTTTATCTTGGTTTTCCTGGAAAAAGAGAAAGGGAGTGGGTGAGTGGATTCCAAACATGAGTTACTTATGCTATTTTTTACTTGTATTAATCCAGGGAGATATTTGTATAATAAATACAATTTCTTTCTCAGATGGCCTATTTTCTTTATCAGGCAAATAAATCAAGTTTATTTTCCTGAAGAATCATTTGTTTCATTATCTTTTTTCTCCCCCTCCCACTGTTTCTCTAAATATTTCTTTAAAAAAATATGGAACTCTGTATATTTTGGTTGTTATTAGCTCCTTACAACTTAGATTTATTTTTGAATAAAAAAAAATAGAAAAGAAAAAACTTATTTTTTTTCATTTCTGATTTTCACTTTGTTTTTAACTTCTGCATTTTTCCCTCCTTAAAAAACTCCATATTTTTTATTTCATTTTTTCAAAATTTCATTCATTTAAAAATTTTTTATTGCTTTTAAAGATCTTAAAATATGTTTGAAATATTTTTCTATTGCAAGGGAAATGCTGGCTTTAAGTTTCTTAAATGTGTTTAGACATTTTTCTGAATAGTTCACAGATTTTCTTGAATCATTCAAACTTTCTACACATCCTTGTTTATTTCATTTTCATTTCCACATTTATTTGAATTTCCTTTATTTTCAGATTTCATAATTGAACTTTACTGAAATCAAGTATACTTTTTAACTCTCATCTTCTAATAATGAATCCCACTTACTACTCTGTTTAACTCTCTTAAGGATTTTTCTGGAACAGTTTGAAAATAGTTGTTTAGACTTTATTATTCCCTTATTTTTTTGCAGAAACTGAGTACCTCATGTTGTATAATAGTTAGTGACTGATGCTAGCAAACCAATGCTCATGAGTTTGATTCTCATTCAGAGCATGTAAATTAAAACTTTTTAGCAGAAATAATCCAACTTGGAATATAATTTATTGAGTTTCTCAACACCACATAGAGATTTTTTTTTAAAATCCTGTGACCTTGGAATGTACAGGAAATGATAAATTATACTCAAAGATTTTCAAATATATTTTTAATAAAATGACTAATTCTTACAATAAAATTTAATAAAAACTGATATATCATATTGTTTTTGATTAGACTTAATAAGATATACAAGAAATTTATAAAAAAGTTCTTGACCAAATCAAGAAGACGAGGAGGTTTTTATCTTTTTTTTCAAAGAATATATTGAATTTTTAATTTTTTGAATGAGTAAAGAAATTTCTAAAACTATGCCATAGGTTTTGAATTGCAAGACAAATATGTGGACTATCATGGTCATAGGTAATTTTCTATGTGGCCAGGACTAGAAATATTCAACAAGCTTTATACAAATTCTCAAAGAATTGAAGCAGCAGAGTTAGAGATATCTTACAGGAAATTAAGAATGCTATAATTTTGAAATTTGGCAGCATCTAGATGCCATCACATACACACACACACACACACGTAAATGCAGATGTGAATGCTCATGCAATCATTCATTTTTATCATATTTTATTTTTAGACTTTGTAATATGCTTTGTTATTTTATTGTTATTCTTAGCAACATGTTTTATCTTTTATTGTTATACTTAATATAATGTTGTATTCTTCTGTTTAATATACCATAAGTATTATAGCTGTGGTTTTATAGATGTGTGTGTGTAATAATGTCATGTTACAGCCCAATTTTGAAATTATTCCACTATTAATTTCCTGTAACTCTGTTGTCCCAGTTCTATGTGAATTTCTGTATATGTATGACATTCTCTGTGTGAGTATATAGAATCAAGTCGTAGAGGTATTTGTACGATAGATATTCATGCACACACATAATCACATGAGAGACATGCTTATTTACGTGTGCACAAAAAGGAAATGGTGACATAAAATTACTTGTTTATTTTGAAATAATTAATGATAATTTTGTTGAAAATGAATGGTGGAATTTTCTAGGATATAAAACTAAGATTTAAGTAAATGCTACATAATGTACACAAATCACTTGCATATGATAATGGATCAGAAAAGTCTACAGTTAATACAGAGCTATAGACGTATGTGGCATAATGGTTATCATCATGGGAAATGGACACAACAATCTGAGTTCAAATTCTGGATGAAGCAGTTTGCATTTCACTCCATGCTAATGTCCTTGTGGAAAAGCATTGATCCACATTTTCAAAAAAGATTATTGATATACCTGCTTATATCATAGATCAAAAAGATAAGTGATAAAGTATTATCTATTTTTTATGCTTGTAATTGATCAAAATTCTGGATAACTCTTTGTTTATCCTAAAGTTGAACTGTTATATAAGAATGATAAATATATAGCGTACTTACCACCAAACTGTACATCACTTATCCAAGACCAAGAAATACAAGACTTGGGTTAGTGGGTAGATTGTTCGCCAATGGTCCAGGAGACCTGGGTTCACTCCCAGGTCATGTTATACCAAAGACTTTAAAAATGGTACTTGATACCTTCTTGCTTAACACTCAGCAATATAAGGTACGTATCAAGGGTAAAGTGGAGCAATCCAGGGGAAGGAGTTGTACCCTCCCCTACACCTTGGTGTAGTATATATTGAAAAGGGAGCCTTCTGGTCACCCATGACTACAGTCACCAACTTTACTTTTTTTACTTTACTTCAATGAAGTGTATGTTAGATGTGGTAAATTCTAGAAAATCAGAAACATTTATCAAAGGATTTCATGAGAACTATTAATCTAATTTAAGTTTCTCACAGTCTTAATGCTTTAAAGTCATGTATTGGTATTCTTGATGCTGAAGAAGATATTTCGTCAAGACTCCACTCACCAAGGATCAGTATTAGCATTAGTATATCTGTAATATATTAGCAATGAACAGAACTGAGGGAAGGACAAGATAAATGTATTTGTATATACAAAAACCTTATATATATATGTATATATATATACATGTACACATGAATGGTATTAAGAAGAAAGAACACACAAACATCTCTCAACAGCTAGAAATATACACATTGTTCCATGAATAAGCCATATGTGGCGGGGCCTGAGACATGCCTCTCCTGTTTAAAGAGAAAAAAGCAAAAATGACTGGGTTTCTAAGACTATCATGTGACACCCAATAAGGCATCAAATGGACATGCCCATTCTCTAAGTGAGATATTTATTATCTCCTTACGCATGAGATATACATAATTAGTAGTGTAGCAGAAAGAATTTCAAATTATTGTTTAGTGCGAGAATTATTTTGACTGTTGAGGTTTCGATTTTATTTTTTCGACCAGTGATTTATCCCATTCTGCTCAGATGACTTTTCTAGGCAATATAAAAGGTGGTGTAAACGCGTGCTCTCTCTCTTCCTCATTAACTCCAGCAGCAGACCATCATCAACATGAGGAGAGCACATCCAGTTTTTGGACCGTTGTTTTCTAGGAAATCATTTCTTTATCATTTATTCATTCCTCCTGGACCAACTGATCCTCGAAGCTTCAAATTGGATGTTTAATTCCTGCTCTAACATTTGCAACTGTTTTCTTCGATTTGTACAACTCACAGTACAAGGGATTTCATCTCTAGCTGACATTAAAGTTTTTGGAACTCACTCAATATTCTCTTCCACTCATTTGTTTTACTTCTTTCTTAATATAACAAGGCAAAATCCCAATAATTTGCCTCTTTGTTATAGCAGTATTATTGAATCATTGTTATACAATGTCTGTAAGTCTAGCAAATGGATAATTTTGCATTGTTCTGGTATCAAATTTATTAGAAAATCAGAGCCTGTTACTTCTCATTCTGCATTGTCTCTTCAGAACCAATGCTTTTTATAGACACTCAGTAGCTTTTTCTATTTCTTTAAGGAAGGATTTTCGTTGCAGTAATTAATTTTTCTTGCTTTTTGTGACAACTTTCATGTCACTATAAAGTAAGCAAGTCTGGCTCAACTAATCCTTCTTTATAAGAACTAAATGTGTAGTGTACCACATCATAGTTCTCTCAAACCTCCTGTACAGTCCAGAAACTTAGATGATATACAAAGCGGAGTCTTCCTTCTCCTAGACTGGTTGCTTAACCAAGGCTAAAGAACACAGTCTAACCTATAATTATACTCATAGCTGGAGAGAGAATAATTGGATTCATTCCTTTCCAAAGGGTATTAGTGCTTTGTGAAATGCAATTAGTCTCATCCAGGATTTGAACTCAAGTCACCATGTCCATTTCCTATGACAATAATCATTACTCCATTGGCACTTCCATATATATATATATATATATATATATATATATATATATATATAATGATAAGTTTACAATCAAAACAGTTCCATCTATGTGCACAATTGCACAATAATCATGACCATCTGCAAATAGAAAATCTGCTGGATGTTTTTTTTTATATCATCATTACAGAGTTCATTCAAAAGGGACCAGTTGTGATGAGGCCTTCACAATAACTGTTTTGAATGAAAACAATTGATACAATGATGCAAAAATTAAAATGTGTCCTAGATATGATGCTAAACGGCATCTGACGGTGAAGCACCAGTTCTGGAGCTCAGGGCAATGTGAATTACCTCTTCATTGCCATTACTCTCAGGTCCACTCAGACCCTTAGTGTTAGTACCTGTTAGAGTTCTATCAATGGGTCAAATAGATCTGTTTGAAAATTACTTGTATTCAATTGGAATGTGTGCAAAAAATACAAGAAAATATAAATAGGAAAAATACGCACATAGAACGATTATAATTCTCTAACCTCTTGGCCTAAAATATGCATAGTATAAGTTTGGTGAGCAGATGATGCAGGTAGTTCTAATGATTAACAATCAATACTGTTGTCTAGCCACTGAAGGTTCTTCCATGACCTGATGTTATCGACTCAATTTTCTCTATCTTGTTTTGGTCAAATGAAAATTTGGCAGGAAGTTGAAAGTCTTCTCCTTTTTTTTTTCTTCTTTGTTATGATTATTAATATGAGAATCCAAGCAGAGGAAAAATTACCCACAATGTTCTAAAGGACTCTGAGTTTTTGAAGAGATAGGATCATATAGGAAAAGACTTGTACGTTTTGATGATAGACAAGTCATCCATTTTGTGATTGTTTGAATTACATTTTTTGTATGACTAATTCAGATCCAGTTTGAGATATTAACATTTTTTTTTATTTATTTGCTTAGAAAGGAACAGAGAGAAAAAGAAAAGAAAAAGCCTTGTTTTCTGGAGAACATTCATTAGCCATAATCAAATTATGTGTAAGTGAAAAAGAAGTCTGTGTTTTCTGTTTGAGTGTTTAAGCTATGAATAATGCTTATTGTAGATGTGTTTAGTATATATATATATATATATATATATATATATATATATATATATGTGTGTGTGTGTAAATATTATATACATATGTATATATAAGTATGTATACATGTAAGTGTGTTTATATTATACATATAAATATATACACATATAATTATACATGTATATATGTGTATGTGCACATACATATGTATGCACACACACACACTCACACACACACACACACACACACACACACATATATATATATATTTGAATTAATTCAGGGACATTCATATAAAAATAGATCAATGTATTTAAATAAATATATGTATATAGAATCAATGTCATGTATATTCATATATAGGAATATTCATAGGAATATACTGACATGTGTATGTATACATACTAATGACCACACATATTTATTCATACATATATATATTTATATATTAAAGCAAAAATACACATATATATAAACATATGTACACATACACATACATACATTAATGATATAGTTGTATAGTTTGCTATTTTTATAAAGAAAGAGTGCTCAATATTGGCAACAGAGCAGATCTAGATCTAAGTTTCCTTAATATAAACACACATCAGTGCTTGGTGACTGTTAGTTTCTTGCTTATGCAATCAGATTTTACTGAATCACCATGTATTATTGACTCTGTGTTTACACTATTAATATATATATATATATATATATATTTATATTTATATATATATATATTTCTATAGTCAAAATAACAGCATCAGGATGAACTGGGGTAAAAGAACAACTTGTGAAAGACAGAGGAGATGGTTCAGCAACATTCTGCTGGAAAATACAGTGTCCTATAATTGTATATAGAAAGTACTTTTTCATGTAACAACTACTTCAACGTCACAGAAGATGTGGTTCTCCTCTTCATGATCTGTCTTTTAGAAGGTACTTGTGGCTCAACAGTTATAGCTATTGAAAATGGACCCTGTGATTTAAGTTCAAATCCTGGATGAGGTTGTTTGCATTTCACATTGTACCAATACTCTTTGGAAAAGTATGAATCTAATTATTCTCACCCCTGCTTTGAATAAATAGCAGAGAAGACAGAGGTTTTAACCTTTGTATGGCAACCAGTCTAGTAGAAGGAAAATTCTGACTTCAAACCAGTCGTACTTGTGCTATATCCTGCTTGTGGTGGAAGGTTTAAGTAGATAGAGTCTCTTAGAATGGCTGTACCATCTTTCACTGATGCAACCTTACATATTGAAGTTGGATGAGAATGATTTCAAGAACATGATGAAAATTGCACTGTGTTGTCCTGGACACCAAACTCCCCAGATGACAAAGGCATTGAGCACTTATAGACCAACAAGTTCACATTAAAGAATTTCCATTACATAATTTACAGCGGTTAAAGGACCTGCTGTTAACATCCTGGCACCAAATCCCAGAGGAAATCTTCATATTATATATATATATATATATATAATGATTGGGGGCATGCTGAGTGTAACAGTTATCATTCTAGGAAATGGAATTGGTGACCAAAGTTCAAATCCTGAATGTCATTAGATATCTAAAATGAAGATGCTCTTAGCTTAACGGGGCATAAGAGTCATCTTCATAGAAAATGAACTCAGCATGCAAAGTTCAAATCTTGGATGAGGCTGTTTGAATTTCCCTTTGTGATAATGTTCTGGAAAAAGGGATAAATTCATCTCTTCTCTCCCCAAATATAAATAAATAGTTAGGCAGATTGTGTTTCTTAGCTTTGGTACAGTAACCATTCTAGCAGAACAAAATCTTTGAATTCAAACCAGCAGTACTCTACTTGAAAATTGACCTTGTGTCACATCCTGCTTATGGTGGAGAGGTTGGGTAAAGACACACACACACACACACACACACATGCATAAATATATAGAGAAAAAAATTGTTGAACAAGGTAATTCAAAAAGAAGAATTTTATGTAAATTACTTTCTTGGGGATTTGATTTGTTCTTGAGCATTGTTTTAAACAGTCATATGACATATTTTTAAACATGAATGCAGATTTATTGATTAAATGGTTACTCCTTTTAATATATATATATATATATATATATAATATTTCCTCCTTGTTTTGTATTTTATTAAACATCCATCGGTAATTTCACATCACTAGATATCATCCTTCCTAGTCTTGATGATTGTTCATTAGAATTGAAATGTTATAACAACTTTTTTTTACATGAAAATTCTTCTTTTTGGATTACCTTTTTCTTTGATTTTTTCTCTGTATTGTTGGATTCATTTTCATTATTTACTCATACACATACACACACACATATGTGTGTGTGTGTGTGTGTGAAGAGAGAAATTGTAGATTCTTTGGGAGAAAAATATAAGTTTTTGGGGTATCCTGGGGGCATAATGTTTATAGCGCTGGACAGCGGAATCATAGGAGGCGAGTTCAAACTCCAGTCATGCTATTATGTTCACTCTCGGACAAATACCCTTGGGAAAGGTATGAACCCTCTTATCCTCCCAGCTATGGGTTAAATAGCATCACTGCTGTTCTTCTAGAAGGAGGACTTTGGCATTAAATAACCCTCAAAGGTTGATATGCCCTTAGATATTAAAGAAACCAAACATATCACATGTTTAAAGAGGAGCTTCTTGATTAATAGATTAAGATATTTTTTATTCCAAAAGACAACACCATTATCCTTGAAAATATACAAGTTCTCATGATGAAATACTCTTTTAATTGTTTACTTGATGAATGTTGAATGATAATCAGACAGTTTTGATGATAGGCAATAAGATGAGAGAAATATTTGTCCAAAATAATTGATAAGTTCTAATTATGAATTATTAAAAAAAAAAAGATTTTCTTTATTTAAAGTGGATATTTAGGATAAATAATATTTTTGCTGTAATGTGTGTTAAGATATCCCCCATAAATAAGATCACCAATTTTTTATAAAAAATTTATTTTCTTCTGAAACAAAGATACCAGGAGTTTATTATTTCTTGCCCAATATCATACAGTCAAAATATGTATTATTAGGTATTATTTATTTCCAAAATTTAGTGTGTATAATATCTGAAATAAAAAATAAAATTGCTGCACTTCTGTAAGCAAAAGTAAAATCATCTAAATATATATAAGAAATATATCTATTTTTAGATGTCTACCTGTTCTTGTTTTTGGTTAGTCTCATTTTGGTAATAAATCATACCTAATAATATCTGTTTTAGTAGTGTAATATTCCACTAGAAATAATGAGTTCTTGGTATCTTCATTTGTCTAAATTTCTTAGGTAAAACATGATAATTTTTATCACTTAAACCATCCAGACTGTTGTCTTCATCTTTGTTATATTCACAATGTTTCAGCTGATACATCCTTCTTCTGGTGTTCAATGTTAAACGAAGGAGCCTACACAGAACTTCAAATTGAACACTTTATTTAATACACAGGGGTAGATTGTTCTGACTCTATTAACTATAACTGGTTAAAAAATAGTAAATATTCCTTGTTATTTACCTTTAGTCAGGATTGAACCTGCAACCAGTAGATGATTTCACTAAGAAGCACTTTTCAACCAAACACCTATATCTGTTGCACCATGTGTCTCACAGCACAATTCAGAGAGAATTTTGGGGACTTATAAACCTAATGTCTTTATTAATCTATGAGAAACTACTTATTGCTATTATGTATGATTTTTACTTTAGCTCATATTCCAATTTAAAAATTAAAAAAAAAAATGCTTATATATTTTTATCTAACTTTTTTGATTATTGGTTCCCATATTTTATTTATCTCTATATTTGGTCTGCTCAGCAGGTCACTATAGCCCAATATATGTGCTGCTTCTTTAAGATGTCTTATTTTCCAATGTTCTACCCTATCTGTTATGTTAACTTTATCCCATTAGGGCAGATGGTTTCCTTTTTCTTTCCATATATGGCCAGCCATACCAGACTTTTCAATTTCATCTTGACATATTGCTTTTCAATGTTCTTCTAGCCTTACTTTCAGTTGATGGCATGTCTCACCTATGTATACTTTACAATAACTGCACAGAATGGAGATCTTGGTCATGTTATATTCTGTTGGGGGCTTGATTTGAAAGAGATATTTTCCAAGAGTTGTACCACCTCTGAATATTGTCCTGATATCATATGGACTAAACATCTTTTGAATCTTTTCAGTTAGGCTTTTGACAGATTGTGGTGAGATGTTGGGTATTGTACTCTGTCATTTGATCCAGATTTCAAGTTTCATGATGACATGAAATACCTGAAGAAGGCCAGAGGATACATTTCTAAAGTGTTTTGAATATAACAATAAAGATGTAGGCAATAGTCTGAAATGATAAAAATTGTTATCTTTGGTTTAGAAGAATACTAACTTTTTATAAAAAAGTGTTTGTGGTCTTATTATTTATGGTGAGTACAGTATCTGTTGTTTTTTTTAATGTCTTACCATATATATCACTTTGAAAAGATGATTTAAATTTATTCTCTTCTAAAACAACATATACATCCGGTGTGCATATATATATATATATATATATATATATACATTTTGTAGCTCTCACACTTGAGATATACAATGTGTAAGTGTCCAGCTATTGCAAATGTTAGAATATATGCACATGTACAAAAAAATTAGTATATATTTTGCATGCCTCATACAACTGATTTGGCAGTGTTTCTTCTTGGTTTTTTATCAACTGACTACAAAATACATTTGCTTACAAAGGTGGACAAAGTAAAAAGAAATTGAGCTAATATCCAATTTTAAATGTCCAAAGGAATAAAAATAAGTGTTTTTTTTTTCTTTGGGGAATTGGTTCTGTCATGGTATGAGCCTAATGGACATTGGACTCTTGCTTACAATTGATATAAAATATATAAATATTCAAATGCATCATCATCATCATCATCATCATCATTATTATTATTATTATTATTATTATTATTATTATTATTATTATATTCTTTGTGAGTTTTTCCCACAAGTTTTAACTGGTTGTTTTTTTTTTTACTGAAGTCTGAGTGACAGCAAGTCACCAAAACTCTTCTCACTACTTTTAACAGTGCTGTAGTATAGATGGTCTTGATTTCCAATTCCTCTCATCTCTTTTCCTAGTCCTTGGGTACCATTCCAAGCACACCAAATTGGTATCATTGTCACCCTCATTTTCCACAGTTTTTTTAGTTCCCTGACAAGATCTGAGTATATGTCCATCTTTTTGTTTTTTTTCATTTTCACTCTGTGGTCCACTGGAATGGTAAAATCCTCTAAATGAAAAGTTCTTTTCTTTTTTTAATAAACACTAGGTCTGGTCTTCTAGATGAGAATGGGTAATCATCTGTATCTCAAAATCCAAGAGAATTTTACTGGTCTCATTTTATAGGACAGATCCTGGCAAGATCTAGTAATTTGTCCAACTTTTTGCTTTTTTTTATTTTCGTTTTGTAGCATGCTGGATTGGTGAAATCCGCTAAATGACTTCTCTTCTTATCAATTAAAACAAGGTTTGCTCTTCTGGCTGAGATCAAGTGATCTGTTTGTATCTCAAAGTCCCTATGATACAAATAGGTATCATTTTTTTTGGACAGATTCTGATTTGTCCATATACCATTTGTTACAATAGTTAAATTTTAATCTTTTACACAATTCCCAGTGGATCATCTTCCTTACTTTGTCATGCATAGACTTATACTCCTTTTGCATTCTGAATTTTAAAAAAATATCAATCTATCAATGCAACATAAGGTTATTTGTGTAAACATAGGTTAATTTCCAATTTTTATATTTTACTTTTGGAAGTGCTCATTGTATAACAGTTATCATTGTAGAAAGTGAACTTGGCCACCTAAGTTCAAATCCTGGATGAGGCAGTTTGCATTTCACATTGTGCTAATACTCATGAGAAAGGTATGAATCCAATTATCCTTCCTCCAGCTATGGATATATATCAGGGATGACTGGGCTCTTTAACCTTGTTAAGGTAACCAGTCTAGGAGAAGGAAAACTCTTATTATATAGCAGCGTAATGAAGATGCAACAATGGATTTCTTTGTAAAAATATATCTCTCTTTAAACTCTTGTAACTGGCATAAGTGTGAGTGAGACAGATGGACACAAACAGAGACAAAGGTAAATTGCTATATTGACCCTTTCTTCTTAACATCGCTGTGATTCCATATTCAGATTCAGGGCTGTACGTCTTTTCTTCTTTGATGAGCTGTTCTCAACCAGTCTTTGCCAAGGGACCACTTAGCTCTCTGTGGCCACTCTGGGACTCCAAGACTCAAGACTGCTATCTGGAGACTGATGACTGCTAACTGTTACTGCTGTGGGCTGCCACTCTCCCTCGGTGGTGCCCAGCGGCCGCTCTCTATAACTGACTTAATCTCTTCTGACTGAAAGACTAAGACTGACTGTTACTCTGTGGGTACTTGCGTATGTATAATTTCATAACACGTACACATTTCCAGCTCAACTCACATGAGCTACTTACCCTACACATTGTTGCCTTCCTGTTTACACAGGTGCATCCTGCAATCACTCTGTTTACACAGTTGGAACATCCAGCTCTGTCAAGAGTCAGTATGCAACACTGAATTCAAACCAGTTATAGATCTGGTGAGAGATGGGCTCAGGCTCTGTAAGACTATTCATGCTCAAGACATGAGTAGCACCCCCAAAACCAAACCAGGTTACAGTATCTGTGAGAGGGAGAGATATTTTAAGAATATAGATGTTATATGTTTTTACAGAGACCTGTATAAATTCACTCTTTTGTTTATGTCCACAATCATGGCATGCCAGTGACAAGGCCATAACTAATATCACAAAGTGGATCAAACATATTAACAATGTTACCATCAATCCTTTTTTAAGGAAAATGGTCAGTAAGATCCCCAATTGATTAGTTTAATTTAGCAATGCTAAAGAGACAAAACCATTACAGCCACCTATGTATATGAGTGATTATAATCTCTCAATGAGTTAGCCATAATCTTCTTTGACAAACACAGAAAACTGCATCTTAACAATCTTAAGATGTTTTCAGAAAAAATGGATGTTAATAGTATTCTCTAAGTCATCTAAATATTACCGAAATTTTCATTCTAGGCAAAAATGGCACATTTCTTTTTTAGATTAAAAATGATGCATGAACATGCATTTAAATTACCCCCTCTTTTTATTTGGGCAATACACTTAGAATATTCTTTGAGAAGACAATTATGATCAATAAATGCTGTGGATAAATTTATATCTATCTAACCTATGTCAAATCAAGTTGAATATTGTTTCATTTTAACATCAACTTTGTTAGAAAAGTTGATATGCTAAAAAATTCAAGTTATTGGATTGATTAATTCAAGGAGATGACCCCAGATTCAATAAGTTGTCAATGTTTGTTTTTTTTTGTTATGCTTATGAAGTAATCTTAATTTTAAAAAAAATTAAAATTGATGCATGAACATGCTTTTAAATTACTCCCTATTTTTAGAGTACTTTTGTGTTCATATACATAAACATATTTGATTTCAGGTTCTTTGTTTAATAGCATATCAACCTTTGTGGGTTACTTAATGCCAAATCCATCCTTATAGATGAACAGAAGTAATATGATTTAACCCATAAATGGAGGGAAATAAGGGGGTAGTACATTTTCTTTGGGTATTAGTCTAAAGGAGAACATAATAGCATGATTGGAGTTTGAACTCACTCACTATGATGTTAAAGTTTAAAACATTAGCCATGACACCATGAGGATTTCCCCATTAACATTTTTACAAACTTTACAGGGAATAATATAAAAACCTATTTCTGATGTATTTTTATGCTTTGGTTTATCAGTTATGTTTCTAAATGTTTTAGATATGCTCGTAATATCATAAATGCCTAAAATTTAAAAAAACTTAGGAATTCAAGTTGTCACAAGCAAATCTTAAACATTTAAGAACTGAATAAATAAACCAGATAACTTCATATTACCTTTCTTAGCAAAACTGATATTATTTCCTAAACGTTATTTGATGATGCACATAGGGAAATGTTATATCAAATAAATAAACAAACACTCTACCAAATTTTGGTTTTAACATCATAATTTCTTCCATTCTGTGAGGCATTTTATCCAATATGTTTATTTATATCATTATATGATATACTAATCAGAATTCTTCATTTCTTTCAAAATACAAGCATTAATGTTATTATGGACCACTGTTAAAACAGGAAAATAGATTCATTGGTCATCTCGTAGGTAATACAAATTGCTTCTGAAACCATTTTGAAAACACATTCATCATTATAAGCAATATATATATATATATATATATATATACACTCATGATAGTCTCAGAGCTGTTAGTTTCATATAATTAAAAAAAATACAATCATTATGATGAACTTATTGTAATGCGACTGCCATGAGAAGGTGAGTAAACGTTTCTTTGCTTTAGGTTTTATCCTACTCTCCTGGCCAGTATTTGAGCACTTTTCTGATTTTATGGAAAAAAAAATTTTGTAGTGATTTGTTTATTTCACTATATATATATATATATATATATATATATGTGTGTGTGTGTGTGTGTGTGTGTGTGTGGTTATTAAGATTTTACATAAATTTGATTGCTAAAAAATGTAGATGCTGTGGTGTGCCAGATTTTAATAGGAACAAATTATTCCTATCTTGCAGAAAATATTTGAAATTTTTATTTTGGAGTTTAATAATGTTTATTTGGGAAGTTTATTATCATTTCATGCTCTAAGCAAAATTTATCGACTGAAAGTAGTTGATATCTGTTCACTGAAACAAATTTTTAAATACACCAAACTCTAAACTTCTTTTGAAACTTAATACTCACAAGGTTATTTTATTTTTATTGTGTATTGATTTACCAACCTCTCTGCATGTACAGGATGTGACACAAGATCAGTTTATTATGCAGAGTTTAACCAGTTTGAAATCAGAGTTTTTCTTCTCTTAAACTAGTTGCCATACTAAGGCTAAAGAGCTCAGTCTACCCAACTATTTTACCCATAGCTGGAGAAAGAATAGTCAGATTCATACCTGTCTCAAGGGTATTAATGCGATGTAAAAATTCAAACTGTCTCATTAAAGATTTGAATTCAGGTCACCATGTCCATTTCCTACGACAGTATATATTTTTTATAGAGTAGAGTAGCTAGTTCTATGCCCACATGGTTTCTCTTATACTGGTTGTTAACCAAAGCTAGAAAACCTAGTTTATTCTACTAGTCTACCCATTGCTAAGAGAATAAAAAATGAATATTTCAAAGACAGTGTGAAGAAAATGTAAACAGTCTTAACTTGAACTTGAGTTGCTGATTTTGTTTTTTGCACCTGATCTGCACCTCCAAAGTTCAATCTAGAGATATATCCATCAATCACTCTGTGGATATTGAACTTCCTAAAAATGGCTTGCAAGATCTCCATGCAAACTATGACTGTGTACTCAATCGGTCGCCTGGAATGAAGCCAAATGTTTCTTTCTGGCACCCGACTTAATACACAAGTGATAAGTTTTATTGCACACAACATGGCTTGAAAAGATTATGGACATAAAAGTCTGGTTATCTATAAAAGGAAAGTACAAAGCAAGATCTGATAGTCTAGCAAAAAGAGAATATCTGACAAGAGGGAGCTTCTCTTCTATGCATGTCTTTTATAGGTGTTTACATGAACTTTTGCAGACTAGTCAGATTAAAGGATTTCTGTTGACTGGAAGAGAGAGAAAGATAGGGAAAAAAAAGAAGACAGGAATAAGCAAAAGAGGAAGGTAGACAGACAGATATTAAGAATAAAAATAACAGATATCTTATCTCAAAAGATAAGTCAGAATGATTGGTTGATATTCTGATTGCTAAAAATTAAAAGAACTAGTAAAAACCCCAATCATAACCTGAGATATAATTTGAAGAGAATACCCATATCTCTAAATAAAATGTATGTTATGTTTAAAAGAAAAATTAACAATTATTTCCTGTAAACACCCATTTTATTGAGTACACACAGTAGTTTGCATTGGAGATCTTGCAAGCCATTTTTAGGAAGTTCAATATCCACAGAGTGATTGATTGATATATCTCTAGACTAAACTTTGGAAGTGGCATGTCACGTAATGGTTATCTGTGCAAAAAATGAAATTGGTGACCCAAACAAAAAAATATCTAAATGTAGATGTCAAAACAAATATATATTAAATCATACAAAAAAAAAAAAGAAGGAAAATGATAACAATTTTAAAGACTAAAAATAAACACCATTGCTGGAAAAATAAATTGAACATATGCATGAATGTGGCATGACATACAAAAACAATCAATTTCTAACATTTAAAGTTTAAATTCCAAACATTGAAAGATTATTTTGTCTGAAGAGATAAGATCATTGAAATGCTTAGTCAGATAGCTACAATCCATATATAAAATAAATATAAATAAATATTACATTTAAGAATTATTTCTCTATATTTCATTACTCAAAAACAAAATGTCCCAGTTATGGCACTAACCTTGACCTGTTTTGGCGATTTGTGGAGTATGAAATACCCCTTCTTTGTTATTACTTCCAGGTCTGCTCTGATCCAAGGTGGTCATACCTGTTAGGGTCTCATCTATGGGTCAAACAGATCTGTTAAAAATTATTTGTATTTGACAAGACTGCATGTAGTAAAAAAACAAAAAACTCTTAAGAAGCAACTACACAAAAATGTAAATATGAATCGATGATCCTATTGACCAACCCCTCCGCTCGGGCAGGATATGACACAAGGTCAATTTTTTAAGCGGAGTTTAACAGGTTTGAATTCAGAGTTTTCCTTCTCCTAGACTAGTCACCTCACCAAGGCAGAAGAACCTAGTTTGCCCTACTATTTACCCATAGCTGGAGGGAGAATATTTGGATTCATACCTTTCCCAAGGGTATTAGTGCTATGTGAAATGCATTCAGGCTCGTACAGGATTTGAACTCGTGTCGTCGTGTCCACATCCTGCGACGATAACAGTTACACCATGGGCACCTCCAATATGAATCGATGATAAATGCACTTCCCTAATCTCGAGGCATAAAATAACTCTAGACAATTTGACATGCTGTTACAATTAGTCAAAAACAAAAGAGTACTTCTTTGTATCATTAGTAATTGAAAAAAAAAATGATAACAAACTATTTCAAATAAATAATTCTAAAACATTACAATAATTTAAATAAATTTATCATCTTCAAAGTTTTAATTTTGGTTTTAATTCAGAAGAAAATAGCAGAAAGTTAATTGTAAACAAAAAAAAAAGAATGATTTATTCTTGTGTACTTAATACATCAGAAAAAGATCTATTATAACACTATACGGAAGCTTTTTTTGATTTTAACATTTAGAGAGCTGATTCCTCTCCTCCTCATACTTGTGCCCTACCACCACTCCTCATCCCATCAGTAAGGCTTAGAATACACTGATACCCCTGAAAACGAGTGTCCTGTGTATGACACTAAATTGCATCTGATTGTGAGATCTAAAGAATGTGGAGCACCCATTCATTGCCATTACTCCCAGGACAACTCAGACTTGTAATGGTATTACCTCTTAGGATCCCATCTATGGATCCAATAGATCCATTTAAAAATTATTCATATTCAACTGGAACATGTGCAATAAAAAACAACTTTAAGAAACTACACAGAAATTGTAAATATGAATGTACAATGAATGTGATTCCTCAATCCCATGGCTTAAAATAACCCCAGATGGGTTGACATGCTATTAAAATCAATCAACCATCTTCACCACTCTGGTCCCTTTCTCTGCAAATATAAAATGTTATGATCTGTTACTTCACACTCACCGTGTTGATAACATGGAGTCCCTTGACTCTCTCTTGCAATCCATCCCTATTGGCAATCTCTCCTGCATGGGTCTTTTTCTGTTTTTAGATTTGAAGATGAACATGGGTTAGGGTGAGATGACTGAAAAAAAGTCCAGCTCTGTGGTGGGGGAAAACATGAGACATGAATCTTTCCAGCTTTTAGAAGAAATGTTTTTAGTGTATTAGATTTTTCGCAATACTTTGAATTATTTCTTCATTTTTTCTTTTAAATATTGAATAAATTTATAAACAAAAACAATGCCTTATAGATGTATAGTATTCCATTGCATAAGAAATCATAAAAATGGACCATAAAACCATGTATTTTCTTTTACAAAAGATAAAACATTACCTGATATATGGATGTGTGTACTCAAAAGAATGGATTTTATTCATACTAAATTTAGCAGAGTGCGTATTTTTTGTATTAAAAAGCAAGTAAATTTCATACCCTTGTTACTCACCATACATTTAGAAAAAGTTACCACAGATAAATCTATCACAGTTGTTAAAAGCTTAAAACCTCATTTTGTAAAATAAACTTAATAGAAATTTTCAATATAAATTCATAAAGAAATATTTTTATAAGCCTAAAAAATAATCTTATAATTCCAGCAACTTTTAAGAATTGTTATATTTGTAAAAAAAAGTGCTTTTTATTTATTATTTTAATTTCAAAAAATTATAAACATTAAAAATTCACTCTTTATTTTTTCATAGCTTTGTTGAATTCATAAATTAGATTATGTTCCTTAAAAATGTCAGAACATTCTCTACATTTTTCCTAGAATTGTTAGAAAAATGCTTCCTATTGTATATTTTTGCTTATTATTTTTTTTTTGACAAGAATTTAAAATAGGTTTGCTTTTTAAAATCTCTTTAGATATGAGAACTAAATTTTAACCTGAGGAAATAAGGAGAGAATCATCTGTCTTTGATAAAAAAAAAACATCATCAAAAGATTTTTATTATGATGCTGTCAATAGAATTCAACTAAACTCTCCCTCATATCTATCTTCATTGACCACCTCTAGGGAGTCATTAGATTCTAGGAGAATTCTACCCTTAAAGGTGCTTTAAATCTGTAGCAGAAAGAACTTTGTTCATTTTGCACAGTTTGTGAATTGCTGAGTTAGGTAGAAAAATCCATTTCATGTTGGGTTTCGGTTCACCGATAAATCACCCCATGATTTTTGCTCTTTACATACCTTGTCAAAACGTTAGAGTTTTGACCGTTGGTTTCGGCCATTCAGCCCCGAGCGGTTTCCGGGGCTTAATATAAGCCAATGAAAAGCGCTCTCTTCCTCTTCCACATTCTCTTTGCTGAGGGACCAAGACGTGTTGACTGACTCCTCCAGATAACCAAGGATTCAAACCACATACCCAGAGGATTTTCTCCCTGTTTCGGCTTGAAGAAGAGCAAACTTTTACCCAACACTCCAAGTATTCATGAGGAGAACTGTTAACTTTCTCCTCCTTGGTTTATGAATAACTATACCACTAGTTGCTCGTGTACGACATTTACACACACTAGTCGGGCCTATTTCGTGTTGCTCATTTCAACCCCAGTTGATTCACACTGGAGGGAGTGTGTTGCCACTGCGAAGAAATTGGGTAAAGAGAGAGAATGTTTGAAGACGATGTATTTATTGAAAATACGCGTCTTGGAAGAGGCTCCAAACGCAGGACAAAAATTTACGCGCGGACGTAGTTTTAAGCAGGTCACGTGGTTCTCCTGGCCAATGGTTTCCCGAGACTGAATATGTGAGCGTCCGCCATCTTTGTTGTGGGAACAAGTGGCATACCGCCCATATTAAATTATAGGAGTGTAAAGTCCTATAAATCAAAGTATTACTGATGATTTTGCATATGAATAGTGGAAGAAATTTCCTAATATTGATGATCAAAAAAGGAAATTAAATTTTCTTGATACAAATTATTCGTGTGTTGTTAGGGAGTAAGAAACTTTTATTAGATGTATTATCATCAAATCCCCATATACAAAAATCAACCTGTCTTTTGTAATTGAATCTGATTTTACAGTACATTTTTATATTTTATGGAGAAGTAGAAATGAATACAATAGGTGACTATAAAATCATTTCCAAACCTATAACTAATCAAAATACTCTGGAAACTCCAATAGAAAACAAAGAAAATAGACAAAGAACAACAGCAAACCAAACCTCAAAATCAGATTTCTGTATTAGAATTGGTAATATCATTTTTACTATCAGTGCAAGAACAATCAAACATTTTAATTCAATCAAATTTATATACATATTTACCAACCCCTCCGTTCGAGCAGGATATGACACAAGGTCAATTTTTTAAGCGGAGTTTAACAGGTTTGAATTCAGAGTTTTCCTTCTCCTAGACTAGTTGCCTCACCAAGGCTGAAGAACCTAGTCTGCCCTACTATTTACCCATAGCTGGAGGGAGAATTATTGGATTCATACCTTTCCCAAGGGTATTAGTGCAATCAGTCTCGTCCAGGATTTGAACTCGTGTCGCCATGTCCATTTCCTACAACGATAACCATTACACCACGGGCACCTCCAATCAAATTTATATATGTGCAGCTAAACTTAATGACTTATAATAAGATGGATTATTCAACAAAAATGATATTTTCATTTTTGTATAACTGCTCTCCTAAAGGGTACAGGTTCTTAAGAGAAAGTAAAACTATAATTCTTCATTATTGTATAACTGCTCTCCCAAAGGGCACAGCTTGTTAAGAAACAGCAAAAATATAATTCTACTGATCAATTCAACCATTAAAAAACTACCCTTCACAACATATACAAATCCTTTGATAGAGCAACATAACAATTTTCTTATGTATATTAAAGATAAATTTAAGTTACTAGTACAGAAAGACACCACAGTATATTTACTTGTTGATGAAATTCATCTGAAACATTATTTTGATCATAAGGGTGGTAATACTGTTTAGTTATTAACAACAGCAATAAAACTGCAACAAGTGCTTTTGCTTTCATACTTTGCAATGTATTCTCACAATATAAAGATGCTATGCATGTTATGCCAACTAAATGTTTTTAAGCTGAAAATTTATTTGACATAGTTAAACATATAATAATTGCTTTAGAAGAAATAGGCTTTCAGGTATTATTAATCATAATAGATGATAATACTATGAATAAAAAGCTACGCCTTTTTTCTGTAGTCAACCAAAGCTTTCAATTGTATACACATACCCAGTTATGAAGTCTAGACTTCTTCCAATTTTATTTAGTCCCCATTATCGTAGCCTACTGGTTACTCATACTGGGAATCTTTGTCTAGAAAAAATGTAACATTACCTTAGTTGTCAGTGAACAGAATTTTTTGCTGCCACCAGAAGTGAATCCTGGTATCAACACAAAACACCATCACCAAATTTGTCAGTGGATGGAATTTTCCGTAACTAACTCAGAAGCTATTTTCAAAACAATTAATTCTGAAATTCATCGCAAAAGTATTTTCTAACTGTTGAATATACCGAGTAATGTTTGCAAACTTCTCTTATATATACAATGATTTGTTTCATTATCATACAAAATTAAAGAGAAGCCTCCTGTCCAAAATTGGACACATACAAACCTGACAAATAAGTTGCCCATCTCCAAAATAAAACCAGCAGTCACTGGTGGCTAGATTCATTCAGCTACAGGCTCTTGGTCATGGGTAAAAGCAGCAGCAGTTCAGTAAAAAAATTAACAAAATCAATGGCTGAATAATGACTAATTGTTCTTGAGAAGAAGGATTATTATATCAAAAAGTAAAGGATTCAAAGACTTATCATATGTGTTTGTCATCATCATTATCATGTCGTGCTGGTAGCATGGATATCCCTGACCCTCTCTCGCCACTTTTCCCTATTGTTCATTTCCTCAGGCAGGTCTTCTGGACAACATCCCGTATCCTCACATAGTTGCTGAATGTATGTTCGTGCTGGTTGTCCTGCTTTTGCACGGCCATGTGTGGGGGTCCACAAGAGTACATCACTTATGAGTTCGTCCCTGCTTCTCCAGCATTGTCCTGCTTGTCTGGTTCATCTAACTTGAGTAGTTTTCCTGATAGGAGGCAGGTGGCCATGCAGTTGGTGTCTTGTGGGGTGTTGCCGCCAGGACTTGTTCAAGATTGCTCGCAGCATTCTTGTGTAATTGCCGTCTAGCTTCTTCTCCAGCCGTTTTGTTAGAGTCCATGTAGTGCATCCATATAGCAGTATCGATGCGACTGCTGCCTGGAAGAAACTGCGTTTCATTTTATCGGTTAGATCTGATTTCCATATAATTGATAGCCTATTGATAGCTGTCCATGCTTTCGTTAACCTCATGTCGATATGTGTTTGTAATTAGTTCAATTATTGGTGATGATCAATTTTCAGTGAATTTTATTACCATTTTATTGAAGTAAAATGTAATAATTTGGTTTTACTTAATAACTTCAGTAGGAAGTTTTTTTTTAGAATGAATCAAATAACTTAAGTAAAACATACTGATATTACCTAAAGTTTTAATTCAGGCTTTGTTTGACATCTAAATCGTTTGTTTAAAATTTAACAATTTTTCTCCCAAAATTTGAATTATTGAACTTTATATGATTTGCTTAAGAACTTCAAACAGGGTGTATACTACCTTTTTATCTTTTAAGATTTATATATTCCTATAAATTCATGAAATTAATGACTTTTTAAGACCAATTTTTCACATCCAAAACAAGGTTAATTCTTTTCATGAGGTATGTTTTTGATCACTTGAAGCTTACCTTTGTTTATTACATGCAATATATGACAAAAACATCTTTTAGTGGCAAAAATTAGAGGTCATTCATACCACAACTATATTGCAGTCTATAATCTGGCTTAGTTTATTTCTAAAAGATAAGGATAGCCAAACTATCTAATGTACTGGCGACTCTTATTTTTGTAATTTCAGTTTTGGGAGAATTGTTAAAAAAAAAAATCCTCCACCAATTTTTATTGCCTAAATTCAATCAGCAAAATAGTAACCTGTGTCAAAAATGATTTGCATGTTGGTGAAGTTGATACTAATTATTTTGTTTACAATTCTGCCTTAATAGCATTTACAAAAAAACAAATTTAATATAAAAGTCCAACCAAAAAACTATCTGTTGTCCCTTGATTAGTTTAAGCAAGAAAACAAATATAAATTTCTTCTTGTTCTTCTCCATATTATTTTTTTTCACAAAGAAATCAATTTTTCTTAATTAAAATTCAAATCCCACATTAAAACAAGAACCAGATAAATAGGTTAGTGTGCTTAGAATATATAGATGAGTCAAGACAGTCTCCTTTTTCACAACTATAAATTATATCTCAATTCTTGTATTTATTTGGTGAAAATCCATTTATGATTTACAAACCTGATAATCATCTTCATAAAGAAGAAATTTATCTTTATAAATAAAAAGTTTTGTTTGCTTGTTTAAACTGCAAAGCATGTTACAAATATAAATCTTCTAACATTGGCTGGGCAATTTTTATTTTAAGAGAGACAATCTAAACACTTTCATTTGAATGCAAAATTGACTTTTATCAAAATTCCTATTAAGACAATGATATTCTTTTATATTATAAATATCATCAATAGAAATTTTGGCATAAGTAATATGTGCGTGTTTACATGAGGGTCATTCAATAAATATAGGGAATTTTTTAGAAAAAAAAACTTTCTTTTTTAGAATTTTTTTCCATAAAGGTAAACTCTGAATTGTTTGGAATTGATTTAATGCAAAAATCATTTTAATCTCAGCAAAACATTTCTTTTGAGGCTATTCGAAATGGTAGTAAACCAGAGTGCTCCAGGTGTGAACAGAAGTTCTTTATCAATTTTGGGGTGGTTAAAAAGTGTAAACAATGTGAAATTTACCAAGAATATGTGATGCATATAAAGATGCATGTTTTAGTCAAAAAAATGTTCATAAATGGGCTTAACATGGGTTTGCCACAATGAACTTGAGTCAAAATGACAGTTCATGAAGTGGAAATACACTGACTTTCTGGTAAAGAAAAGTTCCTGGTGTAGCAGTCAATAAAGAAAGTCATGTTGACAGTTTTCTGGAACATGAAAGACCCATCCCTATTGATTTCCTTCAAAAAGGTAAGTAAAAAAGTAAGTAAAATTGGCAACCATAGTCAAGGGTGACCTGAAGGCTCCCTTTTCAATAGCTACTACACCAAAGTGTAGGGAAAGGCGCTACTTCTTTCCTTGTATTACTCCGCTTGATCCTTACCTTATAATGCTGAGTGTTAAGCAAGGAGGCATCAAGTAGCATTTTTTGAGTCTTTGGTATGACTCAACCTGAGATTGAACCCCAGTCTTCTGGGCCATTGGCAAGCACTTTAATCGCTTGGCCAATGAAAAAGGTACAACAGTAAAAAGTGCTTCCTATGGCCACTTCCTTTGGCAAGATTTACCTTATTTATTGAATGACACTTGTGTATACATACAAAAGTGTTATGAATATGTGTGTGGGTGTGTGTATATATATATATATATATATATATTTTTTCCAACCATTCCACCTAAGTAGGATGTGACTTAAAGTCAATGTTTTAGGCAGAATCTAACAAGTTTGAATTCAGAATTTTCCTTCAAAACCAGCTACCATACCAAGATTAAAGAGTCCAGTTCGCCCTACTATTTACCCATAGCCGGAGAGAGAATAGTTGGATTCAAATTTTTCCCAAAGCTATAAGCACTATCTGAAATCTGATAAGAAATACACGTGTGTATATAAACATATATATATATATATATACACATATAAACTTTACTGAACAACATTTTATTCTACTAATTCCACCAACATCATGATTCTATTCTCCTAGATCATTTTTTCTCCACAAAGAATTGCTCTGGATACCCATTGCAGTTTTCCAGGAAATTAAAATATTTTTCATAGGGACAATTTTATAAAGACCAAAACAAATGGTTATTCAAAGGCCTCTGGTTTATCAGCTGACCTTAATTTGATTGTGTACTGGGGTAGAAAATAGCTTGTATCATTCAACATGTCTAAGACTAAGCTATTAACCTTTTCATCATCATTGGGACTCACCTACCTTCAACCTGCTGGATGGAACTTGACTGAAAGAGATTGACTGTTTTGTCAAACTCTTAGGTATCCACTTTACTCTTGATATGTAGTTGGACATCTATATTTAAATCAACTGCAGTGGATGAAGCAAAAATTGTTAGGAAGTTTCCTTACTCAAGAAAGTATCTAATACCTGATGCTTTGTTGCACCTATACAAAAGCAAGATTCCCCCTAGGATAGAATTCTGTTCTCATATCTATACTGGCTCCCCTTAGCTTATCTTGTCTACTTTTGATAGGTTGCAGAACTGGTTGCGTGACCTTGAGGGAGAGGATCACTTCTAATCATTTCAGCCACTTCTCCATCACTGGAGACTTGCCAGTTTGTTCCTCTTCCATCACTACTTTTATGAAAGATATTTAAATGAGCCGGATTCATTGATTCTATCTATTTGAGTGTTTCCAATAAGAACTCATTATGCTGTCTCTAGCAAGCAGCATCCATTCTGAACTTTCCCTATACCAGACACTTCCATTCCAATGGCTTATTTCTTAGAATATCTGAACTTTTAGGGATTAATAAATTAATTAAGTTTAAATTGATAAAATAAAACGAAATACAATGATTCATCTTTCACTAAAAGTTTCATTTTCAGTGCCAAAAAGAACAATTTCATCAGGCCTTGCCACCTACTGGATAATACATGCTTTTTGCAGCCTTCTAAAACAAGCTGTCAATTCTCTCCAACTTTTATAATAATAATTCATGAGCCTAATAAAAAAAAAGACATTTCACTGGGGAAACTCCTACACTAATGAATGTTTTCTTTCCAGCTGCAATCTTGGACTTTAAGTGTTTTAGTTTGGATTTCTGCTTTTTTTGGTCTCTTTCTAATACACGTCTTTTGGGTTTTTTTTTTTACATCCAATTATCATTTTGTAAGACTTTACCTATAGCAGCCAACTGTTGACTAAGTATATAATAAAAATGCAATATCTAATGAATTCATCAGTTGAGTTAAACTTTACCTAAGCTCTACATTTTCTCTTTTAAGTAGAGGAATTATATTGTGAATTGAATTACCATAACCAGAAAATCCGGCAAACACCTATGCACGATATACAGAAACACTGGACAATTTTTTCAACCTTATTAGATCTCATCAGCAGTGTATACTGTGATCTCCACCACTGGAGATCGAGCCTGTGACCACAGATTGCAGTGCCGAAACTCTACAACTGAGCTACCTGTTCATATCGCACACAAGTGATGCCAAATTAACTAGTCATGGTAATTGCATGGCCAATCAACCCAACTGTGTCCTGCAAGTTATACGGTGACCTCCAGGGCCATGTCTTCCCAAGAGGATTAGTAATATGCATCCGCATAATTATGATGACCTCAAGGGCAAGGATATAGATCTACAGATGAATAGATTTACCTAAGCTGTAACAATTTTTATTTGGTTATGACAAAAATCTGTTCATACCATTTAATTACAAAAATAAAAGCATTTTAGACTCCCTAATGTCACAAACAACTTTTTTTTTCTGTTTTAAAAGAAATCTTTATGGTCAGTTTTTCATAAAGCTATTTTTCTTCCAATAAGCATTTTGATTATAAACTATTTAACTAATTTTATTTTTTATGATTGATAATTTATTGAACAAGTCCTGGCGACAACACCCCACAAGACATTAACTATACGGCCACCTGCCTCCCCTCACAAAAACTATACAAGTTAGATGAACCAGACACGCAGGACACTGCTGGAGAAGTAAGGACGACCTCATCAGTGATGTACTCCTATGGACCCCCACATATGGCCAAGCAAAAGCAGGATGACCAGCTTGAACATACATAGAGCAGCTATGTGAGGATGCGGGATGTAACCCTGAAGACCTGCCAAAAGTGATGAATGATAGGAAGAAGTGGAGAGAGAGGGTCAGGGATATCCGTGCTGGTGGCACGACATGATGATGATATTACAGGGAGATATAAATTCATGCCTTTCTCTATGGCATAAGCTACTGTAACCAAAACATTAACTCAATTTTCTGATTTCATTTTCTGTGCTGATAATCATTAATGTACTTTGCAGACAAAGGAAAGACAATTTTTAAGAAAGTCATCTTCCAAAATGCCATAGGAAAAATGTGGGGGAGTTTTAAAAATTGCTATAGGTATCAGTGTAATGGGGTTTAAGAATTATATTTTCAAAATTTCAATAGAAAGTTGGGAAAATGAAGTTATTTTTCAAAAGACATGTTCAAAAATGATGATCCAAAATTCCTGGAGAATATCAGAAAATGAGGTTATGAGAAAGTCATGTTCAAAATTGACATAAAATCTAGGAAATCAAGCTTTTATGAAAGATATTGAAAATTGTTTTCAAAAGCTGAAGTTTTAAAAGAGATGTGTGTAAAATTGCTATTGCAGGCTATGAAAATGCCCTTTTAAGAAATGTGTTAAAAATAGCAATGGAAAAATTAAGTTTTTAGAGAGACATATTTTAAACTGTTATAGAAAGCTGAGAAATTGTCAGAGTTGGCTGAGTAGATGTTTTTTTTTAAGAAAAGCATGATTAAAATCACCATCAGAGATTGAAAATTGATGTTCTAAGAATTATGTATTTATAACTGCCATGAGAATCTGGTATAAAGAGATTTTTAAACAAAAATTTTAAACTGCTGATATTCTAATTTTTTTAATTTTTTAATTTTTTAAAAATCTTTGAAATAGCTTTATGCTCAGTTATGTTTGTCCTCTTGAACATTTGTGTTAGATAAATTATTTATCATGAATGTCTTCCGAACATTCATGATAAATATAAGCTTAAGAACAATAGGAAACAGAACATTTTTTTAAGATCAAAAGTGTCTTAAATGACCTATAAGTATGCTGTTTAGAAAGACTTGTTCAGAAAAAGCTGTGAAAAAAAGTTTTTAAGAAAGAGTAGTTTGAAACTCACAGAAAACTGGTAATGAGTTAATAAGAAATACATCTTTAAAATTGTCATAGCTGTCTGGGGTTTTATGAATGTCTTATTAAAATTTGCCATAGAAGGTTAGAAAAGAGTTTAAAATTGCAGCAGGTAGCTTAGAAAACAAGTTTTTAAGAAAAAGAAGCACAAAAATACCATAGGAGTGTTGAAAAATGAGGTGTGTGAAGATCTTTAAAGCTTACATAGAAAACTGGAAAACAAATTTTTTTAAAGGGATCTTCATATCTATATTGAATTTAGTTTTTAGTAAGATAAGTTCAAAATTGTTGAAAATAGTTAAGGAATATGAAATTTTCTAAAGTTATGTATAAAACTGCAAGAGAAAACTGGGAGAAATGTCTTTTGCAAACATGTTTTTTTAAAATTTTATTTGATAATATCAGAAGTTGATGTAAGAAATGGTAAAGTTGCTTCCATTGTTCTGTTTTTGCCCATATATTAAATGCCTAACATCTGTTTTTATTCCGGTTAAAGTGTTATCTATGATAAAATGAATCTTATATCACTTATTTATCCCTGGAAGAATTATGAACTGAGTTTTAACAAAATTTATGCAGCATAAATCTTTATGACTTAGAGTATATGAAGAAAAACATGTGACAACTTTAGCTATTACATTAAAATAAGAAATTAAAATTAAAACGAAAAAAAAAAAATTTATAGATTTTGAATACATTAAGGTCTTGATAATGGAATGTTTGATGGACATATAAATAGTAAAGTTGGTGACCTTAGTCGAGGGTGACCCAAAGGCTCCCTTTTCAATAGCTACTACACCAAGGTGTAGTGGAGGGTGCGACTCCATTCCCGGGATGGCTCCACTTTACCCTTGATCCTTACCTTATAATGCTGAGTGTTAAGCAAGGTGGCATCAACTTCCATTTTTTGAGTCTTTGGTATGACTTGACCAGGGATTGAAGCCTGGTCTCCCAGACCATTGGCAAACACTCTATTCATTGGGCCATATTGTCATAAATTTATCTTATATAAACATGAAATGAAATATTTACTTTCTGTCATCATTAACTAGTTAATCAGTAGCATATTAATATTATTATGAATTTTGATTAGTATTTTCTTTAATCTTTATTTTCTATTGGTTTTACTTTTAGAAATACCTTGGCCATCAGTCAACAACAATGAGAAAAGGTGTTGTCATTCATCATCACCGAGGTGTGCTGACAGTACAGATTCCTTTGGCTTTCTCTTTCCATCTGTCTCTCATGGCCATCATTCTTGGTTAATCTTCTACACAGCACCTAGTGTCTGCACAGAGCTAATGAATGTAAGTTTTTGCTGGGTGACCAACACTGATGTGTCCATGTGTAGAAGTGCATAGAAGAAGGTTGCTTATGCATTCATCCTTATTTCACCAGCAGTGTCCAGCATGTTTAATTCATCTTACTTTGTGAGATGGGAGGTAAGAAGCCATACAACTGCAGTTTTGTGCAGTGCTGCTTCCAGGATTGGTTCAAAATAACATTTTAATACTATAGTTGGTAACGGCACAAAATGTGGTACTGTGGCTGTCATGTTAATTTATTGTGGCCTTGGCTCCATGACTACCACATGTGTTTTCAGTTAGTTTGTTTATTAATCCCCTCTGTGCCTTCATTGTGTTTGAAAGATCCACAGATGGCGGATGACACAATCTATCTGGAACTTCTTATGATGGTCAGGATGATTCATTGGAACAAGTTGCCTGGGTGTTAGCAACTCAAAGATAAGAAAAACTTTCCATTAACAATTATTTATTGAAACACAATGGTGGAACAGTAATATGTACAATATATATAGAGAGAGAAAAATTGTCACTGTTGCTGTGTTTGAGAGGCAAACAATGGAGGTATTTGGCTGGTACAGTTTTTCTATCTTATTCAATTTTTTGGTGTGTGAGGCTTTTGCTGGAGAGGCTTTAGTTCTTTCAGAGATTTCTTTTCTTATTCTCTTGTCTTTGGTATGGACATCAGATCTGTTCTCTCATCTAACCCCAAAAATATTTATCTTTATAGAGGATTCCCCTGGGAATCAACATTCCCAATTAGCTAACCAATCACAGATCATTTTGTATACTTTAATTACTTTTCAACTGGTCAGCCAATCAAATGGGCTGTTCTATGTCTGTAGGAAGTGTATCCCTTCCACATGTCAGATTTTGAGTGGTCATCCAATCAAATCACAATATAGGGATTGGTTAATTAAGGATCCCAGCCCATGCCTTGTGGGGGAGTATTTCTTTTCACTTTAATCAAAATAAAAATCAAAGATCAGATCTTTTAACCCTAACAGGTAGGCAAAAGATGTCATGATTTAAATTAGGTCAACACTCAGATAAACCCGAAGCCTGTTTACCTTTTGTTTTGACAGTCAAAAAGTTCAATTAGTACTGACCTTTGAAATAAACTTTTCAGTTTCTTTCAAAGTATAAGTATTTTATATTGTTATAAAAGGAAAATTACATTTTCCTCAATAAGAGATGTATCATTCTCTCCATAAGCTTTTAGGACCAGTGAATACCTCATGTTGTCATAGTATGTAGCTTTCTTGTGTAGTTCCTATAACAATACTATTATTAATCTTAACGCATATTTGTTTTTTTATCACAGCTCAACTGAATTGTCAGTCTTACAAAAGAAAGAAATAGTGTAAATTGAAGAAAATAAAAGAATAAGCTCTCAGTGAGATTCAAACTCATGTTCGCTTTTCCTGGAGGAACTTGGTTAAATGCACTAGCAACTAAGCTACAAAGAGCCATTAGTTTTCAGAAACTCAAGTTTGTAATTTTGTCCCTTATTCTATTTCTCGATATCCCTGTATCATATTTACAGTTAATTTCTTATACTAGCAGTTTTAGTAGCATCTACCTATTTTTCACTTCTCAATAAAGTATTATCAACTATTATTATTATTTGTGATTTTGATGTATTTTCTTTAGTCTTGAAATTTTAATAACTTTTTACTGCAATAATCATTATTATATTAATATTAGAACTGGCTAACAATAACTTATGTGACCACTTAATATTCTGCTCCCACCCTTAAATCAGACATAATTCCAATAAGTTACTGTTTTAAACATACAAAAAGCTGCATCTACTGTTGACATGAACCTGAAAACATCTGCAAGACATTATTTTTTTTACATATATACATTTACTCAACCCTTCCACACAAGCAAGATATGACACAAAGGCAATTTTTAAGTGAAGTTTAACAAGTATAAATTCAGAGTTTTCCTTCTCCTAGACTGGTTGCTATACTAAAATTAAAGAGTTGAATCTGCCCAAGTATTTACTCGGAGCTGGTGGGAGAATAGTTGTATAATTACTGTTCATATTTCTGCATTTATTATATTCACAATAATAAGCTTACCCCTCTATTAGTGGGGCTTAGAATACACTGATTGTATCCCCCTGCAAAGGGCATAAGATCTTTCTCAAAAAGTTGTGTCCTGGGTATGACACTAAACAGCATCTGATGGCGAGGTTTCAATTCTGGAGAACTGGAGAGTATGGAGAATCCCTTCATTGCCTTTTCTTCCAGATTCACTTTAACCTTATGTGGTTATACAAGTTGGGATCGCATCTTTATGTCAAATTGATCTGTTTAAAAATTATTTGTATTTGATAGAATACTTGATGCATATAACTGTTAATCATTTATATGAAGAATATATACTTGAAGATATGATTGTTTACTAAGGATTATTATAAGTTATTTGAAACCATATAACTTTTTTACTAAAAAATGATTATTATTAAATAGAAATAATTACTTGGAATCATATGATTATGATTATTAGGCTTAGGAATATTTAAAACCATATTAGTGTGTGCAAGTTATTTGTGTTGGACTGGAATACTTGATATCAGATAACTGTGTCCAAAAAACCTTTAAGAAACAACTACTCAAAAATGTAAATAAAAATGTACAAAATTCCCTGATTTTCAGACATGAAATAACTATTGATAGGTTAAAATGCCATTAAAATCAATATCTCAATCAATGAACTAAACTTACTATCATAAAATCCTCAATGGTGAGAAACATAGGCTTGGAAGACAATATTATACAAATCTTCCAATTTTGGTGGACCGATCTACAAAGAAAATCAACATTCAAAATCTTAGGTCTTATCCGAGCTTTGACAAAAGCTTTTTGACCAGAAATATGCAATTATTTCCTTTACAGAGCAGACCATATTGATGAGTCTTCTTTACTCTCTTCAACACCAGATATGGTTCAAGGGTTTATTAACCATTAGAACCTGAGTGGCTGCTATTTGAGCTGCTACCTAGAAATACATATACCTTGGCGAGGAATCCATATTTCTACATCACTGTTGCCTAGTGAATAATACTTGCACAAATTAATGATAATAATGGTTGACAATGTATCTAAGCATGAAAATAAAAATACAATTGTATGCTCATCTTTCATATTTTAAATTCAAGTACAAAAGTCAGTGTCATATTGATTATAAACATAAAAAATAAGTTTTGATTTGACTTGAGGTAGCTTATTTTCCTTTTACACAAATGGGATAGGCATGAATCTACTTCTCCCTTTGTTCTATCTTATAGACAGATATCTTGATGAAAATGTCTTGTAACTTTGATGCTAAAGATGATGGAGGAGAGAGTAAGAAAGCAACATGGCAAACCTATCAGACTAAAGTATCATACCTGACAAGGCAGTAAGAATGAAAAGCTGTTGCCTCAAAAGTCAGCCTTACAGGAGCAATAAAGACAACATGGATCTATACTGATTACAATCTTGTTTTGAGAGAGAGAGAGAGAGAGAGAGAGAGAGACTATGATTGAAATAAAAATATTTATTCACTATTGAAAGGATTAGTGAGGACATCATATATTTTAAGAAGGTTGAAGAGTGCATTAACTGAAATATAACCATAATAATAAAAAAACAAACAAATAAACATGTTATACATGGAATATGCAAGTATTAAATTTGTCAGAACTTGACAAAAAAAAAAAAAAAAAAGAAAATCATATTATTTGATTTTCATATAATTGATTGATTGATTTTAATGGCATTTCAACCTGTCTATGATTATTTTATGCACAGGGTTTAGAGGAATTGTGTTCATTGTATATTCAATTTACATTTTTTGTGTTATTTCTTCTTAAGAATTGCTTTTTTTGCACATGGTCCCATTGAATATGAATAATTTGCAAACAGATGGAATCCTAACAGGTTATTACCATTCTAGGAGGTGCCTGTGGTGTAATGGTTATCGTCGCAGGATATGGACACGGCGACACGAGTTCAAATCCTGGACCTGACTGATTGCATTTCACATAGCACTAATACTCTTGGGAAAGGTATGAATCCAAATATTCTCCCTCCAGCTATGGATAAATAGTAGGGCAGACTAGGTTCTTCAGCCTTGGTGAGGCAACTAGTCTTAGAGAAGGAAAACTCTGAATGCAAACCTGTTAAACTCCGCTTAAAAATTGACCTTGTGTCATATCCTGCCCAAGCGGAGGGGTTGGTAAATATGATTACCATTCTAGGCCAGAATGGACCTGAGAGTAATGGTAATGAAGGTCTACTTCATACTCCCCAGATCTCATGAACAGGGACTTCTCCACCAGAGAGAGTTTAGGGTCATACCCAGGACGTTTTATTTTCTGAGTGATGGTGGTGGGGGTCTGACCTCTCTGCAATTCTAAACCCACTGATAGGTCATCTTAATGTTTTTGATGGAACATTTCCATTATGAATTTTTGACAAATATTTTCTACATCCAGTCATCAATTTTATCATAATGTTATTGATTAAATTCCTTTCGACTGTCAAAGTAAGCAGTATGAAATTAAAATAAAGAAGTGACCTCATACATTGAAAGCTACTTCTTTATTCTGAATTCTCTTTGTTGAAATTTATGGCTGCAAGGTATTTTTACCTAAAAAAGTTGTAATAAAAAGCACTAACAAGATAAATAAAATGGATCCCCTTGTCATTGTAAAATGTTTAGTAATCTTGTCTCACAGATCAATTGTTTGAGAATCATAAGTTTGAACCTTAATGGATACCTTATGCTTGCACCCTTGCACCATATTTATGCTATACTTAGTTTTTAAGAACTTACCATCAATTCATTCTGAAATAAAGTGAGCATTGAGCCAATGCAGTACTTTGATGTGTGACTACCTTCTAACATCAGGCACTGATTGCAGCTTAAAAAAGGCCTGTGTGCCAGACTAAACAAAGCTTTGTAAATAATAGCAAGATGAATGAAATAATTGATAGAAATTGGGAACTAAGTGTTGGCAGTATAACTATATTTGTCTCTCATCTAGCCATAAGCTTCTGTAGCCAAATTAGCTAAAGCATTGGCCATGAAGGACAAGTTCACATTATATAACGAAAACTACAAGTCAAGGTGCATTTAGCATAACAACATTTCTTGTGTGAAATGGAATCAGCAACCTGAGTTCAAATCCAGGACTGAAGCTGTTTGCATTTCATTTCACACTAATGCCTATGGAAAAGGTATGAATCCATCTCTTTTCCCTCCAGCTATGAATAAATAGTTGGGCAGGTTGGGTTCTTTTGTTTTGGTAAAGCAACCAGTCCAAGAGAAGGAAAACTTTGAATTCAAACCAGCAGTTGTCTGCTTAAAAATTGACCTTATGTCACAACCTGCTCATGGCAGAGAGGTTGGGTAAATACATACTTGTTTTATTTTACTTAACATTATTTGCTTTAATAGTTGGTCTAGAAGGATATTGTAAAAAGCTGCCATAAAATAAAATGACTCACCAAAAGTTACATATGAAAATACTTAATCTTGAAATTTAAATAATTTAAAACTATTAAATAGTTGTAAAGATAAAAAGAGTCTGGCATAAGGTTTGTAATAAGGAGTTTTCACTATGATTGTGGCAGGAGTTGTGAACAGTTTTATTCATGAACAATGTTCCCAGGAAGGTCGGAAGGTATTTGACCTAAAAAAAAAAGAAGAACAATGATAAATGTGATAATAAAAGCAGTAATAAAATAAAAAGACAAAAAATTCAAAATAAAAATAAACTATTCATTTTTTAATACAAATTTTATTAAAATTTATTAGAAACTACTTTGCATTCATAATTAATGCTATTTTAAACAGAATGTATATAATAATTTGTAAGAAAATAAGTTTAAACATGGTCAGGTTTTTTTGAAAAATCTGCAGTTCTTAAATCTTTTTTTTAAATCGTTTTTTCTTTGACAAGATTAGTTATTTCAATTAGTTATTTTCACTGAGAAAAAAAGAAAGGAGAAAATAATAGTTATGACTTTTATGATTTAACTAAGTGCTTGCAAAAATTTTCCATGAGAAAAAGACTGAAAACAAGAGTAAGATGTTGAATATAATTCCAAAATTATTTTGATATATTTTTGAGATCATAGATTTACAAGAATGATTCCAAAGAAGGAAAGAAAATATCTTATTATCTTTACTTGAAATAAATGTTTACATCTGATTATATTGTAATAGCAAACCTCACTAACCTGGAAAAGATATTTGCATTGTATCTCTTTTGGCCTTTTTTCAGGGCAGGATTCTATATTTCTTATATACTGATTAAAATAAACTACATACATCAAGTAAATTTTAGCTAATTTCATTATATGATGATGTGATTTAAATATGATATTTTAACAGTTGTACAAGATTTAAATGATTTCAGTCCCAAAGTCACCCCGGAAAATTGGACATATTTCTGTTAACAAAGATCATTTTTATAATTTTTTTCTACACTAATATCACTTCTAGCCATCCAGTCAAGTCACACTGAAAAGACTGCTTTCTGCCAGATTGAGAAAATTAAGTTATAATGAGCCTCTTTTGTACTTTGATGGGTGACCACTAAGGATTAGTAAGTACTGTAAACAGCTTAAGTAAATCTTAGTAAATAACAGTAAGTAAGTAAGTAAAGTTGGCGACCATAGTCGAGGGTAACCCGAAAGCTCCCTTTTCGATAGCTACTACACCAATGTGTAGGGGAGGGCACTAATCCTTTCCCTAGATTGCTCTACTTTACCCTTGATCCGTACCTTATAATGCTGAGTGTTAAGCAAGGAAGCATCAAGTACCATTTTTTGAGTCTTTGGTATGACTCGACCTGGGATTGAACCCAGGTCTCCTGGGCCATTGGCGAACACTCTAACCCAGTCTCAAAGTAAAATACTGCTTTGTTGGCAGGGCTTAGAACAGGCTGACTGTATCCCTTGCTTAAGAGTAAGACTCCATCTCAAAGGGGTATCCTGGGTATGGCACTAAACTGTATCTGATAGTGAGGCTCCAGATCTGGAGTAATCTTTCGGCACTATTACTGCCAGGTTCACTCTGACCTGGAGTGGTAGTATGTTCAGGTCCCATCTATGGGTCAAATCATCATCATCATGTTGTGCTGCTTGCATGGATTTACCACTCTCTTGCTATTCATCTCTATCATCTATCACTTCCAGTAGGTCTTCCTGGCTACATCCTGTGACTGTACAGAGCTGTTGTAGATAAGTTCTCCTCTCGCAGTGTCCTGCATGTCTTCTTTGTCTAATTTGGATGGTCTTTGAGATGGGTGGTAGGTGGCCGTACAGTTGCTGTTTTGTGAGATGTTGCTTCTAGGATTCGTTAAATATAGCTCGTAGCATCCTTGTGCAATTGTCATCAAGCTTTTTCTCTTTACGCTTTGTCACCATCCAACAGTTGTACAAGATTTAAATGATTAGTAGTATGGACATGACCGCTGCTTGGAAAAAATAGCATTTTATTTCACCAGATAGGTTTGACTTTAATATGCCCAATAGTCTATCAATAGCTGTCCATGCTTTCACTATTTGTATATTGGTGTCATTTTTGGTAGATGAGACGCTGTTTCCAGGGTCGGTGAACTTATCCACTAGTTTCAGAGAGTCACCACTAGTGTGGAGATATTGTTAATTTGATTAAAGCACACATGCTCCATTTTGTTTGCATTCACATGGAAGCCTACTGCCGGGTCCATACTATGCAGCAGAGATTCAGCCTAGGCAGGTGTACTTGCCAGAAGGGCTGTCATCAGTGTAGTCTACATCTGTGATAGTTTGTGCAGGGTATCATCTGTTTCTTGCCTCTTCCAGTGTAAGGCTATTTTCTTTCATTAAATCTATCGACATCTGAAGTATGTAGTCAAAGCAGATTATGAATAGGTATGGTGGTACTATTTACCAACCCCTCCGCTCGGGCGGGATATGACACAAGGTCAATTTTTTTAAGCGGAGTTTAACAGGTTTTGAATTCAGAGTTTTCCTTCTCCTAGACTAGTTGCCTCACCAAGGCTGAAGAACCTAGTCCGCCCTACTATTTACCCATAGCTGGAGGGAGAATAAGGGGGTTCATACCTTTCCCAAGGGTATTTGCCCGAAAGTGAACGTAACAGCGCGACTGGAGTACGAACTTGCGTACTACGATTCCGCAGTTCATCGCTTTAACCATTACACCACGAGGACACCCCATGAATAGGTATGGTGGTAATGTGCCCCCTTGCAGCACACTTGTGACAATGTCAAAGACGTCTGTGTCTCCATCTGGTGAGCCTATTTAAAAATTATTAGTAATCATTAGGATCATGTAAAAGAAATAACTTTTTAGGAAGAACAGCACAAATTTAAATATGTGCATACAATGAACATAATTCCCTAACTTCTATGCATAAAATAACCCAAGATAGGTTGACATGCCATTAAAATCAATCAATGAAAGCAAAATAAAAATTTTTTAAGTGGATTATCATGATGAAATAAATACACCAACAAATTTATTTAAATAAATTCCTGTGCCTATTCTTAAAGAAAAAAATGATAAAAATGAAAAATATTTAATGTTGATTTCTACAGTTAAAATTAGTTTTTAGACATGTTTGATGTTTGTTTAAGGGCCATCTATTATTTTTTTTGAAAACTTTTCCTTTATTTTTCAATTTGAAACCACTAAAAAATATAAATCATATACATTTTAGTTCTTTCAGTTTAATGAGGTTTTGTGTAATTATTTGTTAAATGAATGTGCAAAAACTAAACAACCCAAAAAACTGACAACTTGAAAAAGCATTAAAATGTATAAAGGAATGCATTCACACAGACCTCAGTTATTTCCCAAGATATGAACTTGACCTGCAAGATAATATTACCAACAAATGCATGTTGATTGGATATTGCTATACCTGATTTATCTGTGTCATAATGACACAAAATCTAAACAACTAGTTATACAGAATATGTCATTTTGACACATTGACCCATATAAAAAATAATGATACACAATATTACATCAGTTGGAATTTCCTATTTAGACCATAATTATTATTACTGTCACTGTAAAAGGAAAAATATAAAATTAGCTAATTTTCTATAATTTTTATATAGACTAAATTTTATCCTCATAGATATCTACATATAAGAGGAGTGTCCAAAAAGTATTAAAATTAATGCTATATTTACCAAGACATGAATGAAACATTAATTTTCTTAAAAATAGTCTCCAAGGAATTCAAGACACTCGTTATAGCAAATTTTTCATCAACTGAAGCATATCTGAAATTTCTCTCCTTGCTTTTAATGTGCTTCACATCTTCAAAACTTTTAATGTAGGAAACAAGAAAAAAAAAGTTTAGTGCAGGTGGTGTTATACTTGCACAATATTATGTTTCATCATAAATTTCTGTTAAAAAATATTGAAACTGGTTTCATAATTATTTTTCCAAATAGGCAGTGATTAATTAACAAAATCTACACATCTTCATAGGTTAAGTTGGTTTAGTTATTTTATTTAATGGCAAATCAACCCTTATGCACAATTTAAAGCCAAATCTTGGTGTTTATAAATATTATTTCATGTGTATTAATAGAAATTAGTTGAAATAATGTGTGTTTACTGTTTCTCTTGATGTGATTGACTCTCAGCCTTTAGTTGTTTGTTTGTCATAAGAGCAATTTATAGAATAGGGTCTTGACTTAATTATATAGGTACAAGAGCTTGACATGACCAGCTGATTGATTGGAGTGGGTCTCTTTAACCACCTATCTAGCTAAAGTAAGGGCTAAAGTGGAATGTTACAGGTCATGTGACTACTTCATGGACTACTCAGCTACCAGGTTCCCATCCTCCAGCATTATGTGTTGCCAACCGGTGGCTTTATGGGAGGAGAGGATCTTACCCCTCTGCCAAAGTGCTGTCAGCATATTCTACAGCCCTTGACAACAGGGTTTCATCTTAATAGAAGGCAAGTTTAATAAACATCACAATTTTATTAGAAAAGTTGCTTGGCTGTGTGCACAAGTTTGTATCTAAATAGAAAATTTAAAGTCTTAGTCTCTGTTCTTTTTGATCAACTTTCATTTATCTAAAAGAGTGAATTGACTCTGCCATTTAAATTAATTCTAAAAAAATACTCATTGTTTGTTCAAAATTTGATACTTTAAATTTAATTTCTGTTTATATTCAAAGTTATATAGATAACTGGATTTTGTACCTGATTCATGGATAAACTGAGAATTATTCAACAAGTTATTTGTCACAATGTCATATCACTATCATCAAGACATGCTGAGAGCATGGATTCCTTTGACCAACACTGGTGTGTTTTGGGGAATGTTACTTCTAAGTTTATCCTTACTTTTCCATCAAAGCCGAGCATATCTTGCGCTCATCTTATAAATTTACTGAGATTGGAGGTAAGCAGCTGTTTTGATCAAAACAGCATGCAGCATCTTTGTATAATTCCCATTTTGTTTTTTTTTCCAAGAATCAACAAGGTCTGAGGTGACTTAATATTCATGTATATCTTTGTTAGAACAAATAAACCAAAATACATGTATTTTTTAAAAGAAATGTTACACTTTAAGTCAAATAGCATCATTATTCATGACCTTCTTCATTGTAGAAAAAAAAGGGCCAACCAACCATCTACTGTGCTGTCATGGTGGTGAGCAAATCATGTGACACTTTTTTTTTTTGGCAAATCAGAAGACACCACACTCGTAAAAGCATATAAATATGCTGAATTTTTCATTTTCTCTCTGTCTTTTGAAGTAGCCTCAGGCAATTAATGCACTCAGCTAGGCTTGAGGCCATCTAGACATAGTACCTCCTTCTCATAGCATTGCCAACAAACATGCATCATAGATACTGGGCTTTGCCATGTACAATATCTCTTTTCTTCAAGCCTGACAGACTAACAATTGTGGCAGACTCTTGACTTAACCACATAGAATACTTCTTTTTTTCCAACCCAACCGACTGACATGCATAGTGAACCTTGGACTCAGCTATCCATAATACCTCTTTTCTTCTACCTTAGCATCATGAGCTACTCATATAGAAGCTCCATTCTCACCTCTACTTACTTCTGCAAATCAAGACATCACTTCACAGACCCCTACTATCCATGATGATGTGTATATACCATTAAGTCCCAACTTATGGTTCTATCCATACTGACACACATACAGCATAGAGAGTCCCACTAATGGTCCTACCCATGCCATGTAGAGACCCACACATTGGTGCATAATCTGTATTGAACCCCCATAAATGGCTCTATCCATGACCATTGCATATATTTACCCTAACCCTTCCCCACAGGAAGGATGTGACACAAGGCAAATTTTTAATTAATTTAATTAATTTTTGATTTTAGTTGGTATGAATTCAGAGTTTTTCCTTTTTCATTGACTAGTCACGTAACCAAAGCAAAAAATCCAGTCTGCCCAACTATTTATCCATATCTAAAGAGAGAACAGATGGATTCATACCCCTCCCAAGAGTATTAGCACCAAGTGAAACACTCACACCATTGTCCAGGATTTGAACTTAGCTCACTAAATCCATTTCCTATGACAATAACTATTATTCTAAGCACACCTCCATAATCGTGGTAACTTGATGAAGAATGCACAGCCAACCAACAGACAACAGTGAAACAAGAACTACCACAAGTAATGTTCTACTTTGAACACAACCTCCTCTTACCACAAATAGTGGTGATCTCATATATCCTTTGAGGCCACATTACTACACCTCACACATACAAGAGCAACAATCTAATGTACCAATCCCAAGAAGAAATCCATTACTGGAACTCAGAACAAAAAAAAAACAAAAAAAACCTTGGGTTTTGCCAAAACAGACATTCATATTGTATATTCTGATTTGTTAAACCTATTTGTTATTATTTCTTTCTACTGTCTTGCCAACTGGCAAGTAGTATAATATTGTCTTCATTAAGTCAACCTTTTCTCTTCCTCTCTCTCTCTCTCTCTCTCTCTCTCTCTCTCTTTCTCATTGCCTTACATTGAATGTAACATAAATAAAAACAAGTAAAAAATCATATTGTCATGTTGGAGGTGCCCGTGGTGTAATCATTATCGTCGTTGGAAATGGACACGGCGACACAAGTTCAAATCCTGGACAAGACTGATTGCATTTCACATAGCACTAATACACTTGGGAAAGGTATGAATCCAATTATTCTCCCTCCAGCTATGGGTAAATAGTAGGGCAGACTAGGTTCTTCAGCCTTGGTGAGGCAACTAGTCTAGGAGAAGGAAAACTCTGAATTCAAACCTGTTAAACTCCGCTTAAAAATTGACCTTGTGTCATATCCTGCCCAAGTGGAGGGGTTGGTAAATATGAAAAAATCATATTGTCACTCACAGAAAAGGAAAAAGTGTAATGGACTGAGAGTTTCTTCATTACTATGGACTTTACTAACTCAAGAAACTATATATCTATTGCTCTAAAATATTAACATTGAAATAAAGAAAATAAAAAATAATCATTTCTCCTTTTTGAAATCACCATATGATAGTTATTTAATGATTGGAAGGTGAGGAAATCATATACATAGTACATTTATATTTACATTTTTTTTCGTAATTTTTTTGACATTGTAAGTATTTTTATCTAATACAAATGATTTGAAAACAGATCTGTAAGAACCAGTTAATAGCACTCAATGTGGACCTGGAAGTAATGGCAATGAAGAGGTACTCCACATTCCCTAGACCTCCAGAACTGGAGCCTGATTATCAGATACAGTTTAGCATCATACCCAGGATACTTCTTTGGGAAGAGGTCTTATCCTTCTGCTGGAGATGCACTCAATGTATAATGCACCCTAACTGACTGGGGAAGAAATAAACAAAGAATTAAGAGCTTAATCTTGAAAGGCTTTATCAAAGTTTGTAAAGGATAGAGTAAGAAAAAGCAATGGGAGATAAAATAACAGAGAATTGTGAGCAGAAAGAGTTGTTTGATGGGATCTACCCCAACACAAATTGGTACATATGGTAGAACAGCTATTGTTGTCAATAAGGAACTTAGGAATTCAAATCCTGGACAAGGCTGCATTTCAACTTGAGCTAATGTCCCTCGGAAAGACATGTATTTATCTCTTTCTCTACTTTTGGATAAATAGTGGAGCAGATTAAGCTCTTTAGTTTTGGTTAAGCAACCAATCTAGAAGAAGAAAAAACCAAAGGAATATTGTTGGGAGAACCTGTGGAATACCTCTGTTATCAGCCCTTCCAAAAAATGTTTCTTGTTCTATACAATCTTTCACTCAAATAAACAAAATACCCCTGCATAAGCAGTCTAGCAGTTCACATCTTTAATTGAACTCTTGGGCACTCATGCAACATCCTCAATGGTTGAACCTTTATTTACCAATGCCATAGATATCATGCAGATAAGCTCACAAAACAAGTTAATTTTTGACATGTAATGAAATTTATTATTCAAAAAATTGTCATTTTTGCTTACAGATAATGAAGAGAGAATGTTAAAGAAATGAAAGTTCTACTTGAGGGCTCTATAACTGTTGAACCAATCTTATGGATAAGCTACTGAGATAGTGAATCCTATTTATATTTTCATGAAAAGTTTTTAAAAAGTTATACATTCTTGATTTAGTGGCTATACTGTAGCCTATATAAACAAGTACAGCCAAACAATTTTTCATAAAAAATTAATTTTCTTCTTTTATTTTAATTCAAAGATACCAGGATTTTACTATTCCTTGTGAAAAATTAAAAAATCAAAACCAATATCATTAGGTAATCTATTGAAAGCAAACAGAGTAAATGAAAATGGTAAAGTCATACTGATGTGAAAATCTAAGTTACTGGAAAAAGAAAACATTGGGAAACCTAAAAGATAAAATCCCTTTGACCAACAGCTGGACCTAGGTGAGAAAAATGTCTGCATTGTTTCTGTGATTGTTAGAAAAGAAACTGATTTGTTTTCATTTTTAAAAATCTGGTGAGAAAATTTTAATTGCTTAGTATTTTATTGACAAAAAAACTTGGGGACTAAAAAATAAAAGGTAAAAATGACCTTGGTAAGCAGATGAGGCCATCTGGGCTGTTTCTGAAATTATCAGAAGAGACAGGATTTGTTTTCATCAAAAAATGTTTGGCTAGCCAATCCGAGAAGAAAATATTGGTTTAATAATTTTGAAACCTCCTCTCTGCCAACACATTTTGAAAATCAAGTTCATCATAAAAGACAGTTATGTACATCCAGGGATGAAGGCTAGGTTGAATATAGAGAGAGTGAGAGAAATAAAGTAGTTCTTAGACCCTGCAGGTATCAGGTATGGGTAAAATACAAATTAATGTTGGTTGGAGTTGAGTTGGTAAATCCAGCCTCTTGACTGTGAAAAAGTAGTTTGATAATTCCCTAAACTTGGAAAAGCCATTTAAAAAAAACCCTGATATAATGGGAAATTGATATTAGGGGTAAAGAGATAGTTGTGCCACCCTACCTAGCCAACACCCACACTGGTTTAACACCGAATTCAGTATAAGCTGGGAATTTTGATATCTCAGCAGTCTATTTTCACTGCTGTTGGAATCCATGATGCTATGTGAGACCCTCTAAACCCAAGACCTCGGGCCAAACTTTAAAGATTAAAAACTTGGTTTACTACTTGACTATTTACAACTGTGTTGCAAATTTCAATGTCATTTGACTGAGATTGTAATAAGAAGGGTTAAAACCATTGTATACAAAAAACGATATAAACAAAAAAGTTGTTACATTTTATGTTGGAGAATTATTTTGATGTAACCACTGGCTGTTAACCTGTTAACCTGTTCATCCCTTCAATGACATCATTAAGCAACCTTCTCACCTCCTATTATCAAAACACAACAGGGGAAGAAGGGTAAATAGTCATGAAGAACACAGAGGCAGTCAACTCAAGCAGAACTATGCTGAACAACATAGTACCAGCAGAGAGCAGCAAGAACCAGTGGGTTATACCTATAAGTTTGAGTTAACTTGTTAGGTGTATCTATCACAATGTCCTGAAGTTTTGGTTAGGGTTAGGGTTTAATCCAGAATTTGATTTTGCATTCCATTTGCATGACTTACAGAACAAAACACACTTGTAATTATCCAAAATTACTCAGCTAAATTCTGAGAGTCATGAACTGAATATTTTCATGAGTTCAGTGTCAACATTGTTCAGCTGTTTTTCAACCAGAGTTGCCAACCTTAAAAATAAAATAAATCAGTTTTATTACTCTCTAAACTGATGTTTTATTTTGCATTCCTGCATTGATTATATCAACTGAATAAAAGTATTTTTTCTGATTTGGACCTTTTCTATAATATTATTCTGATTTGGACCCTTTCAATAATATTATTCTGACTTGGATCCTTTCTATAAGATCAATTTGACTATTGTTAATATATTTTCTAGACATGCACTCATATTGAAAAATGTGATGGTGCTTTTTTGCTGCCACTGTTTTTCTTAAGGAGGCAGGTTGCTAAAAAAAAAACAGTTGCTGTAAACAATATAAAATATATTAACATAAAATAAAATGAAAAATCCTGAAGGGCATGCTCATTTTGACCTGGTTACAGTACATACATGTGATCTGACTACTGTTGATACACTCCTTATTTTGGAACCTGTGAATGTATTGATCTATATATATGATCATTGACTGTAATCCAAATGTCATACCTGAATGTTTAATCATGAGTAGATTGAAACACATATTCAGGGTATTGCAATTTTCAGCCATTTTAGAAGATATGTAGGTACATTAATAACTTTTTTAGCTCAAGAAGCAGAAAAATATTTATTTTACTATGTAGTTTTCTTTCCTGTCAACCCAATACTACTCCATAAATAATAAGGATTGAACATTATACAGTGAAACGTTTAGATCAAAATTCAGTGTATAACTTTTGAGCAGGCTATAGACTTATTGATCTTCCATGTAATTATGATTGTGTTCAAATAATACAAAAAAGAAGTTAAGGTTGATATCAATAAAGAGAGAAAAAAATCACAATTACGAATAAAATAAAAAAAATCTTTTTAAATTACAAACAAAAAATAAACTATTCGAAAAAAGATTAAATAAAGAATAAAAATGGAATTCTAAAAATGCAGAAAAACAATTATCAATTAAATAAACAATTAGAAATAAATTGAAATAAAAAAATAATGATTACATTTTGAAAAGTGCAGAAAAAAAAAGCAATTAAAAATCAAATGTGATAAAAATAAAGATAAAAATGAAATTCTTAAATTAGACAAAATAACAAAAATATTTCAAAATTATTAATAGAAACATTAAATTCTAAAAGTTGGGGAATCTCCATAGGAAAATGGCTGACATGTTGGACTGTGGCCTTGAAGTAAGCAAGTTCAAACTCTAGCTGCTCTATTTTATACACTATCAGACAAGTAGCCTTGGTAAAAGTATTCAAACCCTTACCCCACTTGTTATTAACTAATACCCCTACTGTTCTTCAGCAAGGATGGCTTTGGCATTAAATAATCCATGATGATTGATATGCCATAAAACCAAAGCCAAAATTCTAGAAGTGCAGAAAAACAATAAAAAACTTAAAAAAGTGATTTTAGATAAAAAAAAAAGAAACAATTCAAAATGATATAAAAATAAAGATAAATTCTAAAAGTGCAGGTAAAAACAATTTAAAAGACAAAAATCAATTATTAAAAAAAAAAGAATAAGAAACAATTCAAAATAAAATGTAATAAGAATAAAGATGAAATTTTAAAAAAATGCAGACATGTTTGAATATTTTTTTCTATATTGTATTGAAATTAAATTTGGTCTGATAAATGAGACACACAATTGTCAATATCATATTACATAATATAATCATATTTGCTGGTCTTTGTCAAGGTTGACTATAAGTGTAGTAACTTTTTAAAGTTATTACTACTTCGGGCATATTCATGGGAGAATAGTTTATTCAAGAGCTCCCTTACCCACTTTGCTTTCAGTATTGGGTTACATATTTTTTATATTATTTTAAATGTAAACTAAAGAAGAATAAACATTTCATAAAATGAAAGAATACCTTTCACTTACATTGATAAGCAAAATCTTTCAACTACAAATAGGGACACATTCTTAATTCTTAGTTTACTTCTCTCATCTCCTTTTCTATTTCATTCACTGGTGTTTATAAAATCCTTTTAGTCTGGTCATCAACCAAATACTTCTGTTGTAACGATATAACTGCAATGATAAAATACAAATAGCCCTGTTCTTTCAGTAATGCTTACATTAATTCCTGACCATGAACAATACATTTGTGATTTTCAATGCATTTATATAGTAAAATAATTTGCAAAAGCTTTTCAGCATGAAAATTAGTAGTAAGTAAGTAAAGCTGGCCACCGTAGTCGAGGGTGACCCAAAGGCTCCCTTTTCAATTGCTACTACACCAAAGTGTAGGGGAAGGCGTTACTCTTTTTCCTGGATCGCTCCACTTTACCCTTGATCCTTACCTTATAATGCTGAGTGTTAAGCAAGGTAGCATCAAGTACAATTTTTTGAGTCTTTGGTATGACTCGACCGGGGATTGAACCCCTGTCTCTCGGGCCATTGGCGAACACTCTACTCATTAGGCCAATGGTTTGTAGTAGTACTTATAATATCCCTATTCAGATTGTTAATAATTCTTGCATCATTTCCTATCCACTGACAATTTTCAATGTTTTGTCAAGTGAAATCATCAGCAATGAATTTATATTGTAAAATTGTAAAAAGAAGTTTGTAGAAAAATTATTAGCAGTGCATTTACATCATACCCCTATTTAGTCTATTATGAAACTTGCCTTAATTCCTGACTACCGATAATCCCTTTCGGATTTAATTTTAATGCATTTCTGTAGTAGCAATGCATTGAATAATCCTGTTCTGTCAATTGCACTTGCCTTAATTCTTGGTTATTGATAATACCTTTGTTTCTTTCTTATTTTTAATGCACATCATATAGATTGAGTTTAAAAATTTGCAAAAAAAAAGGTTTTGGTAAATAATTGCCAAATCGCATCATTATTTTTTCATCAAATATTCAATTTGTTAGTGCAGAGAATGACAAAAGAAAAATAGAGGAGTGGTGATTCAATGGCCATTGGGATTAAATAAGATCAAATTTTATCTACACATGTTGAGTTTAAATGCAGCTGACCTTAAAATGCAACTGTTTTATTTCATTTCCTAGTAGAATAGGATCTGACTGTGTCATCCTAAATATTGTTAAATTTGTGTCTCTGAAAAAAGTATGGTAGCCTCCATGGACTTTTTTTTTAAAAAGAAAATGATACAGATTAATAAAAATGTCCTAACTTGTAAAAATTTTAATTTTTGTGTTAAACTTTGTGTCATTCCTAAACTTGTAGAACAATTTGATGTAAAAATTGTTTATGTGAAGTAAAAAAAAGAATTGATTTGGAAAAAGAGAATTTTGTATTTAAAAAATTGAAAATGATGCACACTTAGCATAACAGATATCATTATAAGAAATAGAAATGGAGGTCTGAGTTCATATCCTGAACAAAGCTGATTGCATTTCATAGTAGGGCAGACAGTGTTTTTTTATCCTTACTTAAGCAACCAGTTTTGGAGTAGGAAAATTCTAAATTCAAACCAGCTCTACTCCTTTTAAAAACTGACCTGCAGGCATAGTGGTAAGGTCGCATAAATACATAGAGTAAAACAATGCTTACATTTAGTAATTTGGAAAAAGACAAATTTGTTGTCTAATTACATCTTGCCATTTACAAATTTATCAAAAAGTCAGTTATTTATCAAATTTCAATAAAATTTTCTGTATTTATTTATTTTCAAGTTATATATTTTGAAATAAAAACTTTAGAAATCATCATCATTTTGCACCATCAGCACAGATATCCCTGACCCTTTCTCGCCACCCTTCTCTATCGTCCATTGCTTCTGGCAAGGCTACATCCTGTATCTGCACAGAACTGCTGTATTTAGGTTCTAGCTGGTCATCCTGCCTTTGCTCGTCCATGTGAAGGGGTCCACAGGAGTACGTCACTTATGAGTTGGTCTCTACTTCTCCAGCATTGTCCCACATGTCTAGTTTGTCTAACTAGGATAGTTTTCGTGATAAGTGGTAAATGGCCGCACAGCTGCTGCTTTGTGGGGTGCTACCTCCAGGACTTGTTCAATATTGCTTGCAGCATTCTTGTGTATTTGCCATCGAGCTTTTTCTCCATACATTTAGTTAGCATCCATGCAGTGCATCCATACAGCAATATCGACACTACCGCTGCTTGGAAGAAACTGCGTTTTATTCTATCAGTCAGGTCTGACTTCCATATGACCTATAGCCTATCAATAGCTGTCCATGCCTTTGCTAGTCATGTGTTGATGTCTGTTTTGGTTGATAAGACACTGCTTCCTAGGTAGGTGAACTTGTCTACTAGTTTCAGAGAGCTACCATTTTGTATGGAGATGTCGTCTCTTTGATTAAAGCACATATATTCCATCTTATGTGCATTGACATGGAGGCCTATGCCTGTAGCTGCTTATTCCAGACTATGTAGCAGGGTTTTGACTTGAGTGGGTGCATTTGCTAGAAGTGCTATGTCATCGGCATAGTCCAGGTCAGTAATAGTTTGTGCAAGGTACCTTCTGCTTCTTTCCTTTGTTAGCTTGAAACTGTTTTCTTTCATTTTATCAATTGATGTTCTGAGCACTTAGTCTAGACAAATGATAAAGAGGTATGGGGCTAATGTGTCTCCTTGCAGTACACCTGCTACAATGTCGAAGTAGTCGGACTTTCACTTTTGTGTTTCTATATAGCATCATTATGGCTGTGAAGGTTTCTTTGGGTAGGCCGTAGGCGAGAAGTATTTGCTCCATCTTTCCTCTGTGTATGGAGTCAAAGGCCTTGGTAAAGTCAACAAATAATATTGTTGCCCCTAGTTTTTTTGCACATGCACCTTCAAGAATGATGCAGCCTAGTTAGCTTGGACAGTAAAATAGACTGATTGTATCTCTGCAGAGGGGTAAGACTCCTTCAACAAGTGTCTTGGATAGGGCACTAAACCATCTGATGGAGAGGCTTCAGTACTGAAGTTTTGGGGGAATGTAGAGTACTTCATTCATTGCCATTACTCCCAGTCCCACTCTTACCCGGATTGGTAGTAACTGTTTCTGACCAATCTGTGGGTCAGAAAGAACTGTTTATTCATTTACTATACTTCAAACGATTTAACAATGTGCAAATGAATAATGTTGAATATAATTATGACTGTTAGATAACAATACATGAAACTGTTTAACTGTGTGGTATTGAAATTATTTATGCTTGATAGCAATACTTGAAATCGTTTAACTGTGTGCTAACAAATGAGTTTTAGCTTGTTCAATTTGGCATTAAATAATCTACAATGGTTGATATGCCATGAAACACAACCAACCAACCAACCATCTGATGGAATCTGTTTTGTCAAAAGATAGAATGATATATATATATATATATATATATGTATATGAAATAATGTCTATATATATATGTATATATGATGTAATCTATCCTGTAGGTTCCCAGCATCATAAGAGGTATGGCTCACTCAAAATTCATAAGCTTAATACTGCTCTCAGTCCCATTTTGTCCATGGTTGGCTCTACACAATATGAACTGGCAACATGGTTAATTGAAATCCTTGATCCTATCTTGAAATTTTATGGATTCCTGACTCCTTCCAATTTGTGTCATCTATTTGCAAATTACATTGTTCCATAGATACAGATTATCTTGTTTGGTTTGATATTTCTTGTCTGTTTATTATCTTACCTTTAGATGAAACTATTGGCATTTGTGCAGATTATACATATCCTCTGAAAACCTCCTTTTCTAGAGAATATTTTTATCAAGTGATGGAGGTGGCCACTGTAAACACATTGAGAACATAAAGACAGATGTGTGTTGCTAGCCAACCATGTTTGAACTGGTCACTTTATTTGGAAAAGGAAAAGAGTTCTTTATTAAAGAAGAATTCTTCAAGGGAGACTAATCAAAACCATGACAGCCATTAAATCTGGGTTTTTTTTTTTCACTTTCAATAATATAATGTATGGACAGGTTGACAGAATATCAATGGGTAGTTTTTTTGCTCTTTTATAGCAAATATCTTTATAAGGTTCCAGGAGAAACCACTGTTTGATAAGTTTCCTGAACCAAGCTGTTACATTTATTATGTTGATGATACCTTTGCTTCTTTTACATCACATTGAAAGGTGAATAGTTTTTTTCAACATTTGAACAATCTCCATCTCTCCTCAAAATTTATGATGGAAGGAGAAGAAAAAACATGTTGCCTTTTTTGGATGTTTTATTTGAGGAAACTTCCATATCTTTTGTCACTAGCATACACAGAAAATTCACTTTTACAGTTCTATCTGAGTTGTGATTCCTTTGCCCCAAAATCCAGTAAGATTAAACTATCAAAACTCTTACCTACTGTACAATTATATCCTTGGAATGTAAGTTGGATAATAAACTCAAGAAGATTGCCAACAATTTACTTGCAAATGGTTACTCTGAAAGTGTTAATCTGAGTAATATTGAATTCATTGTTTTTAAATTTCCTTATAGTAAAACATTTGGCTCTTCAAATTGTCCTGTTTGCAACAAAATACCATGAATTGGATCTAGTAGTCAGTTATTTGTTGATAAGATTTCTTCCTCTCCATCCATAAGAATATTTTGACCAACCTTCCACAAAAATTGGTTATTTATTACTTCAAATGTTAGTGTAATGCTGACTACATAAATAAAACTATCTAATTATTAGAAGTGACGATTTCCTAAGATGTCTTAGGTTCACTTTGCAGACTATAGAAGTCACTACTCTAACATGCAGAATAAACAAGAACAACACTAATCAGTTCAACAGCTTCAGCTGGCAGACAAAAAATAAAATGGGCTGTAACCCAACACTGATCCTGTAACATCTTAAGCAAGCCAGTGTATACACACACTAATATACCCATTCACTGGACCAGCAACCAATCACTGTCCAGAGAATGGATTTAGCCACTTGAGAGCAATGGAATGCCCCAATGTGCATATAATCTCACCTCAAGTCATAGCATTGCTTTTTATGCAAACGAGTATTTACTCACTGCTAACAAGCATTACGAACGAATTCCAACAGTTGACATGCACCAATATCATCCTGTGGGCATTCACAGATATGTAAATTTGCTTTTGGAGAGCCCTTCTTCAATATAGATGCATGCTGAGTTAACTATTCAAAAGAGTTCTTCTCTATTCTGAACAAGGCTTGAACTTAGGACCACTCAACATTTGGGGGTGGGGGTCTTCGAGGTGCAGTGGTTAAAGCGATGGAGTGTGGAATCGTAGTAAGCGAGTTTGAACTCCAGTCACGCTATTGTGTTCACTGTCAGACAAATACCATTGGGAAAGGTACGAACCCCTTAATCCTCCCACCTATAGGTGAAATAGCATCTTAGCTGTTCTTCTGGAATGGTGGCTTTTGCATTAAATAACCAACAAATGTTGATATGCCATTAAAAGAAACCAAACCAATCAAAATTTTGGAAGCTATTGTGATTAATGCATAATGTTTGATTCTGTGTAGACAGAGAGAGCTCAAATGCAAATTAGAAATATTCAGGGAGTCATTTACTTGATTTAGAGTACTTTGAATTTTTTTGTCTCCTTCCAATATTAAGATCTTTTTCTTTTGAAACCTCCTTTTCCCTTAATTTTACTGATGATTGACTTTGAAGAAATGTTCATCAAAAGGTGCCTATGTCTTATATTTGTTTAAATGATTTTAATCATTACTAAAACCATGTTTCCTACTTTACAACCCATTTTACCATAGTTTTATTCAAGATATATATAGGACAGCTTTTGTACAGCCTTGATCAACATTTGCAATATCTTTCTTGCCAGCTATACTTGCTGCTTAAATATGCATAACATTATATACTTCTGCTGCAATATTTATATATATATATATATATATATATAACTTAGAATATCATAGACACATGGTGACAGTCATTTTCATGCTTATGTGATCATCAGACCAGCTTGTCTACATAATTCTTAGATCTACATATGCTGTATCACTGATATTGAGCACTCTGTATTTATAAATTTACCAAAATACATTATTGATTATATATATATATACATATATAGTCTAATACAAATATATATATTAATACAAGTTAGTAGTTCATTAAGAACTGTTGATTGAAGAAAAGCTATGTCAAAATCTAAATAATTCCCATCAAGAATTTAGAAAATAAAACAAAATAGATGAAAGGAAATAAATTGTTTCAAGAAATAGAAAATGAAAGTTTTTACTGAATCACAATTAAAAAAACCCCAAAAAACACTGCCAAGAGCTCTCAGCAGATATAGATTTATAAAAGTAGATTCAGTATGTGATATTTGTGTGATGAGCCAGAAATAAGGTGGTTCATTTTTTTTTTCTTTGTAACATTTCTGATAGCATTATTATAAAAAAAAAAAAATTATAATAATGCTCACATAAATGTCTCGAGTCACCTACATTCGACATATAGGTCTTTCATTCAACTTCCTTATATGGCAAAAACTTTCTTTTTACAATTCTTCTGGGATGGCTATTCTTAAAGAATAAAACAGGAATTCTTTGAATCTTCAAAAACATACAGAATTGATCTAATTCTGAAAAACATGCTTGTAGTCAATCAGTCAAGTAATATATATTTTTTAACATTAGTTCAGACAAAATCTTTGTTGTCACTTTTATAACATTATTCTGAAGGGAACTTTGTAACTCACAATTTGCAAGTGATAATATTCCTGTATCTTCGCATAAAGTCAATGTACTAGTCGAATAATACATGATAATGCTCTTGAATAATTCTCTCAAGTAATTTACCCAGAAACAATCTCTTCACTGACGTAGAAACCCGAATACCAAAATACTTGATACTGAATACGGAACCAGAATCAAACACCTAAGACTTCTATCTGAATGTTTTATATATTAAATATTCATGTTCACATGATCTCAGTAGCACAATTCATTTAATGGTTACATTTGTTGCCTGGAGATCCGTGTTCAACCACATGGGTCGGTATCAACATTTTTCTTCCTCCATAACAATATACACATATATATCATCATTATCAAGTCATGATTATAGCACGGACTCCATCTATCTGGTCTTACAGTTCATCACTCTTGGCAGGTCCTCTACTCTGCATCTGGTGGCTACACAGAGCTAATGTATATGTCTTTTGCTGGTTGGCCAGCACTGGTGTGTACATGGGAAAACATCATATATAAAGGTCATTTAATAAATAAGGTGAATTTTGCCTAAGGCATTGGCAGTAGGAAGCACTGTTTACAGTTGTACCTTTTTCAGGAAAATCAATAATAAGTCTTTTCATATCCCAGAAGACTGTTGGCATGATCTTCTTCACTAACTGCTATGCCAGGAAATTTTTCTTTACTAGAGAGTCGGTGTGCTTCCACTTCATTGACTGTCTCTTCAACTCGTGTTGTATAGCCGTGATACAACTATACATATACATGCGGAAACATAATCAACAATAATGACAAACGAACATGCTTCTTTAGAAAAATATACCTCTCACACTTTATTCTCAAAGGGTTGTGAAAGGATTGTGTGTGCGAAGTGAGTTGGAGACTGAACAGACTGCAACATATTGACCCCCAGTTTCTCTGACTATAGCAGCACTTCTTTTCTCATTCTGCTGGGCTGCTCAACCGGGGGTCCTGAGGGCCCAAGCCCTCTGCTGGGAGCTGGTTCTCACTGCCTTGAACTGCAACTCGATCTTCAACAAAATGACTCCAACTAACTCGAACTCTCTGTCGCACCGGGTTATATAATTGATTGACTCCCACCTGCTTCCTGTGAGCGTCGCATTTGCACCGAATTCAGCCTGTCCACAGTCAAGGTTATATCTTGATATCTTCGACAGGATGCACCTGTTTCTCAATTGACGGCTGGGTCGAAGGTCAATATGTTACTCAAGCTCATTGTGGCAAACCTATGTTTAACTCATTTGTAAACATTTTTTTATAAAACATGCTTCTCCATGTACATAACAGATTCTTCTATAAATTTCACATGGTGTGCACTTCTCAGTCACTAAAAATTTGATGAGAGATCTCTCTTTGATTTCCTATTATGAATAGCCTCAAAACAAATACTTTTATGAGAGTAAAATGATTTTTACTATAAACTAATTCCAAATAATGCAGAGTATACATTTATGAAAAAGATACTGCAAAAGAGATTTTATATTTTACTTAAAAAAACATTTTCCTTATTTATTGAATGACTTATGTATGATTTGGCTTAGAGTCAACAGCTGTATAGGCACTTGCTTCCTATCTCACAAGGCATGCAGGACACTCACAGAAAAGTAAGGACAAACTCATAAGCAACATTCTCTTGTGAACACCTGCACATGGACTTGTCAGTGTTGGCAGACCAGCAAAGACTTTCATCAGCTCTGCACTGACAAAAGATGCAGCCTAGAAGACTTACCATGGGTGATGGGTGATAGGGACAAATGGTAAGAGAATCAGGGAGCTCCATGCTATAATTGTGACTTGATGGTAATGATGATGAGTGTAAACTATGCTTTCTCTCTATGTATGTACAAATTATATGGTGTAAAAAAAGCTGCTGTTTGCATCAATGAGTTTTCAAAAAGCAAAGAATTCAGAGTAATTCTGCATCCAATTTTGATTCAAAAATTTACATGAATAATCACCATTCTCACTTCGACCTAATATAAATGTTAATTGGCTATAAGGGAAATCAGATTAGTTCTTATTTCTTGTATCAAAGTTAATGTGTTCCCTTGTATCCTTTTGTCCAATGTCATATTTGATATTTGTTTGTCATCCTCTAGTCTTAGAATAAATATGAACAAACATTAAAATCGGAGCAGTTATTTGTTATTTTCATGAAAAAAATTGATCAGCTTAAAACTTTTTTTTGTAGTTATTTTCTTTAAGTTTTTAAAATTGTTTAAAGAAAAAAGCTTTATTTGAGTTGATTGTTTCCCATCATACATATCAATGTGTAAAATATAAGTAAATCAGGCAGCAACTTAAAGTAGGAAAAAAACATCTGTCTCTTGAATAAAAACCTGTATTATGTGAATACCTAACTGTAATATATCATCTTGACCTGTGATGAACCCAGCAGATACATCCAGCTAGAGATAAAATCAACAAAATGATTACCAGACACAAGGAATACATTAGTGTAAGCTTTGACCAATGGAGAACAAACATTGTGTGGGTGTAAGCCATGATCAATAAAAAGCAAGCTTTTGTATGGGTGTGAGCCATGACCAATGAAAAAAAAAACAATGTGTGGGTGTAAGCCACGACCATTGGAAAACAAGCGTTGCATGTGGGTCGCATGGGAGTTTTAAGACTATATAAAATCTAGAATTTTGGTTGAAGTCAGTTCCCACTGGTAGTTCTGACTCCTGACAGTTCCTCCATATGTGCAAACTCTCTGTCCAGTTGCTCCTCTGCTCCACACTGTAGGATTTATCAGGTTGTGTAAGGCAATTAATTGCAACAGCTAAGAGCAATCGGTCGTGAAGACAGAAAGCTAAGCATTGCCGTGACTGAGGAGCGGGAGCTATTTATGGTACCTTGGAGCATCCCATTTTGCACAAGTGGATGATTCTATTGCATGGGTCATGGTTGACTACTGGTAAGTGAGTGAAGGTATTTCATTATATAAACCAGCTTCAGTTTAGCATAGTAAGAAAGACTGCACTGAGCTACGACCTGCCAGCTGGACACTTTACGAAGATATGTGTTATTGCTATTCTACACACACAAGCGCTACCATCAATGAATAAAAGTATAAGATTATATTTTTATATATATATATATATGTTCCTCATAGTTTTTCAAGATCCAGCAGTAGTATACTACATAACCATAATGAGTAGAAAACAACAAAAGTAAGATATTACTAAGTTGCAAAAACAGAACAGTTGATTTTGCTAGTATTTTGAGATTTATTTACAAGATCCATTGAATATAAATTGTTTGATTTATAACCCTGTTTTTGTTTAGGAGGCATGCTTGATATAATAGTTATTGTCATTGGATAGATATTTGATGATCCTAGGATGAGGCTGTTTGTACTTCACTTTGCATGATGGAAAAGGCATTAATCCATCTGTTCTGCCTTCAAAAATGACTCAGTAGTTTGGCAGGCAGGGTTCTTTAACTTTAGTTCGGCAATCATTCTAGTTAAAGGAATTCAGACTTGCATAACTACACTTAAGACAATTGACCTTGTGTCACATCCTGTCCATGGCAGAGGGTTGGATAAATATTAGGTTGAGTCAAAAGTTTTGCCACAATTGATAACATGAGACACAATATGGCAGCTCCAGATGCTTTTGCTAAGGTTATGAAGGTAAGGAACCATACTGGACTGTATGTTGCTGAGCTTGCCTGATACCCACCGGACTTACCTCTATGGCCCAGAGCATGACCTCAGAATTCATATTTTTGACCTATCTGACCTTGCTTGATCATTGAAGTTCTTGCAACCTGAGTGAAATTTCTTGAACCATCTGGTTATTGCATTGTGATCAACTGTGCCTTCCCTTTTTGAACAACAAATGCTTTTTGGTTGTTTCTGTAGTGTTTTCACTTAGTTTGAACTTGTAAAGTGTGTCTGAATTAGACGATGTTGCACTTTCATCTGCACAGCTTTCAAATCATATATGGTGTAATGCAATGCACATCATGTCAGGTACTTTCTATAGCTTGGACTACTTTGGTCATATGATATAAATGGTGCAAACCAGTATGTAAAAAAATATTATAATGTGTTTTACTCACTCTAGTACAGATTATAAATCTTTTATTTTGAGATTTACTTTATGAACAAATTATTTTTCCTTTAAATCATGAATTTTATATGTTTATATCTGAAAATGAAGCCCAAGAAGAAGCTGCGTAAATCACTTTACATTGGAATAGTTTTGAAATCTAAATATATATTTGGTTGAGTAATCAGGCCAAACAATAGAAAAAAAATAATTTTCTCCTGTTTGGTAAAAGCCAAATTCTAAAACCCAAAGTCAATATGTTTTGTTGTTCTTCATAGCACTGGTATAAAAGAGGATTGGCATTTTGTATATCTGCTTATTATATGATTCTGGTTTCTAATAGCAATGAAGTTTAGTTTGTCACCTCTTATCAAATCTCTTGGCAAGGGCAGATAATTAAATATTTTTCCCACATAACACTCATTTTGATTGGTTTTGAAAGATGTATTTATTGAATAAAACAGATTGTAAACACATTAATCATTCTTTTCTTTATTTTAGTTGTTTATGTGATGGAATCTACAGTCATCTTTTATTTCACCTTCTTGCTTTGGGAATTTTTGATGGAAATCTATGATTGAAATAAATTATCGTATTTGAAGCAACTTGAAGTTTACTGGATCCAATGTGCATGTAAATAAGATATAAAGATATATATTTTTTTTACTATCCTTGGTTCTTTGTAATGTATATTTACTATACAGTGAACATTTACTAAGCTTATTTTAGTTTGGCACAAGGCCATAAATATGAAGCGTTCAGTGAAAATTGAACTCACTAAGAATGGTTTGCTAACTTGGCTTGCTAAACATTTCACCATACAAGACACCCATAGAAAAATATATCGGATTATATTAATAAAGATGAAGATACTACCATGGAATAGCTGTGTATTACAACAACAAGTGTATATAAAACATTTTTTCTTTTAACTTTTAAGGAACAATTTTTACTTCATCCATGTCTTAGTTTTGGCAGACTATATATTTTACCTATTAAAATTTACGACCAGATTTTGTCTCTGTCATTGACCTATCAAAACTGAGAATAGAAAGTTGAGCAATTTATAGTTACTTTCAAAGATGTATTGAAGTCACACTACAAAGGTAGATCTATAAAAGTTGAATATAAGGTTAAAATCTCCTTGTAGTACTTGCAGGTGGTTTAAAACTTGGAGACGGGTTCCTGTTTAGTTGTTGATTTGTTTGTTGTTATCATTTAGTTTGTTACCTTGAAAATAAGAATTATTTAATTAAGAAGTAAGTATTAGTTAATCAGAAAGCAAGTATTATACAGTTACTTTAGAAGTAATTGATTGATCAATTTTAATGGCATATCAACCTATCAGGGGTTACTTTATACCAAGAATTTAGAGAATAGCATATATTGTACATTTATATTTACATTTTCTTGTGTAGTTTCTTAAAAGTTTTTTTTCACTCTCATTTATATGACATCAAGTATTTCTATCTGATACAAATAATTTGCAAACAGATCTCTTTGACTAATTGATGAGACCCTAACAGATATTACCACTCCATCTCAGAGTGGGTCTGGGAATAATGATATTGAAGGGATACTCAACACTCTCCAGATCTTCAGCATTACCAACAGATGCAGTTCAGTTTCATACCCAGGATACCTGTTTTTTTCGGTAGGAGGAATCATACCATTCAGCAGGGGATACAGTCAGAATATTCTAAGCCCTGCCAACTGGCCAGTTAAGAAATAAGTATTAATTAACTATTAAGTAGATATAAGTAAACTATGATTAGAAAACAAGTTAAGAAATATTGATAATTAGGTGTCAAGGCATACAAAAAATAGTTTAGTACAAATGGAATGTGTACTGCATGATCCCGGTTTAGGGTCAGAGTGTCTTAAATAATCAGAAGAATGTTTTCACCCAACTCCTCTGCTCTAAGAAGAATGCAATGTAAGGACCATTTTTCAGCAGAGTTGTGCTAATTTGAATTTAGTTTTCCTTCTCCTATACTGGTTGCTCTACAAAGGGTAAAGAGCCTAATATGCCCTACTCTTTTACTCATAACTGGGAGAAGAACGTCTGGATTGATTCCTTTCTCAAGGGTACCAATGCAAAATGTAATGCAAACAGCTTCATCTAGAATTTGAACTCAAGTCGCCATGTCTATTTTCGACAATGATAACCGTTATATCATGTATTTCCACATTATCAGAGGAACAATGTAAAAGTTGGTGGAAACTATATAATCTAAAACCTTTCACTTATATTATCAATGGATTATTACAAATTCTGAAGAATGTTTGGTTTGGTTTCTTTGTTCAGTGGTATATCAACCTTCATTACTTATTTAATGACAAAGCCCTTCCTGTAGAAGAACAACAAAACCCATAGCTGGGTGAGGGGTATAAAGGAGTCCATACCTTTTCCGAGAGTGTTAGTCTGAAAGTGAATGTAATAGTGAAGCTGGAGTTTGAACTTGCCTACTTTGAGGCCACATTCCAGTACTTTACCCATTACACCATGGAACCCTCTTATAAAGAATGTTGTAAGTAAATGGTAGATATAATAATTCTATTTGAAAATAGAAAATCTTTAACTGATTACAATATTAAAGAAAATATTGGTGTTTGTTATGAAGTTAATTTGGGGTTTGTAAAGACAAACACTAAATAATATGTAACAATAAAAAAGGTTTATTAGGCTGGTAATAAAAGATACAAAAGTCATGTGAGTAGTAAAACTAGCTGAGCGTACTGCTCTATGTCAATTGATAGGCTTCTACTTAAAGCCTTCATTCATCAACTCCACCAGCAGAACAGTTCACTTTCAAGAGGGGTGGAAGGTTTCCTACACAACAGTGTTAAAAACAAAAAACATTTAACTGTTTACTGTACAATATTACTGAAGATATTGGTGTTAAAAACAAATATGAATCTCGTATATGATTCTAAACTCCTGGTTGATATATACATATTTATTGGTTGTATTTCTTTTTATTGGCATATCAACCTTTGTTAGTTATTCAATGCAAAAGCTATTATTGTAAAAGAACAACTATGAAACTATCTAATCTATAGCTGGGGGAATAAGGTAGTTGAATATCTTTTCTGATGGTATTAGTCCAAAAGTTAACATAATAGCACACAAGGAGTTTGAACTTGCTTACTTTGAGGCTGCAGTCCAGCACTTTAGCCATTACATAATGAAGACTTCCCCATGTATAGTGAGACAGTGTTCTATATATGGCTGAGAAGACAATGAATACAGCTTGCTTAGTCAAGAGTCTTTGACCTATGACAGTTAAATTGACCTTATGTACATGTCATATTGAGCCATCAATTACATATTATATTTCAACTATTATAGAAGTCTTTGTTGAAATTTTTATTGTTATATCTTTCAAATAGTTTTCATCATAACAATAGCATTGCTCATGTAATCTTGTCCTGAGTATAACATTAAAGTACATCTGATTGTGAGACTCTGGTCTTGGAGTTTGGTGAATGTGGAGTACCTCTTCATTACCATTACTCTCAGGTCCACTTTGACTTGGTGTGGTAAAAGAGTTAGAGTCCCATCTATGGGTCAAATAGAAATATTTAATCATCTACTGTATGTGAAACCATTTAATTATGTGCAAACAAATGAATAATGTTATTATTAGTGTTAAATAGCAATACTTGAAACCATTTAACTATGTGCCAAAAAATAAGCTCTGGTTCATCTGAAAATGTTACAAACTATTCATTTACAACTGATATATGTTTAATATGTATGTATAGCATTAAGTAACCAATGGAGGTTGATATACCATAAAACATAAACAACCAACAGCCCATGTGATCCAAATAGATACTGACTCATCCTGACCTTGTTGAAGTATCAAGATATTTTAAGGTTCCCTTGAAAACAAAGAAATTGAAAGATATTTAAAAATATGGTGATCCAACAGAGATAACAAATGTATGTTTATCAAAAACTGGTTGCAAGGCAATACTGAAAGTGTCATTAATAGCTTATTCAAAGTAGTTAGAGAACAAGTTTCAGTGAAAATAAAGGATATTGTAAGACTTTAAAACAATTTAGCTGAATTTAAGAAATTAATTGGTCAATTCCAACAAGCATAGGATCACATTATAAAGAGATTCGAAAGTGCAAACAAGTTAATTCACTCCCTGAGAATTTCTATGATTTTATTAATTCTGCCAAAACTTTTATTCAATTGGCATTCATTATGCAATTATATCCATTGTGACAGTGGACTGAGACAAAAGTCATGGTCTTGTTAGATTGTTGGAACTGGTATACTAAGTTTCAATGTCATCTGCAATTGTGCCATTTTAATGGATCAATGTCCAACTGTGCCATTTTAATTGATCAATGGTAAAACCAGGGCTTCTCAAACTTATTACTTGATGCACCCCTGTAACCAAATTTAATTTCCATACACTCTGAAATATATTAATTGAATATCAACTTACAAAACATAATTAATTTACCATTGCTTAATACAATTCACAGGAGAAAAGAATCAGTAAACTAAAAATGAAAACATTTAATCCTTGAATTATTTTTTAATATGAAGGATGGATTTGGTGGGCACTGAGGGAATCACAAATATTAGGTTGCAAGTTTGTGAGTTCTGTGTTGAAAGTGCTTTTCTCTTTGCTTAGTAACTAATGTGCAATGCAAGACTCAAAAAAAAAATGATTATATGCATTGTTAATGATTTCATAAGTGACGTACTCTTATGAACCCCTTCATATGGCCGAGCAAAAGCAGGGCAAGCAGCTCAAACCTACATACAGCAGCTCTGTGAGAATACGGAATGTAGGCATGAGGACCTGCCGGAAGCGATGAATGATTGGGAGGGGTGGCGAGAGAGGGTCAGGGATATCCGTGCTGATAGCATGACAAGATGATGATGAGATGATGAATGATTTTAAAAAGAACTGGATCCTTTCAGTCAGAGCTAGACGATTCATTCATTTAATCGATCTCTCTGTTTTGCTTTGGTTTTATATAAAAATCCCATCATTAATGTCTATCACACCCATTCAGGCATTCTTACAGGTGTACAATGTCTGGCAACTAGTCTACATGATCCAGTGATTTTTCTTCTCCTTCTTATTGTGACACAAGATGTGGTTGAATAATTAATTAATATGTAAAAATTAGAATTTATGAAATATATGAAAATTAATATATATATCTCAAAAACAAAAAGAGCCTTAAAATAAGTATCTTTTTGTTCAATTGTTTTTGATTTTAAAGGTCTGCAAATTCATTTAATTTTTCGGTTGTCGACTAACTCCATCAATCATAATGATGAAAGGGGTCATTTCGTAAAACATATTTTCCTAGTCCTTATCTTAAAGGTCAATGTCAAAAGGGAGATTTAATTTTGCTCCACTCTAAATAAAGGTGAGCTGGGCATGGATCATTCAGTCAGGTGAGGCTGAGAATTTTTAGTTCAACCCCATTGCTCTAAACCTGTTCCCATTGGTCAAAGCATCTAAAAAGGATTTTCCCTATACCTGTGAGATATAATCATGAACTAGGATTGGCTGACCAATGGGAATATGACTCCTGATTGTCTTTTATTGGACAACCAATCAGAAACCTGTTTCGTCCATATATTGATCTATAAAAACAGGATGGTATAATGAATCATCAGAGAGGAAGGGAAAAGAGACCAAGAAGAAACTCAAGACTGCCAAAGAAGTATCTCTTCCATTCTAGACCCAAGGCACTCCGAACAACCTTTAGACTTTACAAAAATTCAAAGTCCCAGATTTTAGAGACATTAATGTTATACTAACCGCACCTCATCGTCACTCTTTCTCTCTCGATATTCTTTCTTCTTCTTTTTGCCAGGAAAGCAAACATTGTTTGCTTGTAATTTATTGTCTCACAAACATGTTTCAATAAAAACCATTATTGTTATTTGTTAACAACGGGTTTTCTCTATTCTTTGAGTTACTAGACAATCTAGCCACTTACATTACCTGACCATCAGAAGAAGATACAGCTGAATTGTGTTAATCCCACTTCTTGGATCTTTCAAACACAGCATGGGCACAGAAGGATTTGACAAAGTAAACAGTTGGAAGCAAATGTGGTAGTCACAAAAACAACAATCACAATAAGTACTGTGACTACTAGTCACCACACATTGGGCTCTGTGACTAGTATAGGACCACATTATAAAGAGATTCGAAAGTGCAAACAAGTTAATTCACCCCCTGAGAATTTCTATGATTTTATTAATTTTGCCAAAAATTTTATTCAATTGGCACTCATTATGCAATTATATCCGTTGTGACAGTGGACTGAGATAAAAGTCATGGTCTTTCTTGTTGGATTGTTGGAACTGGTATACTAAGTTTTTCACTATCAACTTCCCTGTGCCTGATGTTAAAAATACTAATTTTCTCAGTGATACCAGTATCAAATTAAAAGAAAATGTATATCTTTCGTACTTTGAATCTTGTAAACTGTCAATTAAAATTTTTCCATGATAAGTTATGAAAAAGGATTAATCAAGGCATTTTAGAACAAGTTTCATTTGATAAGAGGAAATTGGCATCGTCTGTTGTAGTCGCACAAAAAATTGGAGGAGATTCATGTATCTATGATGACTAAAAGAGGCATATTTATTTCAAGATTCGTTTAATCTCTTATCCAAACCCTAATACTCAATGAGTTTTTCACTCATTAATTAGGATAGTATATTTATGCAAAAATGAATCTCAAAGGTACATGCATCCAGGTTTAGATTTATGGTATTAGAGAAATCACCACCATTAATATCCCATTTAGTTTTTTAAGATGGACATAAATGCTTTATGGTATAAAAAAAACAAGAACGATTTTTCTAAGTTCAATAGAAAGTTAATTTGGATCGGCTCAAAACCCTTTATGGCCCCTGTAATCTTAAGCAAAAAAAAACAAACAACTGATTTTATGAATGTTCATGCTAATGACCAGTACTTTCTATTACCCTTATGTGCATTACCCTACTGAGAGTGCTACTAATAACTATTTGAACAAGCACAAAATAGTTTTTCGATTGATTTTGATCCATATGGATTCAAATTAATCAATGGCAACTTTTTTGACTTTCTCTGTAAATTTGTCTTTTTGATCACCTGCGTCAATTTGGAACAAGATTTTAGAAAGATCGAAGAAAACTTTGGATTTATTTTTGCTTTCCATTTAACAATTTCAACCTATGAAAAACCATATTCTTGAAATTTAGTATTCAGAACCACTGTTAAGTAATAGATGAACTGAATCATTTATTTGGCAATTTGTGTAGAATTCAAATAACTGTTAAAATGGCTGGAAAGATACTGGGTGTCAACTCAGGTTAATTGACAGATAATGATCTTTAAGGGCAATTGAAAACTTGGCTGTGATAGAGGAGTGTAAAGTCAGATGACTAAAACTCTAAAAGTTTAAAGTTATATTTCTACTTTAAATTAGTTAGCCAAGACTAGTTGAAGTGATAGGACCTAATTTTCCATTTATGGCCCAAGTTCTCCCAACTTGTGTATTAGGTTGGTAATATATATAAAATTAATAAAGTTATGTGTACACACAAGAAAAGAAGACTTCCTATTTGTTATTCATCTCGATGAAGAGAATTACTAAAGAAAATTGAACAATGAGGTGAAGATGAGAACTGACTGAGGCCAAAGGAGAACAAAATAGTTATCCAAAAAGACACAGATATAACACAACAAAACATTACTAAATACTTTTTTTTGTTGATTGCAATAAATTTTGATTGTTCCTGCGTAATGTTCCTATTTTTAACAATAAAAACGAAGTAATAAGATACCTATTTTCTGTTTGTTCAAATACTTTAACACATTTCTGTGTAACATTTTTTCTCTATCAGTAAATATTACATTGAAAAGAGATGGGAAAACTGAATAATGATATCATCTGTTATGGTCACATGAGACAATATTCAAATGTTATAGCAAGTCAGATATCTCCTGTAGAGTCTCCATGATGTCATGGATAAAGTGCTGGACTGCAACCTCATAGTCAGTGAGTTCAAACTTCAGTAATGCTGTTATATTCACTTTTGGATTCACTTTTGGGTTGATACCTCAAGGAAAGATATGAATCCCCTTATCTTCCCAACTATGGGTTAGATAGTACCACTACTGTTCTTCTGCATTAAATAAACCAGGAAAGTTGATATGCCATTAAACAAAGAAACCAAATCAAACATCTTGAATTTCTATCTTTTATTTTAGGCAGTTGATTATTGTTAATTATGCTTTTTAGTTTCATATTTCAAACTAAATGGATGTAAACTAGAAAATGTAGACTATCTTTATGTTTTTTTTATTTTCTAAATACAATGCAGTTGCAAAATTACTTAAGTATTACCATTATTCTTTATGGTGTGGGTAGCCTTTTCCATTATAAAATGATTCATCTATTCTCTTAACCAAGAAAAATGTTGAGGAGTCCCCATGCCATTGTGGCTAACATGATGGACTGTGACATCATAGTAAGTTAATTCAAATTCCAGTCATTCTATTCAGACTAGTACCTTTAGGAAAGGTATGAACCCTTTATCCCTGCTAGCTAAAGAGTACCGTTATTCTTTCCTTGTAATGCCACTAGCAAGTATATTATATAAAATGTTAAATGTCTAGTGTGTGTAATTGAGTCTATTTTATCTTTCTTTCTGTTTTGTTCAGTGTTAGTATATCACAGATATAGGATGGCTTTTGCATTAAATAACCCATAAAGGTTGATATGCTATTAAACCAAGAAACCAAATCAAGAAATATATAATCCCTAGAGATGAGCAACAAATATCTTTTTATATAAATCAAAAAATAAATGAATAATTTTAAATAAGTTGATTTTTTTTTTGGTATCTGAATATTTGCTGTAATAATGGTGAAGGGATACGATCAATAATTATCTGATATATATAATTTACATTTCAATTAGGGGTTGGTAGAGTATCCTATGACAGTCACAGAAACCCATTCTCAACCTTTTTTTGTGTGCCTTTATTCTTTGAACTGTAGAGACATCTGTGACTCTGGCAGGAAATGGTTAAATCACCTGGATATGTCACCCAAACTTGTCAAGTAAGCCTCTTTCCATTTTGTACCACTTTCACATGATGCTTGTTCATAGAACAATATTTGTATAATTCTACCATGGAACATCTTTGTGTATTCTTTCCTTGTAATGCCACTAGCAAGTATATTATATAAAATGTTAAATGTCTAGTGTGTGTAATTGAGTCTGTTTTATCTTTCTTTCTGTTTTGTTCAGTGTTAGTATATCACAGATATACTAATTTTAATATTGGTTCTTGAAGAGTGGAGACTCAACTCAATATCTTCCCTACCATTAAGCATTCCAATAATGGTATCTATTATATATATATCTTTTATAAAATGACCAATCATAATATCCTACTTAACTTTTTGATTGATCTTTTTCAAATATTTTTTCTAATATAATGTCTGTTTTTATGATTTTTATGTTACAGTTGAATGCAGACCAAAGTATTTTCAAAGTCCAGTTTCCTAAAAATAAAATAATACAATGTGTGGCAAGAATATTTCCCACATTTTAAATTGTCACCAGTGTGGTGCCAGTGAACTAAAGCAAGTAGTAATGTTAGCTCCATTTTACTAATGTCTTTTTTTTCTTTCTTTTTAGATATAAGCATGGTTTGGATTTGTACACACAATGCATTTGCTGGTAAATGTTTTTAAGATGAGTGAATCTGTAATTTCTTCACAGAATTTTTCAGACTCATTTCAGGTTACATTGGAATGATATTGCTATGGTTAAAAATTATATCAAGAATAACAGCATTCCAACTTAACATGAAGTATATACTCATATATTTGGTTGTTCTGAAAATATTAATCCATTTTAGTCTATCATGTTTAAATTCTGCTCAAACATTATTTTAATAGTAATTGCATAAAAAAAAATTCACATTTCTAATGATTAAATTATCCTTTTTGTTGATTTTCTATCACTTTTTCAGAATTTGATTTAAATTCTATATGCAGTGATGGGATTCCGCTAGTTTGCACTAGTTCATAGAACTTGTTCAAGGAATTTCAATAATCCTGAGAACCGGTTGTTAGCTTAAATGAAGGTTCCTCAATTTTTTATTTATTGACATCTTTTTTAAGTTGGGAAAATAACAAAAATTAATAATTTCACTTGTGAGACAATAGCATGTGGCAACACAAAGATTAACCTTTGTGTGTGTATCAGGCCAGCCAATATGATTAGCTGCTAGAGACTGTGGTAGTGAGAGAATCTGTTGTCAGTGAGACCTGCAGTGAGGGAACCTGTTAAAAAAATTTTTTAATCTTACTGCTGGTTATTTACCACTAATCATGAACATGAAAAAAAGAAGTGATCTATTTACTTTTAAAGTGAGGTCATGATTTTGCTTCATGACAAAGTCAGGCCACATGTAGCCAGGATGACAGTTCAGAAGCTCATTGACTTGGGATATGAGACTTTGCCACATCCATTATATTCTCATGATCTCTCACCTACCAACAACCATTTTTTTTCAAGAATCTAGACACGTTTTTAAGTCCATTCCAAAGGAGAAGTAGAAACTGCATTTAAAGATTTCTTGGCCTCAAAACCTTTAGAGTTTTTATCATACAGGCATAAATAACTTTGTTAATTGATAACAGAAATGTGTTGATATTCAGGGATCATATTTTAACTGATCAAAACACTGTTTAAATTCATTCATTCAGATATAAAAGTTTATTTTAAAATCATATAGTATTTTCTGAACTATATATATATATATATATATATACTCAGATGAGGGTCATTCAAAAAGTTCTAAGCCTCGCCAGGGTTTTAGATTTTTCACACACCTCTCACCTTTCTTTTCTAATGAAATCTTATTTATTTTTTAAGTTTATAAGAAGTAGTAGTGTGTTGCCACAATAAAAAGATTCGACTGTTGCTCTTCTTTCTAGGTGAGGCTTATAACTTTTTTATGACCCTCATGTGTATATATATATATATATATATATATATATATATATATAAGGATAGTGTAGACACTGAGCCACTGGCACAAATAAATATATAAAAACAAGTTAATTTTTACATGATAATGTTTTAAATGACTGCATCTTTGGAACTTTTTTTTAAGTCATCAGAGAATTTTTTTTTAATTACTTATTTTAGGTCAAAGCACTCCATAGTCTTTGATTTAGAATATGTATTTTCTTTTCATGCGAATCATATAAAACCTGATAAAATTTCTAAACTTTCTTCACTGCATATGTCTAGTTCCATGATGAAACTACAATTTCTTTTTCTTTGTCCAGGATCCATCTTCACTTCTCCTGCAGTTTCACTTCCAAGTTCCAATCCCATGATTCCATCTCTTTCAGAAAACCCAGACACACCCACTTTGGTTACATCCACTGCTGTATAAAAGCAACAATGGTTGGACTACAAACATAGTCAAACACATAAGTGGACCAGTGCTATTCAACAAAAACACTTCATCCCCGAGAAATGAATTTGGTTTCCTTTGTAAACATCTGAAATAAAAATCAATAGAAGCTTAGAAAGCATTTCTTCTCTCTCCCTTTCTCTATCAATCTCTCTCTCTCTCTCTCTCTCTCTCTCTCTTTCACACAAACACATACACACACTCACACACAGGCTGTGTATTACAGAAATCAAAACCACATATTGCTCTCATATTTTCATGATCATCAGACAATAGTACACTATTATAAGTGGGACAGGAGAGTGGTACATAGAAATCATGGAATATCAAAGAAAACTGGATTTAAATGACAAAAGATGCAAAAAAGAAATCTATAGAACAATAAGTTTCAATAAAGATGGTTTTGGGGAAATTTGATGCTATTTCAAAATATCTAAAATTCTTTAAATATGTATTTCATTTATATACAAAGTGCTTGTAGTGTAATAGCTATCATAGTAGGAAATGGAACTGGGAACCAGAGTTCAAATCCAAGAGTATTAGTGCTATGTGAAATGCAAACTATGTTATTTGCTTTTCACACAGTGCTAATACCCTTAGGAAAGGTATGCATCCAGCTATGGGTAAATAGTAGGACAAACTGGGCTCTTTAACCTTAATATTGCAATACTGAATTCAAACCCGTTAAACTTCAATTCAAAAATTGACCTTATGTTCCATCCAGCTAGTATGGAGGGTTGGTAAATATATACTAGCAGAAGCTTCCAGCATTGGTAAGACAAAAAAAAAAAGAAAAAAAGCTAACTCTAACTGCTCCAGATATGTGCACATACATACCTAGGTTTTTCTAATAAACAATGAACATTTTTATTAGATCCTTGAGAATATCATTTTGTCAAGAAAAGGGCAGTAGAATTTCTCTCTTCATATAATAAAAATAAACTTGTTTAGCATTACTCTACTTAGATTTTAATGGTACACCTGTTTTACTGGATTTTAAGATAAATGTCAAAAAGTAATCTATGTAAATCATCGTATAGGGATACAATAAATCATTATCCCCCTTAGATAATTTGTATGTCAATTTGAGGCCCATAGGGTGTCGCATAATAGTAACAGAAACCCTTTCTCAGCCTCTTTTTGCCTCTGTTCTTTGAACAGTAGCGATGTTGTCTCACACTTGTCAAGTAAATCTTTTTCCATTTTGTACTCCTTCTACATACTGTTTGTTCATGGAACACTATATGTATGATTCTGTTGAGGGATACATCTGTTTTTAATAATACTAGTATCTCTGTTATGTATATAAAAGGTTAAATGTTCTTGTATATGGAACTGAGTTTATTTTGTCTTTCCTTCTGTTGTGTTCACAGTTAGTATATCATGTATATGCTAATGTTGGTTCTTGGTGAGAAGGGACTCAACTAAAAATCTTCCACACCACCAAGCCTCCAATAATCATCACAGAGATTCTCGAAAAACAATATTCTTTGTTTTTCCATAAAAATCATACATATTTTGATCATCTGGTGATCCAGCTTAGGGGGCAGTGACACAGAATTGGCCATTCTATTAGCTAAAACAATTTATTATTGTAGTTTTTCCATTCCAGTCTTTGTTATCCAAAAAGTTTTGGGGCTGTCCTCATAGTGTAATGGTTAAAGCGATGGACTGCAGAATCGTAATACGCGAGTTCGTACTCCAGTCGCGCTATTACGTTCACTTTTGGGCAAATACTCTTGGGAAAGGTATGAACCCCCCTATCCTCCCAGCTATGGGTTAAATAGTACCACTACTGTTCTTCTAGGAGAATGGCTTTGGCATTAAATAACCTGAAAAGAGCTGATATGCCATTAAACAAAGAAACCAAACCAAACCAAACCAAAAAGTTTTACATCAGTTGTAGTAGTTACTTTAACTATAATAGTGAGTACCAGTAAAACAATAGCAAAGGTTAATCTTTGTAGTTTGTAATTAAAGTTATACATATGAAAAAATGATTAAAATGAAAACTTGAAACAAAGAAATGTAATGTTTAGGTAAAATCTTTATTTGTGGTTTGTATCATTATTTGTGTGTTATTAATTTGCTTTATGGGATTAACATCCTTGTCTGCCAAAGATTTTTGCAAATGACTACAAGATGGCATGGTCAAAACAGTATATAAGGAGGAGACATGAAAAACTTGTTCTCTTTTACTTGCAGCTTGCCTTGAAATAAGATGTACCTTGTTCCTTTGGAGGGACATTTTCATTCCAAGATAAACTTATGTTACAGTGAATACAACATCATAAAATGATACACAGCATACAATGTCCTTAGCTTACTTGCTTACACACAGGTGTATTTCATTCCACATAACCAACAACTAAGGAACACTTTCAAAAAGATGTAAGATGTCTTTTTAATCATAAGATTTTTTATTTTTCCTTTTTTTATATTTGAATGCAACAGTTTTAAGAAAAAATGATTTTTAAGGTTTTAATTGAAGTTGATATTTAATTTGTTAAAAACATTTTCAAGAATTACATTTTTGAAATGATATTTTAATATTGATAAAACAAATTAATTTCTAAACAAAGCAATTTTCTCCAAAGGTTTTTTTTTCATTTGCACACATGAAAAAAGCTCAAAATGAAGATTTTAACCTTAAAATATTCACATTCACTAATTTTTTAAAATTTTGCTCCAATTTTTTTTGTTTACTTAGATTTTATGCATAAGAATAGAGGGAAAATTAAAATATATTTAAAAGAAATTACATAAAAATGTCGGGAAGTTTCAGAATAAGAACCCATGTGCTAAAATTTTACTATTAATTCTCTTCAAAAAATAACTTTGTATTATTAAATAATAAACTATGGGAATTTAGATTATGCAATTTTTTTTTTAAAAAGCTATTTCATCATGTTTCATGAATGAGGCTCAATTTGTAATATACATTCATGCTAAAATGGCTCTTATGTTTGTGTCTACTTTCAGACTTAAACATTCTCTTTCAAACGCCCACATCCTGCCCATGTGTATTGTTATTTCACTCTTTTCTAATTAACTGAGGTGGGGAACATATTTTTCAAAAATAATGCAAAAATCTGATACTGGTCTCAAAGTTGGGTGCTATTTTGCCATGAACATACGTTGCAAATTAAATCCCTGAATAAAACTTGTTAAAATGAATATTTTTGTGATAATCTGAATCTCTGTTGCTTAAAAAATAATAATCCAAAGATATTTTTGGAAAAAATTAAAAATAAAAATTTTAAAGTAAGGTGCTTATTTTGAAGTTACTTAGTAATAGCAATTGAAATCAACTTTTTTTTTATTTCATTGTAAGGAAAGTTTTACATTTTCATTGTTTTTTTGGGGTTTTATGAAAGGGGTTAATTCAACAGTCTAAAGATTATTTTCCACCCACTGAACTTTTAGTGAACTTTTTTGTATTTGCAGGTGTGTCTTTGAATGAATGAGGTGAGTGCATTGCCAAGAAGTATTAAGTTTAATTAGTTAGAATAATGGGGTTGGAAAGAACAACTCAAATTGAACACATTGTTTTGAATCAAAGTATAAAAAAAGCCCAGACCCATGTTAGGTTATAGGAAACCATTGGTTTTCTTAGATATCCTGAATTTATAAAAAATTCCAAAAATTCAACAAACAACAAGCGTATGAGAGAGAGAGAGAGAGAGAGAGAGAGAGAGAGAGAGAGAGAGAGAGAGAGAGAGAGAGAGAGAGATTAATTAAATGTATTTTTTTAATCACCTGCTCATTACCTCATTTGCAGATGCAAATTTTTTTTTTTTAGTTCTTCCCTTCATAGATTCATCTAGCAACGGATTTTGACAGAATTCCAGAGATGAATATTTTCTGTTTTTTGGGGTTTTGTTTTTTTTTTTCTTCTTAATAAAGTTTGCTCTCTATTAGTTTTTCCTTTATGGATTACAGACAATTTCTCAAGATTACAAGCTGTTTTTTTTATTGCTCATCATTTTTTATCAATGTCCTATCTTTGTTCAGTTCATAAACTCAAAACCTAAAGCCCATCATATAAAAGGCTTCTTTAATGTCACAGTACCTTGTTATGTTAGGATATGGCTTCTTCATTTGCCCAGTTGGTTTCTTCCTGTTGAATAAAAACTACAAAACAAACACTTTTGCTTTTTTATTGCTTTTATTTTATATATATTTACTCTTTTACTTAAAAAAAGTCAGTATTCCTGCATTTTCTTTTGCTTAAACAATGTTCCTTAGATTATTATAAAATCTGATGCAGCAAAGACTAGTTCAGAGTATTAAGTTAAGAACTTAAACAAATGTGACTTAAGGAGAGCAATTGAATTGCATCAATTTGTCTTGAAGACTAAAAGATTCAGAAGCATTTTGCAAACTATTCTTAACTCTGCAACATGATTAGAAAAAAATAAAGGAGGAGGAAAAAAATGAAGGGAAATGAAGAAATTAAATAAAGGTAAAAAAAAAAAAGAAAGAATTTTAAATGAAAAAGAGCAAAATGAAATTGGAAAAAGATAATTAAAGAAGAAAATGATAAATAATAAGAAAATAAGAATAAAAGCTATTAAAAAAAAAGAGTCATTTATTAAGTTAAGCTTAGTTCATCACAAGGCCAGAAGTATGGGGAACCCAGTGAGAACTGAACCCACAAACTATGGTCTGCGAGTAATTGCTAAGTGAAAATGGATAGAGTGAGATTAAAAAATTTTAATGTGATAATTCAGATCAAAATTTCAGCATCCTAAAAACTAATTGATTGATGGATTTTTATGGCATATCAATCAATCTAGGGTTATATTATGCACCTAGTACTCAGTGGTATTAATTTCAAGACGAGCTTGTCAAACACAACATTACAATGAGGTGTCCTCTGAGATATACAAGATGACAGATGTAAAAACAAAAAAGTAAGGAGAATTATGTTGGTATTTATTCAACTTTGTCAAGTATGGCAAAAGGCCACAAATAATGTGGTCATGATTTTCAGGATTAGTTTGCTAACCACTACTCTATAAACAGGGTGCTCATAAGGATAATTACATTTATTATTAGTGCCCGTGGTGTAATGGTTATCGTCGCAGGAATTGGACACGGCGACACGAGTTCAAATTCTGGACTGATTGCATTTCACATAGCACTAATACCCTTGGGAAAGGTATGAATCCAATTATTCTCCCTCCAGCTATGGGTAAATAGTAGGGAAGACTAGGTTCTTCAGCCTTGGTGAGGCAACTAGTCTAGGAGAAGGAAAACTCTGAATTCAAACCTGTTAAACTCCACTGAAAAATTGACCTTGTGTCATATCCTGCCCGAACGGAGGGGTTGGGTAAATATGATTACATTTATTATTAGAATTATGTTAGAAATAATAGAAAATAAACATATTCTTCTATGTTAAGAAGTGAAGCCCAGAGAAGAGATGAAAAGAGGAAGGAAGGAAGAAGCAAGGAAAAAAAGTAAATATTAGTCAGAAGAAAGAGAAACAACAGGGGTGGGATAGAATGTGGGATTAAACCAAGGTTATAAGAAATAGTGAACAGGGAAGGAAGAGGAGGAAATGCAACATTATGTAGAAGAATCTTGTAATGGTTACTGTCTTATAAAATGGACATGGTGTCATGAGTTTGAAACCTGGACCTGGTTGTTTGTGTTTTACTTTCTACTAATGCTCATGGGAAATACATGAGTTCATCTTTTCTCCCCAAGGATGAATAAATAGTAGGGCAGACTGAAATCTTTAGCCTTTTTATGGCGACTAATCTAAAAAGAAAACTCTGAATTCAAAGCATTGTACACTGCTTAGAAATTGGTTTTGTGTTGCATTCTACCAATGGTGGAGAGGTTGGGTAAATAAAAATCAGGTTCCCCTTTATACATTTCTCTAAAATTTTGATGTGTGCTGCTTTCTTGATTTTTCTGACTTTTGTTGGGATTTTACCTGTTTAGAATAAGACAAAATCTACATCTGCAGTGTAAGGAAAAATAAGGCTTACTGTTGCACAAAATGTGACAAGAGAAAAGGAACAAGGCAACAATTCGGTTGAAAAAAAGGGTTTATATTTAGAGAAATATAAAGAAAAAGGAAAAAAGAAGAATATTTGCAAAAAGAGGTGTTTTCTGCAGGCTAAACAATAGCATTCATCTTGTTAACAGTTCTTTCAGTTCCATGTAATTTTGGTGGCTGGTCTGTACAGATTCAAAGGCTTGAAGAAGGAGAATTCAGGGTCCCCATGTGCGTAGAGTATGTACCTTGCTACTTGGACTTGTAGCCTGTTTCAGCAGCAGTCAAGATTCCGTGTTACCTTGTTGACTTCAAAGGGCAAAAGGATGTTAGTTTGAAGAACTCACGCATGTGTGGTTCTACGGCAGATGTGCTGATAGCGGATTTGTGATTGGTTGTTTATCAGCCAATCACGGGGCACATAAAAGTGACTCTGTAAATAATTTCCAATACTTTCTCTTTGGTATTCTGTATGATTTAAAGTTCATCCTAAGTAGTGTAGTGTTCATTTTTTCTCTCTACATATAGTTTAACTTGGCAACTTGAATTCAAGTCCTAGATAAGGTTTTGATTGTGTTTCATTTCATGGCAATGCCCTTGGGAAAGGCATTAATCCATGGTTTGGATTAAAAGAAAATAGAAAAAGTAGAAATTAGAAGTGCAAATGAAGAAACATCATGAAAGAAAATGTCAGAGAAAGCAAATAAGAGTTCATAATGTCATTCTGTAGGTTTACCAAATTATGAGCTTTGTTTATTTCTTTCTTTTGTAGTAATCACAAATGTCTAAGGGAGAAAATAGAGGATTACATTCTTTTTCTAGACTGAAGAAGAACTCACAGACCTGATATTTATTTTTTTTAAAAAAAGAAGAAAAAACAGGCATGAAATTTTGCTTAACTACTTACCATGTTATAATGAATGCAATGGGAACAAAACTCACTCGATGGAATCTCGTTGCTAATTTGAATAAGCCAATGAAAGTGTATCTCTTCACATGTATAGTAAGGTCCCCTCTGACTGGTTGTCAAGTCACATCATGGCTAAGTGACTGTTTCTTGAGATATTCAAAATGACTGGATGTGCAGTAAGGTCCTCTCTGATTAGTTGCCAAGTCACATCACGGCTAAGCAACTGGTTCTTGAGATACTCAAAATAACTGGATATTTATCTAAAAGACCTGTTATTTTTTTTTTTTTTTACCATGTCCGGTATTATTGTTTTTAGTCATTTTCAAGTATCTTGAAATGTTTTGGTTGGTTGGCTTTCCAAATATTGTCAGATACTGCTTTTTGGATCAAAGAAGATGAACTTGGTTCCAAGGAAAGATTCTTGTTTGCTATAAAAATGTGATTAAACATATAAATGAAACTTTGTTCATCTTTGTTTCCAGATCAAAAGTCAACTAATCTCTTGATTTACTTAATTACATTATCATTCATTCTGACTTCAGAAGACAATAAGAAAAATTCAACCAGGCAAAAGACTATCAATTCTGTCTTGAAGTTGATAATGGTCACTTTATAAACCCTGCACACATGCACTTACATATACATGCACATCCACATGTATACGGTAAAGTAAGGATGAATATTATAAACAATATCAAAAGATATTTAAGTTAATAAAAATTAATAAAAAGTTCTTAATTCTTTAGACATAACCCAAAATCTTGGTAATAAGATATAATGATATATACATAATAATAACAAAACATATAAAAAATAAAAAATCATGAATACATATCGGAGATACTTGTGTAATGTTTACTGTTGAAGGAAATGGACACTGTGACAAAAGTTCAAATACTGGATGAGACTGTTTGCATTTCACATAGTGCTAATACCCTTAGGAAAGGTATGAATCATAAATAATTCTCTCTTGAGCAATAGGTAAATTGTAGGGTATACTGAGTTCTTTAACTTTGGTATGGCAACTAATCAAAGAGAAGAAAAACTGTAAATTCAGACCTGTTAAACTTTGCTTAAAAATTGACCTTGCATCAGATCCTGCATGTGTGGAGTAGGTAAATGTATATACTATATATAAAATATAAACAATACAAAATGTATAAACCATACAAGGACAAAAGACAACTCTCCACTGTATATCAATACAATTTCTAACCACCTACCAAACTTACTGAAAGATATATAGAACAAGTAAAAAAAACCCAGATAAGTCATCAAATATATCAATATTTAACAACATAGAACAGCCCTAAAAACAATGGGTTTACAACCAAATAAAATATACACAAAAGATTATAGAAATATTAAGAACTAAAGAAAAGAAATATGATAGATTTTAGTTTGTGATTCAATAAAACATCTTTAAATTCTAATTTGTTGTTATAATTTATCAGTAAAATATCTAAGAAAGGTAAGGTAAGTTTCTAGTTAGTAAGTAAAATCTTTCACAGGTTCAGTTTTGTTTAGGTTTTCTGAAATTTTTTTAAAGCCATTATTTTGTACATATTTAAGTAATGTATCATTTATATAATGGAAAGTTAGAATCTTTGGGTATTATAAATTTAATGGGACCAGATTCTAGAAATAGGCATGCAAGGACCATATAAAAAGTAAACTACTGGGTAAAACAACATTTTTGTTTATAAAAATGCTATTATATTGAAAAAAAGGCAATGTTTAGTGGATAAGGAACAAATTTTAATCATTTTGTTGACTGGTAAAGTAAAGTTGGTTTTCTTGCGGGGATTTTCTAAACATTTAATAAATTCATTTACAGGAACATTGGTGTATAATGATATTATGTTAAAACTGGCTAGAGATTTGTTTTTCATGTTTATATTATTTATTTTGTTGATCAAATCACCAGAGTCCTGGATGTGTGAATTGCTAATTGTACCTAAGAGCGGGATTAACATTTTGACAAAAGATTTTGCGATGCTATGGAAAGCAGTTCCCATCCCAGATATAACTGGTCATAAAGGAATTCCAGGTTTGAGAGTTTTAAGAAGTCCATAAATTTAAGCAAAAGTAGGGTGATAATCAATTAATGAAGACCAGAATTTGTCTTTTGTGATTAATTTTTTAGAGGACTTATTGAAAAAATTTATATTTTTAGTTATGGTTTGCAGTGAGATTTGTTTGTATGCATAATTTTTTATAAGACTTATTGAAAACATTTATATTTTCTTTATTTAGGAATTTCTGGGCAATATTTATAAGTTTCTGTGCATAGGTCAGCTGGGCAGGGCCAGCTCTATTGCCTCCCATGACTCTCAGGCTTTAATAGTGTCTTTCAGTGTACTGAGAAAAAAGCTGATGAGATGGAATGAAGATATCTAAATAGCTTGAGATATATATCATAAGAAAGAAAAGTTTGTATTGCCAGTCAGCTGAGGCTGTAGAATACACCGACTGCTTCTCTACAGAGGGGTAAGACCCCACCTCAATGAGTGTCCAGGATATGACACTAAACAATCTGATTGTGAGGTTACAGTAATACTGGAGCTTTGGTGAATGCGGAGTACCTCTTCAATGCCATTGCTCCCAGATCCACTCTGACCTGGAGTGATAGCACCTGATAAGGTCCTATCAATGGGTCAAGTATAACTAAACAGTGTACTTATGTTAAATGGAATTTTTTGAAATAGAACTGTTTATTTGTATAAAAATTGATTTGGCATTATGTAACACTATATAGGTGGCCCGCCAAGCAGACGATTCCTTTGTCTATTTTGGCGCGAAACCAGACAAAGGATTTTTGGACCTGAAATCTCGCCGTATCCGGAAGTGATAAGGGGACGCGAAAGAGAGTTGGTTGGAGAAAGGAGCTGACAAGCACTTGGCATGGAACCACGGACAGGGACAGATGCGGTCGACTCCGGAGACAGTAGCAGAGAAGATAGGGTCCAGCGAAGAAGATTGAGTCAAGATGAGTTGGCATTCAAGTTGCTTTGTGGAATTTTTGCTAGTAACCCACGCTAGCGTTAGTCCATATATGCTATCAGGAATGCAAAGTGTTGCATAACTCTCCTTCTGCTCTTGAGTTAACCCCAAGCATTGTTCGTGTTTGTTCGTCTGTTTTATTTTCTCCTGTCTCCCCGATCGTATTCTTGTAGTGGCAAGAAATGTGCGTTACCCACCTCGGAACCACTAGTTGATCACCGGCCGAGAAGTGAAATGGTTCGAGAAAGAGGATGTAATGTGTGTGGGGGCCGGCGGGGGGTAACGTTACAATTAAATAACTTACAATAACCTTGATATGTCATAAAACCCAAACAAACAAAAGTTTGTGTAAAAACAATGCTCAGTGCTATTATTATTATTATGAACTCCAGAAGTTTATAACTTGAAGTTTCATGTACAATGCACAATCATCTGATGAAAATGTTAGAAAAGTGGCTAATAAACTACATTTCTAGTGTGATGTATAGTCATGTGGTAAAATGTTTGTACAAGTGACAGTCACATAAGAAAAAACATTTTTAGTATCAACTGTGAGGTTTATATATATATATATATATATATATATACATGGAAGTAAATAATAGATTGTAATCTGACAATATATAAAGAAAAACTGAATATAAATTCTACACAATATTTCTAATAAGTCAAATTTCGTAATTTAAAACAATAAACGCTGATTCATTAATCAAATGGTCAACTTTTTCTTGTTATACAAATTTTCCCTAGGGTTTTATATTTTGCACTTTTTACACATCCATTGTTGATTTAACATCATTAATACCATCCCTCATAGTCCTGATGATGGTTCATTAGAACCGAAACGCTATAGTGTCAACTTTTCTTCTCAATAAATCTCTCCTTTTAATTGGATTATCTTGTTATCAATTTTTCTTTATATGTATATGTATTTGGGTTCATTGGTTGTCATACTGCCGGGGGTGGAAGTGGGGACGAGCCCCTTCTTTCCTATAAAATACTTCCAAGGCATGCTCAAATCTATAGCCTCTGACAACCTAGTCCTACAGCTGGCCTTCTCGTGTGGCTTGTCACTAAGCCCGGCAGACCTGTTTCTGCTGACAGGAGGGGGCTCATCAGGCAAGTAACTGGCGCCTTAAAACCAGTTGCTCCGGGTAGATGGTGCTCATCAGTCCAGTAAGACAGACCATCTAGGTGAAGGATACTCTGATTACAAACCACCACTGAATGTGTGCGCATGTGTGTATGCGTGTGCATGTGCGTGTGCATATATATATGTATGTGTACATGTATAAGTGTATGATTACTCATATATATATGTGTGCCGGTACATAGAAATTCCCTGGCTGGTGTTTGGGAGTGCATTTAAACCACTAGGAGTGATGGGCCCTTGAGTTATTGGTGTGATATCCATCTAGGAGACGGAACCTCTGATCAAAAACCTGTGATCCACGCATTTACCAATCATCTTGCTTTTGCTTTTCATTGGGTTATATTTGTGAGGATTCAGTGAGTGGTAATGGTGTTGTACAAGCTTGTGCCACTTAAATCCATTGAAGTACAGATATCTCAATGGTTCTGGATCATTCTTATCAGGTGGTGTGGGTGTCACTGACGATTCATCCAGCAACTGTGGTGAGGGTGGTGATGAGTATTAAGATGGCTGTCGTCTGTTAAGACGAAGCAATTGCCATGTATGTATATATGATGTTTATCAAAGAAGAAAGCAAACTTGTAAAACTGTGCATAAGACCAGTGCCCTGAGAAAAAAGTTGATGAGACGGGATGATGAAGATAACTATCTATTCATTTAGATAGATGTTTGTCCAAGAAGAAAGCAAACTTTTAAAAACTAACATAGATAGATAGATAGATAGATAGATAGATAGATGTGTGGTTTGTCCAAAAAGAAAACAAACTTTTTAAAACTAAGACAGATAGATGGATAGATGTGAGGTTTGTCCAAGAAAAGCAAACTTTTAAAAACCAACATAGATAGATAGATAGATAGATAGATGTGTGGTTTGTCTAAGAAGAAAGCAAACTTTTAAAACTTCGATAGATAGATAAATTGATAGATAAATATAAATGATGTTTGTCCAAGAAGAAATCAAACTTTTAAAACTCTGCAAGTGAAGCATCTCAGTGTTCTCATGACTGAAAAATAGTCTAGTAGTAAATCTGTCCTTTTATAGAACAAAAATTGCATTATGACACACTGGTTAGTATTGAGCTAAACATGCTTGAGTGAATATATGTAGTGCAGTTTTTCCCCCTCTCTTTACCTTTAATATGAACAAATGGGGAGCAGTATATTAATAGGAAACTCCTGTTTCAAATATGAAAAAAACTTTTACTAGACTTTTCTAACAAAGCAGTAATCCTATGACAAGCATTGTTTGAGCTATATGCAATGTCACATAACTTTAAAAGAAAAAACTGAAGGTTCATTTTGTGTTACTGCAAAATTTGGGCTGCCTTTGCTGACAGATGAACAAAAAGAAACATGTCTGACAGTTGTTCAGAAGCTGTTTAATTTTCTTATGCTCTAAATTTGTCCATTGTGGACTTTTATCTTATTGTTTTTTTGTTTACAATAGCTGAAATCCACCCTGAAAGGTTGCCAATTATTGATGATAAGGGAAGAAAGAGAGAAAGAGAGAGAACACAAGACTAATCATGTAAGATACTACACCTTAAAGTGCCTTCTGGGCCCCCAATGAATGTCTTAGATAGGACACTAAACCATCTGATGGTAAGGCTCCAGTTCTGGAGCTTAGGGAATATAGAGTATCCCTTGATTGTCATTACTCCTAGGTCCACTCTGACTCAGAGTGATAGTACCTGTTAGGGTTCTATACAGGTGAAATAGAATTACGAGTGTTAAATAGTAATGCTTGAAATCATTTAACTGTATGCAAACAAATGAGCTCTGACTCATTTAAAAATAATCTTACAAACTATTTACAAACTAATCATATATATATATATATATATATATATATATATATATATATACAAGATTTGGCATTAAATAACCCACTATGTTTGATATGCTATAATGCACAACTAAACCAATACTTGACTTCAAGGATGCATTAGAGAAATGGAAATAATGTTGTGGACTGTATATGTAATTTTTTTGGTTAAAAGAAAATTCAATTTTTAAAGAAAATTCAATGGAAAAGTATGTTTATTTACCCATTATTTAAAATTATGTTTGTAAATAGATGCCTTAGTTTTGGAACTTTAAAATTGAGAAAATTAAAGTAAATATTGCTCTTCTCAAGGCAATTTTTCTCTTATTTATTTGTTATATTTTTACTTGGAATGTGGTCAGTAAAAAAAGAAAACATATATACACCAATTTTTTAGAGATATTTTCCAAACTGAGAATTAAATAAAAACAAACTTTTTTTATTGTTTGTAAAAGACTAAAATTTTGTAATTTAGATGTAAGAATGTTAAATGAATAAATAAATATGACTAAAATGGTGTAAAAATATCTGCGGAAATTAATTTTTATTTTTTCATCTGTAGTTATTCATTGAATGATATTTTTGGTTATGGAAGTCTGCTTTAAGGGCCAATAACTTTCTTTAACCAGCTGACTGAGAAAATGTATTTCTTGTCTGCTGAAAAAATTTTATTACATTTCTTCATGTTTTTATTTCTTTTTTTGGCAGGAAATAATTTCCTTTTTTTAAAAATTAATTCAGAAGATATACTGGTTAGGAGGCATAATTGTCAAACATAAGACTGAAAACACTATAAAGATTATTATGCGTGATCTTTATACTTCTGCTAGTGAGAGATGATGTAAACTGAATCATACAATATATTGCTGAAGTAACATAAACAAAACACAGAAAATGATCAATTAACAAGCCTGTTTCAGTTATAATAGATAAAAGTAAGTTTTTCTTTGTTTTTTAGAAAAAAAATGGGATTGTTTCTTTTTAGTAACATAAAATGACATTTATACATTTTTTACTTAACTTTTAAATGTTGACTGTAAAAGTTTCCGCACAAAAATTAGTGTTTATTTTTGGTCATACCTAGATATTTTTTATCTTAATTTGTATTAAAACATTTTAAAGATATCTGAATTAAAGAAAATGAAAGAGGATCAATTATATTTTAGATATTTTGAAAATTTGATCCACAGTAGATATTTAATTTTTTTCAAAGATAGTCATGATGTAATAGTTCTTATTTTACAACATGGACTAAGTTACCCAAGTTCAAATCCTGCTTAAGGCTGTTTACATTTCAAAAAGCATGAATATGAATCTAACTATTCTCCATTCAACCTTTTGTAAATTCTAGGGCAGATTGGGCTTAATGAGTAGAGTGTTCACCAATGGTCTGGGAGACTGGGGTTCAATTCCAGGTTGAGTCATACCAAAGACTCAAAAAATGGTACTTGATGCCGCCTTGCTTAACACTCAGTGTTATAAGGTAATGATCAAGGGTAAAGTGGAGCAATCCAGGGAATGGAGTAGCACCCTCCCCTATACCTCGGTGTAGTAGCTATTAAAAAGGAGCCTTCGGGTCACTCTCAACTATAGTTGCCAATTTTACTTATGGCAACCAGTCTTGGAGAAGGAAAACTGGGTTCAAACTATTTGTAGGCATGGAGAGGGATGTCCTCTGCCCGGCTATTAATGCCCAAGACATGATACATGAGTAGTGCTCCTTCAGCCAAATCTGGTTATAGGACCAGTGAAGATTTTTTTTAGTCTGGTCACTTAGAAAAATGTGAATTGGTTGGTTATGTTTTATAGCATACCAACCCTTAATGGCTATTTAATGTTAAATCCTGTTGATATATAGAGATGTTAAATATGATTTGTATGCAAACAGTTTGTAGGTAACTATCTTTAAATGAGCCAGAGCCCATTTGTTTGTACACAGTTAAATGGTTTTAAGTATTACTATTTAACATTAACAATCTAATTTAACATCAGTCATTTGTTTTCATACTCTTAAATGGTTAAACAGTTCTATCTGACCCATTGATAGAACCAATAACAGGTACTACTACTTTGAGTTTGAGTGAACCAGGGAGCAATGGCAATGAAGGGGCACTCCGGATTCCCCAGAGATGGGTGAAGAGCTTACCCCTTGGCAGAGATGCAGCTAATATATTCTTCAGCCCCTGCTGCCATCTGGGCTGGAGGAATTTGCTTTTAATTCTGTCAACAATTGTTTACTTATTATTTTTATTTCTACACATAATTTTGATAAGAAAAATTGACCTATTAACTGTGGAAAGATAAAAATCTTAATGAATCATCTCTAATTGCTAACAAGACCTGTAGTACATGATGAATTTAATCATGATTAATGACGTTTTTACAAAATATTTAAATTTAAGAAAACAATACTGAGTTCCCAAGATTCAGCATCAAAAAAGTAAAAATTCAACCATCAGTTTCTGATTATCATCACTATGATTATTTTAAACACATGCATAAAAATGGCTTCCTCAAAGAGAGAAAAACAGGTGAGAGAAAATGAATTTTTTATCTTTTGATAGAGTAACTGAAAAATATATGAAATGTCTAGTTAGACTGAGGAAATACTAGGTAACATGTGAAGTGACAATACTGATCAACAGTCCAGTCAGATGGGATTGTAGAATATGCTAACTGCATCTCTGCTGAAGGATACCCCCACCACTACCACCACCACAATGAATGTCCTGATATGATATTAAATAATCGGATGGTGAGGCCCCAATAATGCTACAACTTTGAAGAATATGGATTACCCCTTCATTGCCATTGCTCCCAGATCCACTCTGACGTGGAGTGGTAGCACCTTATAGGGTCCTATCAATGGGTCAAATAGAACTGTTTGACATTTAAACTTAATGAAAACAAATGACTCTTGCTAAAATGAATCATTTGAAATAGAACTGTTTGATCATTTAACAGTGTATAAACAAATGATTGATGTTTAATTGAATTTTTAGTGATAGATAGCAATACTTTGAACCATTTAACTTTGTTGATTTAAGCTAAATTGAATTGTTATCAATAGAACTGTTTGATCATTTCACTGTGTGTATCTACAAAATGTATTTGGAAATGATATATTTAATATATATGTAACAACAGGATTTAGCATTAAGTAACTAACAGTGGTTGATATGCCATAAAACCAAACTGATACTGATCAGTCAATTCAAATTCTCCAAACTTTTGGGTCATGTCTTTATGTATATATACAAACAGAGTAAATGTACAGTTAATACAGACGGATTACGCAAAATACTTATATATACAAATCAATATAAGGACAGGTTCAAAAATAGGGTATACATCAACATCACATAAATCTCATGCATATACCATACCCAAGTTAAAATTGTAATCATCCTTCAAGGTATTGCAGTTTTATTTTCCATTGATATATTTTTTAATATAATAAAATCTTGGAGACTAAGTAGAAATTTTCTGCTCGCAACTGATAAAGCAGACATGAATTGCTTATATATAACAATTTCTTTTATTTCTTTGTTTCAGCTATGGTAGTGATATTCTTTTATAATATTTATTACTTTCTGTTCAAGTTCTGATAATAATTTCCTTGTCTTGTTTTCATATTAAATAATGTTAAACATGCTATGAATAATTATATGACATGTATATTATTAAAAGCTTCATTTATGATTGTCTATGATTGTAACCCAGCAAAAATTGTTCATCAAAGTAGGACTTTTATTAGAGTAAGAAACTTAGATTATTTTTATTAGAGTAATATACTTAGAATTCTCTTAAAGAATAAAGCAATTTTTAATCTAATTTGCAAGTATTTGATAATTTTGTAGCATATGAATTTTTACTGAGTATCATTTTTTTAATTCTTCAAATTCTCAATATAAAGAAGATAACTATGGTAATTAGAACTTATTACACCTTCTTAAATAGAAACATCAATATCATCATATACACACACACACATACACACACAGGTGTGTGTGTGTGTGTGTGTGAAACTGTAACCTAGCAAAAACAACTTCAGTTGTCCTATTATGTTTACTTTCAGGCTCATTCCTTTAGGAAAGGTATGAACCACCTTATCTCCCAGTTATGAGTTAAATTGTACCACTACAGTTCTTCTACAAAGATGGCTTTGGCTTTGGCTTTGGTATACCGTTAAACAAAGAAATGCACTTAAAATGCTCTAACTTAGAATGTAAAGAAATTTCTCATCCAATTTGTAGCTGAATGATGTTTTGTTGTGTCCACATTGAAAGTATTTTTTAACTAATCCAAATTCTCAATATAACAGAAATAACTATGAATTATTAATTATAATCCTTGATTTCTTTTGAAATTGAAGCATTAATATCATCATTAACAACTGTTACAATGATAACCCAGTAGGTTCACAGGTAATCTCTTGTTTATGTTAAAATATCAATTGTTTTATTTCTCTAATTGATAATTGAAAGATATTTCTTTAAATTCTATTCCATGTAACATTAAATGATATTTTACAGTTAAAAACAAAAACTTTTAACCTATAACAACAAATATAAATTTCAAAAGAAATTTCATCACAAGTAACCTGGGCAATACTAGGTAACCTAACTAGTTTTAATTTTAAGACATTTTTCTTTTGAAAAAATATAGTAAAACATTTGCAAATTAAAATTAAAAAATGTCTTGTTGAATTCTCACGATGGAAGCCACTTGGTCTGTGACAAAAGAAAATAAGAAAAAAATAAATAAAAAGAAGAGAGAAGAGAACAAATAGGGCCTGAGGCAAATGACAATTTTTCTTTCAGTGATACATTCCTTCTCATGGGATGAAACCATTTCTATTATGGAAATGGCATCAGGAAAAATAATCATATTTGGCCTGCAGCGATGAGAAAATAGTGGATCAAATCTGCTGAGGTAATCAAAATTTCAGCAAACCAATCAGATGGATTACTGGTTTCAGATAATCTTTATTAGTATTTATGACATCCGTATAAAAAATTGTGCATACTGGTACACACAGACACATATATATATACATGCACACACACATATATACACACACACACATACACAGAGGGTGTTTTAAAAATGACACCACCCTAAATATAAGAAGGTAACAGATGAACACACATAGATTTTAAGCTACAATATTAGTCATATGACAATATTGTACTCAGAGACAACACAATGTAGCAGCAGAAATGATAGTGTTATATATCAACTTCATTTAAGCATCCATTCCTTTATGTTAGCCATGTTGGTTCTCTCTGTACAAATATTACTGAGATTTATTTCAAGTATAATTTTTAGTGATGTGTGGGAGATGAATTTAATGTAAAATTTTCCTCGGTCTTCTCAACAATCCAGCCATATTTCATTTGGTTTGATAATGATTGTATGACTATGCATGTACAAGATCAAAAAAATCTCAAATCATCCATTTCTGTTAACTGTTAAAGTATTCAAATGTTTGATTTGTTCATCCAGTAAATCTCTTAGCAAACAATCACAGATTTAGTATATATAATATTACTCATAAAGAAGTAAACAATTTTTTATAAAAAGTTGATTTTTTTCTGAACCAAACATATCAGGATTTTTATGATTTCTTGTGGAATGTTATATAAAATGGATATTATTAGGTAGTATCCATTACTAAATTCTGAAACTCTGTTGCTGAAGAATAAAATTGCAACATCTCTATAACCCCATATAAAATTGTATAAATATATATAGTTGGTGTACTTATTTTTAGACAAGTATGTATTCATGAACTGGCCCATTGGCCTAATGAGTAGAGTGTTCACCAATGACCCAGGAGACTGGAGTTCAATTCCTGGTCGAGTCATACCAAAGACTCTAAAAATGGTTCTTGATGCTGCCTTGCTTAACACTCAGCATTATAAGGTAAAGATCAAGGGTAAAGTGGAACAATCCAGGGAATGGAGTAGTGCCCTCCCCTACACCTCAGTGTAGTAGCTATTGAAAATAGAGCCTTCAGGTCACCCTTGACTAAGGTCACCAACTTTACTATTTACATATTCATGCTTTTGGTTAAAGAGTTTCAAAACTGTAGAGTTTGGTAATATGTAATACTTAATAATATCTATTTTGATTATATTATGTTTGCTAGGAATAACAAAATCTTAGTGTATTTTGTTTAAAAAAAAAATGAACATCTTATAAAAAAATTGGTCCAAGGTGTACTTTTTTATTTAGTGTAATGAGTTTTCAGATTTAAGATATTTTGAATAAAAATGGTTAAAAAGATGGTTGCAGCTTTTTTGAAAAACCCAAACACAGAAAGATGCCGAAGTATACAGTTTTTTTTATAGCATAACATAACTGCAAGTATTTCAAAACATGCATTAAAATGATTTGACAAGAAAATAGAACCACTTAGTCTTACCAAACAGTTACATGAATTTGCAACTATTCTTGTATTAACTGGTATTAACTTCAGATGCCTGATGACACAGTTCCCTTATGACACCAAAAATAAAACACTTTGTAGTTTGAAGAAATTCAAGTGTATACAAAAATATATGAAAGTACAAACATTTATATTTTGATTGGAAAATGTTTAAAATAGAAATCTTAAAATTAAGTACAGACTGGTTTGATTAACATTGACTGACAATTATGCTGGTTTGAGATTTGTTCACTAAAAAAACAAAAAAAAAAACATTGTGAACATAACAGAGTTTATATTTTCATCACCAATGGCTGCAATGGTATAATTTATATCAATTAGCCAATCAGTGCAGTTATAAGGTGAACATTTACAAACATGATCTTTTGATTTACATGCTATTTTTTGTTTTAATCTGATACCTGTCACATCTTAACAGTTTATATACAATAACTTCTGGAGGCATTCATGGAATAATAGTTATCATGACAGAAAATGGATATGATGACCCAAGTTCAAATGGTGGATGAGGTTGTCTACATTTCAAATAACACTAATCCTATTTACCAACCCCTCTGCTTGGGCAGGATATGACACAAGGTCAAATTTTTAAGCGGAGTTTAACTGGTTTGAATTCAGAGTTTTTCCTTCTCCTAGACTAGTTGCCTCACCAAGGCTGAAGAACCCCGTCTGTCCTACTATTTACCCATAGCTGGAGGGAGAATAATTAGATTCATGATCTTTCCCAAGGGTATTAGTGCTATGTGAAATGCAATCAGTCTTGTCCAGGATTTGAACTTGTGTCGTCATGTCCATTTCCTACAACGATAACCATTACACCACAGGCACCTTCAAATAGCTCTAATACCCTTGAGAAAGATATAAATCCAACTATTCACCCTCCAGCTATGGGTAAATAGTAGGGCAGACCAGGCTCTTTAAACTTGGAGAGGAAACTGGTCTAGGAGAAAAAAAAACTTTGAATTCAAACCTGTTAATTTCCACTTAAAAATAGACCTTTTATCACATCCAGCTCATACAGAAGAGTTGGTAAATATATATACAATAACTTCTGAACTAATTAATACCAGTTATAAGCAAGCTGCAGTTTGCAGGGCTTTCTAAATGGCCAGCCTAATTTCACAAAGCAGATAACATTTATTAAAAATTTGTTATGAAAAATATCTTTTTCACTGAAGAGAAAAAAATCAACCTTTTCTTTTTTCTAAGGCAAATGCTTAGGCGTATGGTCTTCTGTAGTAAAAATGGTTGAAGTAGCTTCACTGAAAAAGTATCCTGACTTTGTTTAGTACTGTGGCCTACCTGATGAGCCATGTCTCCTGATAAAAGACACAAAAATCAAAAGGTTATTATCATTATAAGAGGGAGCCTTGAACCAGAAAGAACAATGTTTGTTAAGAGTTAAAGTCTGTTTTTGATTAACTGGAAAAAGAAAAGGATAGAGATCAAACATTTATAAAGACTAATGACTAATTTTTAGAGTATGAGAAAATTGAGAAACTTTTGACAATATATTGAACTGTGGGATAAATATATAGAACAGCATGTCCATTTTATAAATCTAGGTCATTATGTTCTTGGTCAGGATGAGAATTTTTCAGTCTCTTCCATGTACTAGGTTCAAATATAATAGGATATATATAACTATGTTTATTGTTTAATTTTGATGTCTGTCAAGAATGTATCCAGTAATTTTAGTTTTCTCAAGAACTGGTTGTGTAACTTTGGTACAATTTGAGAATCAATTAGAGGAATCCTTACAAAGTGTTTGTAATTAGACACTTTTCCATGGATGTTACTCTGTCAGAAGTGAGGTGTAAGTCTATGACTGAGCAAATAGATGGACAAAATATCGTATAATTCAGGTTTTTTAGCTCTCCAAACAATAAATGTTAAGCATGCAAGTTATCTCCCTTGATACTCTTGATAAGAGAAGGCATTATTTGGGGACTGGAAGTAAACAAACGGCCATATTTGTTTAGGTGAGAGTGTAAGAAGAAGAGTGTAATAAAGGCATCTCCGTATGCAGAGTGTTATAGTCTGAGTTCTTTGTTTTTAACAATAAAGATTTATGAATTGTAACTTTTCCTCAAAGCTATTAGAACTTATTAGTTAAGACAAAAGAGAATGCAATAATGATGATGATCCTGAAAGAGAAAGTTTAAAAGTGGAGAGAATACTGGGATAGGGATAATTTGCTGGTATCTCAAAGTCCCAGAGAATTTTGTGCCTCATTTTCTCAAACATATTTTGGTTTGTGCATGGATCATTGTAGTATGATCAAAGTATAATTTCTTGTACAATTTCTGGTGGATCCCCTTTCCCATCCAGTCATGTTTATTCTTTTATTCCTTTGATGCTAGTGATTAACTGTTTTATATCTATCACCTCATAGACTACACTTGCTATTCTCTTTTGTATTATTAATTTAACCTTTGACATAATTTCGCCATGGGGACTGTCCTGGTCTTCTTATCTGGATTGTATGATCAGTTTGTATTTCAAAATCCCAGAGAATTTTATATATCTCATTTCCAAGAGCAGATTCTAGTTTATGCATATACCATTTGTCAGTATGATCAAACTTTAGTCTTTTACACAATTCCCAGTGGATCACCTGCTCCAGTATTCTTTTTGTACCAATTTTCTGCATTCAGGTACATGATTAACTATCATCATTGCATACTCTTATTATTCTCCTTTGTATCATTAATTTAAACTTTGACATAATTAACCCACATTGCATTATTTTGTGTTGCTATTAAAAGAGATTCAGTTCCTTTTTTAGAGTTTCCCTTCATAGCCATGTCCAGGTCATCCCATGTGCAATTTTCTTAGTTTGTCACTTGAAGTTTCCATATAATTGTTCATCTTCCCATTTCTGTTTTCTACATTTTTTGATTATTGTTTTCTTGTTTATCCTTAAATTATTTCTCCTCTTATTGCAATCAATTTCTCTTTGTTCTTTTTTCATATTCTTCAAGTCCCTGAATACAATCCTCAATGTTGGTGAGTCCTCTCCCTCTTTCTTTTCTTGACACATAGGATCTGTATATGTCATCTCTCATGTGTAAGGAATTGTGTATACTCACCAATTTCTAGTTATGTTGTCCATATTTCTTAGTTCCTCCCGAAGTGAGAACTTTGATGGGGACTGAGGCACCACTGACCAAAGTAGGCTGCTTTTTGGTAATATTAAAATGCTAAGTACTTTCTGGGCAGATATTGTAAAGTTAGAATTTATTGTATCTCCTTATTTGTAATCATTTTAATGAATGAAAGTTTTGATGTAAATGTTCAATTCATGCTACCTATGATATCACAGGTTATATAAATAACTCATTTTGAACTCATTTTTATAATTAGGGTAAATTTAAAACACTTTTGATGTTGAAAGGTGCCTATTTTTAATTCTAATTTAATCTATTTTTTACTGGTGAAAGTGAGAAATACCTAAAGGCAAATATGCAAAAAGACAGAAGAGGATATGTTTGAAGAGACACTAAGAGAGACAGACATTAGCATAAAAGAAAAAAAATGTGAAGTCATATCATTTGCGTTTTTTCTAAACAATAAGATAAACACAGAAATAATGAGAAGGCCCAGTGGATGCTAAATGAATTTAAGTTTATTTTAAGAAAGCTTATCATTTAACAGACAGAGAGGGAAAGATAGAGAAAAGAATTAGATAAATAGAAAGAAAGGGTGAGATAAAAACATCATATAGAATAAAATTGGAAGAGAATGAAAGAATAAATCAATGTGAGCAGAGAGAATAAAAGAGAGATAATAACATAGGGATAAATGGATGACAGAGATGTAGAGAGGGAAAGAATTTAGGAAAAGAGGATGAGAGAGGGAGAAGAGAAAAAGACAAAATAGTCAAGTATCAAAAATAAGAGAGAGAGAGGGAGAGAGAGAGAGAGAGGGAGAGAGAGAGAGATGAGATATATAGAAAGAAGGAAAAGTAATGAGATAGTGAGAATAGAAGAATAGAAAGAACAAGAGGAAAAGAACAAAAAAAAAAAAGAAATAATAATAACAAAGTAAAGTAGAGAGAAAGAAAAGGAAGAGAGGAAGAAAAGAACTTGAGGAGAAGAGAAAGAGAAAGAATTATTTGACATGGAGGGAGGGGGTAGAGAGATATAAAAAAAGAGTTAGGAGTAAGAAAAGAGAGAGGAGATAAAGAATAAGACAGAGGAGTAGAAAGAGAGAGAGAGAAATGATGAGTTAAATAGCCAATTGCCACTAAAAAGAAAAGAAAGGGTGAGAGATATTAAGCAATGAATCAGCTGTCAGATATCAATATTAATAAAGAGACAGAAATGCAGGAGAAACATTTAGAACCCCCCAAATACCCCCACCCACCCCAAAACACCCCCCCAAACAAACATTGCCTTGTTAGGTATTTATCTCCCTTCCGTCTTGATACCTGCAAACTGCAGCTTTTCAACTGTATGCACAATCATACAATGGCTTGACAACTTTCTCATTGTCTCTCCATGTCAGCTTTTCTTATCTAACAACATCCATTACTGGAATTGACAGATGCAGTAGTTGCTTCACTCTTTTGTTCTTTGTTATACGAGGCCAGGAGAAGGTTGAATCTATTTTTTTTTGTTTTTCGTTTTTTTCTGATGGATTTTTATGTCAGTATTGAGGCATTTTAAGGGTTTTGTATAATATTACAAAGTTCAAACTGATTAATCATTTCTATTTGGGTAAAGATTCTAAAACATGCACAGATAAATAGAGATATAAATGAAGATTCGTGAAAACCTTATGTATATATGATATTTTTCAAGTATAAAATACCATGATAATCATCTTCATCATCATCATCATCACCATGTCGTGCCACCAGCATGGATATCGCTGACCCTCTCTCGCCACTCCTCCCTATCGTTCATTGCTTCTGGTAGGTCCTCAGCGCTACATCCCGTATCCTCACAGAGCTGCTGTATGTAGGTTCGAGCTGGTTGTTCTGCTTTTGCTTGGCCATATGAGGGGGTCCATTGGAGAGCATCACTTATGAGCTTGTCTCTGCTTCTCCAGCAGTGTCCTGCATGTCTGGTTCATCTAACTTTGATAGTTTTCATGATGGGAGGTAGGTGGCCGTACAGCTGGTGTTTTGTGGGGTGTTGCCTCCAGGACTTGTTGAAAATTGCTTGCAGCATTTTTGTGTAGTTGCCGTCAAGCTTTTTCTCTATACATTTACTTAGCATCCATTTAGTGCATCCGTATAGTAGTATCGACACGACTGCTGCTTGGAAGAAACTCTGTTTCATTTTATCAGTCAGGTCTGACTTCCATATGACCGACAGCCTATCAATAGCTGTCCATGCCTTTGCTAGTTGCGTGTTGATGTCTTTTTTGGTTGATGAGACACTGCTTCCCAGGTAGGTGAACTTGTCTACTTGTTTCAGAGAGCTACCGCCTAGTGTGAAAATGTTGCCGGTTTGATTAAAGCACATGTATTCCGTTTTGTGTGCATTGACATGGAGGCCAATGCCTGTGGCAGTTCGTTCCAGACTTTGCAGTAGTGTTTCGGCTTGGGCAGGTGTATTTGCCAGAATCGCTATATCATCAGCGTAGTTGGCATCAGTAATTGTTTTAAACTCAGTTTGTTGATCTTCAGGTGAACTAGTATTCAACAGGTATTGAATTCTAACTCATCTGAGGATCAACAATCAGAAACTCTGAATTATGAATTTTGATTGTTTTATTATTATCTTATTTTATACTTGATATTGGGAAAAATATTGTGATATTGCAATGCATTTTCATGCATAGAGAACTGGAAAAGGTTTTACAGATTAGTATTAAATTTTAATCATAATTGTTTATATGAATAGTTTTCTGAGATGTTTTGGATTTTACAAATACTGACCCATTTGCATTATGGTTAGAGTGTTCATCAAGGCTCCAGGAAACCAGAGCTCAATCCCAGATCGAGTCCTACCACCAAAGACCCCAATAATGGTGCTTGATACCTCCTTGCTTAACACTCAGCATTATAAGGTATGGATCAAGGGTAAGTGGAGCAATCCAGGGAAAGGAGTGGTACCCTCCACTACACCTTAATGTAGTAGCTATTGTAAAGGAAGACTTCAGATTGCCCTTGACAACAATCAGCCAACTTACTTATATATCTATATCTATATTTATATATATATATATATATATATATATATATATAAAATAACAAACTGCTTTTTTAAACAGGAGTTAATAAGTGCTCAATACTTTTGGAGGAGGACTGGTTTAAAACCTAAAATTCAAAAATTACAACCCCTCAACTGTTTGACTTTCACCTGCCACCACAACTATCATTTTCGATTTGCTGATCATGGTCACTAGTGAAACTCAGAGTAATGGGACGAATACCATATGGTTAAAATTCAGAAATATCATATATATATAGTTTAACAGTTTCATTTCAGAGTTTTCCTTGTCATATCAGAGTTAAAGAGCTCATTCTGCCCTACTATTTACTCATTGCTGGAAGGAGAATAGTTAGGTTCATACCTTTCCTAAGAGTATTCATATTATGTGAAATGCAAACAGCCTCATCCAGTATTTGAACTCAGGTCCCCATGTCTATTTCCTACTTTGATAACCATTACACCACAAACACTTAAAGATAGTATTTTTTTTCAAATGAAATATATAGCTATGAGATTCACATGAGGAGGTGAGGAAGCCATTTATTCATTTTAGGTTTTACCTTACTCTATTGGCCAGTTTTTGAGCACATTTCTGATTTAAGAATGTTTTCATAATGATTTATCCATTTATATATATATATATATATATATATATATATATATATATATATATATATGAGTGTTCGAAAATTATTGAGGTTTAAACTGTATTTATCCTGTTTTTCACAAAAAACTGCTGATCAAAAAGTTACCATGATTAATACTGCGGTTTAGATATCTAAACAGTATTACTCAGCTGGGTACATGTCTTCATTTAAATTTAAAATTTTAAAACCTAAAGTCTCAATCTCAATACTTTTTGATCACACCACATATCTATATCTACATAAATATAAAAAAAATTTTTGAAAAAAATAAGATGCATTTTTTTTCAGAATTTGATCCATTAATGTAACTTCAGCATTGTTTAGAAATGGCTTATTGCAAAATTATTTGTTTTGAGGCTATTCAAAATGACTGCAAATCAGAGTCCTCCAGGCTTATATAACAGTCTGTAATCAAGTTTATGGTGTTTGAGAAGTGCAAATCATGTGAAATTTAGAGAAGAATGTGTGATGTATACAGAGAAGTATGTTTTGGTCAAAAAGATGTTTACAAATGGGTTAAATATGATTTGGCCACTAAGAGCCTGAGTCAAAAAGACACTCCATTGAGTGAAAACATGCTTACTCTTCCATAAAGAAAACATTCTGAGTGTAGCAGTCAGTAAAGAAGGTCATACTGACAGGATTCTGGTTTATGAAAGGATCTATGACTATTGATTTCTTTGAAAAAACTGTGATAGATAGTGGTTGCAATTATCAGCTCCTTTGGGAAAATTCACATTATTTATTGAATAACTTTCATATATATATATATATATATATATATATATATATATATATATATATATATATATATATGTGTGTGTGTGTGTGTGTGTGTGTGTGCGTATATATATATATCATAATACCTATGGAAAATTAGTTTTTTCCCTCAAAAATTGAAATACACCTTGGCAGATTGTTGATTTCAGATGACAGAAGATATTGAGGAAAATGCATTAGGAGGTCAACACACTATGTCTCAAAAGAGCTTCTAGAACTCATTCAAAAACTGAAAAGAAAAAAAAACAAACATTACAGACAATTTATTAAGAATGGAGGGGAATATTTTGAAAAAGACAAGTCTTATTAATTTCTAGGTAAAGCAATATTTTTTTTTTTATAGAAGTTTGGGTTTTTTTCCATTGTAATAAAATAGATGATTACTTTCATTCAGCTGAAAGAGAATCTATTCTTTTCTCTGAGCTTAACTAATTGTTATGATATCTTACAGTGAGCAGTCAGAGTTTTGAAAACATAGTTTATTGAAATGGCAGCAGTATGTCAAGGTCATTTATAGAAAGATGACACAGTATTTATATCTAAAATGGAATTTTGAAACTCACACACACACACACACACACACACACACACACACACACACACACACACACACACATTATATATATATATATATATATATGTATCAGACAATCATTTGAAAATTGTGGAAAACACATGAAACTTAAATAACAAACTTATTGAATCCATATTTCTAATATTTTTAGATTTATTCTTGCTCTGCTATGATAGCATTGAGCACTCATTTCATACAACTTTTTTTTTGCTATTCTTCAATCTTTATAAATATGTATATATATAGTTATCCTGATAGCATGGAGTCCCTTTGGATCTCTCTCTCTATCTCTCCATCCAACTCTATTGTTCACTGCTTCTGCCAGGTCCTCTAAACTGCATCCAGTGTCAGCACAGAGCTGATCTAAGTCTTTGTTAATCAACCAGAACTGGTGTGTCCATGTGTAGGAGTCCACAGGAGATCATTACTTATGAGTTCATTCCTACTTCACCAACAGTGTTCAGCTTGTTTTGTTCATCTACTGAGATTGTTTGTGAGATGGAAAGGAGGTGGCCATACAGCTGTTGTTTTATGTGGGGGCTGCATCCAGGATTTGTTCAAAACAGCATATAGCATTCTTGTGTAGTACCCATCTAGCTTTTGCCCTAAGTGTTTCATTAGAATCCCGGTGGTGCAACCATACAGTAGTACTTGTGGGGATTTGGGTGTTCACTGACCAATCAGTGACTCAGGAGAGACAGAAAACCACATGGCATTTTCAAGAAACATTATGTTAACAGTAGTACAAGGATGCAAACAAAATATGTTGTCTGCAGCTTAACATTGCAGCAAAGTCCACTCATCTGAAGTCCATATGAGTAAAGGGTTCATATGAAAGGAAATCATTATTTAATTTCCAATTCATGATGGCGTCTTTCCTGCTAATGTTGGAGCAGGGTTGAAGAGATATTTCATTGTCTTGAAGACAGAAGCAAAGATAGGCTAAAGCAGAGGATTCATAGTTTGGCACCAGTTCATGGGGGCCTGTGGTTGGTTAATTTGAAAGGTATCTAGACCAATCAAATGAGGTGATTTGAATCCTCTGTTAACTGTTAAATGAGGCAAGAGAGATAGTCCACTTGCTTTAAATAATATATATATTTTTATATACTTACATGGTCACAGCTAGGAAGACCAAGTTTTGGGATTTGGATGTCATCCTACTGTTGGGTTTTAGACTTTTCGACATTTTAAAATCAATGTGGTCTCCTTCAATAAAGAGGTCACAGGTTTCCACATCTGGAGACCTTACAATATATAACAAAATAATTTTCTTCGGGCCCATATTGAGCCTTGGTCAGTAGCATTTCAAAGTTCAGAGCTTAATGTCTCCTTTTATTATATTTGACTCAATTATTTATTCTTTTGATACTTTTTATTTTTATTTTGTTTAAATTTATTCTTACACTTTTATTTTATTGTATACTTTCCCTATCTGTTGTTAATCCATTTTCTAGTAATGATAGAGGGGAGAACCTGCCTTCAAAAAATAAAAATGGAAAAAAAGAGGACTCAGAACATTTAACCACCTACAAAAGTGCCACTCCTCCATATGCTTGTCTAAACCTGGCTTCCCTGTACAGACAACACCTTAATGACCAGATCAACCTAAGATAAAAAAGAAAATAAAAGAGAAAAAAAAAACACATGCACACACAAATTGCAAAATTTATCACCAAATAGAATCCTATTTAAACATTAAGTAGATTTATTTTTGAAGAAAGCTACTAGTTTGAAAGGGCTAACAGAAAACAGAAAATGTAGCAGGAACAAAATGTATAAACTGCACCAAAAAATCTCAATATATATATATATATATATATATGAGAGAGACGGAGAGAGAGAGAGAGAGAGAGAGAGAGAGAGAGAGAGACGGAGAGAGAGAGAATAAAGAACAGGCCAGATCCAGCCATGTTTTTTAGTCACTTACTTAACTGTTACATAATTGTATTTTTGGTCACAGAGTTTCAGTGCTGTAGCATTTGGTGATAAATAATACTTAATAGTATCTATTTTGATTGCATCATGTTCCATGAGAAATTATGGTATCATTAATTTAGAAGAAAATTAACTTTTTAAAAGAAAATTGTTAGTGGTATATGTATTTATTGGTATCCTGGCAATGACATAAAACAGCATCCATTCATGAGGCCCTTGTTCTTTAGCTCTGGGGAGTCATTCTTTCATTAGCAATACTCCCTGGTCCACTCTGACCCAGAGTTGGTAGTACCGGTTAGCATCCCATCTATGAGTCAAATAGGTCTGTTTAAAAATGATTAGGATTGAATAGGAATGTTTGAAACCAAGTAACAATGCAAATAGATAGGGATAATTGATACCATATAACTGTGTGCAAGCAAGTGATTATTATTATTTGATAGCAATAGTTACTTTAAACCATATAATTAGGTAAAAATTATTAGTATTAGATAGGAATACTTTAAACCATACAACTGTGGGCCAATTATTAGAATTGGATGGGAATGAATGAAACCATGTAACTCTGTACAAATCATTTGTATCAAATTTCAGGATCAAATAATCTACAAGGGGTTCATATACCATTAAACAAATGAACCAAACCAAATACTCTATCCACTAATATTTGAACTTTTAGTGTACTCATCTAAGCTTAATATCTTTTTTGAAGTGCTTGAATCTTAATATAGACTCAGCTTAGTCTGACACAAAGCCATAAATTTGGGACACTCAGTGTGTATTAAATTCACTACTCTAATAATGATCTGTAAGACTGGTGTACTAACTGATACTCCACTTAAAAGATTAGACCAATACACTTACAATGGCACAAGGTCAAGATTTTGATACCTGCAGTGAAGATCCAACTCACTATGATCGTAATGATCTATGAGAATAGACTATTTATAATAAATCGATATCAATAATTTGTGCAAAATATTCTTCTTATTCTCAGTTTCTCTTAGTTTGGTCTTGTACCATACTAACCCAAGCTTACAATATTTGATGGTATATAAAACTGCTTTTCTCCCAAATACCAACAAAAAATCTTGCTGGTCTTAAATTTAAACCTGAGAAATTTGATCGGCTAATGTTTACCCAGACACCAGAGCTGGTCTATGGTTTCTGGGTAAACGTTAATCTATGATAGACTGACTGTACTTGAACTTAGCTTAACTTTAGCATACTTTAATATTGAATACAAATGGGTAGGGATCTTATATGTCATCAAACATGGCAGTTAATATAACTGTAATGGTTGTATTTTAGAAACTATCCATTGATGTTTACTATGCTTAGCTTAGACAAACCAAGAATTGAGGGCAACCAATGTCAACCAAACTCAATGCAGTATTAATGGACTTGAGTGGAGGTGCTGAAAAGGTTTCAACAAACTAAGTAGGAAATGTCTGTGAGCAAGAAAAGGTACATGCTATTCCATATATTCATCCAGAAGATTAACACACTTGCTACATCATCACTAAAGTTTCTTAAAACTGTTTCAAAAATAATTCTATAAAAGTTAAGATAAAAATCCTTCTCTTCATGGTTGGGCTGAGAGCTTTTTTAACATTTCTGTTGAGTTGAAATTGTACTTAGTATGTAGATTCTTTATCATGTTTGGGTAGTTTTAAGCTTAGAAAAATAAAAAGTGATATGAAGAAAGACGAAAAAAAAAGAAGTTGACAAATAGTGCGAATAGAGATAAAAGACTTTGGTTTCTTTGTTTAATGGCATATCAACTTTCATGAGTTATTTAATGCCAAAGCCACCCTTGTAGGACATAGCAGGGGGGATAAGGGGATTCATACCTTTCTCAAAAGTATTAGTCCAAAAGTGAATGTGGTAGTACAACTGGACATGGGGGTGTCCTCGTGGTATAATAGTTAAAGCGATGGACTGTGGAATTGTAGTAAGCAAATTTGAACCCAGTCAAGCTATTACATTCACTTTCGGACAAATACCCTTGGGAAAGGTATGAACCCCCTTATCCTCCCAGTTATGGGTTAAATAGCATCACTACTGTTCTTCTACAGGGATGGCTTTGGCATTAAATAACCCACAAAGGTTGATATGCCATTAAACAAATAAACCAAAACTGAAACAACTAGACTTCAGATTTGCTTGTGGCAGTTCAGTATGTTTACCACTATGCCACAGGACTCACCCCATAGAATACTGTGTGTGTGATTAGGTGCCAATTCATTTAGTATTATTTGTGGAGTAAAAATAAAACAACAAATACATTGCAAAAAGAATAAAAAATATTGGGCAATTGTCATCTTCCATTTCTCTACAAATATGCTTGCCAGTTGAACCAAGTGAAAAGCTGACCTGATACTCACAACTTTCAGAATATGATTGAATTTACACATAAAACTACATCATTAACAAGCAGAGTTCTATTTAAATGAAATAAAGTAAAAAAAAACGGAAAAACTAAAGAAAAATCTTGGTGAGCAAAATTCAAGAAAGCTGTGCAAATTGTTAATTGTCTTTCTCTGAATGTATCAATAGAGAATTCAAAAATGTCTTCTGTTTATTGTTTTCTTTTTTTCTTTGTTTTTTTTATATGTTTAAATTAAGATTCATTTGATGAATCTAAAAAAAAAGAAAAAAACCACAAGACTTCTGTAGAATCTCAGTCTTGTTTCAGTGTCAGAATATAAATAAGAATTGTAATTTCTACTCAGTGGCAATTGTTTTACTAGCTTAAATAAAATTACCCCCACCCTAAAAAAATCTTTTGATGGACCTCACAAACCAGTAGAAAAAAAAATCCCCACTTCCATAAAAAACAGTACATAGAGATTTTTTTGCCCATGTCTCTATAGGAAAGCAGCTGATTGGGGCAATGGAAAGAAGGAAAATCTTTTTTTCATGTCCAATAAGGGACTGTAAACAATTTACATAAAAAAATCAACAGTAAAACAAAAATTGTTGCAAGAATAATCATAATTTTCTTTTGTGAATTTTTTTGTTTGTATTGTCATGTCCTGTCGGCTAAACAACAAAAATCCAATTGATTTTGTACAGATGCAGACTAGACTGTTGAAAAGACACCCACACTTAAAAATAAGCAAAAAAAAGTCTATTGCTTCTGGCATTTATCATCCCTAAAAAAGCTAATTCTATAGTTTGTTAAGACCACATAAAGTCCTCATGAGTAATCTTATGGTTGGGTGAAACTAATGACAAATAAATTCTTTGAATAAATGAAGATAATAATGAAGCAAGAAGGCACTCAGAGAGTGCATACCTTAACCAATGCCATTGTCATTAAAAGCTGAACAATATCAGTTACAGATACCAGACTATGCTACTACAAAGGCTTGTAATAATTATCTAAAGATATACAATGATTATTAAGAGACATATAATTATCATTTCAAGATATATCACCAATAGTTAAAAAAACAACTATAATGCAGTTTATCATATGTATTTACAAGACTCCTAAACAGTATTCCTCTTTGTTGATGAGGCTCAAAATATGCTGACTGTATACCCTGCAGAGAGAAAGCAACATATTCTAAGGAATATTGCAAAGTAACACCCAAAAACGGGTGTCCTGGGTATGGCACTAAACTGCATATGAAAGTGAAGCTCGATTTCTGGATATCTGGGAAGGGTGGAGTACCCTTCCATTGCCATTACTTCCAAGTCCACTCTAACCCAGAGTGATAGTACCTGTTTGGGTCCCATCTATGAGTCAAATAGATCCGTTGAAAAATTATTCTGATTTGATAGAAGTGTATGCAAAAAAAAAACCCTCTTGCGAAACAACCACACAAAAAATGTTAATATAACCATACAATGAACATGATTCCCTAACCTTTCAGCATAAAATAAGTCTTGATGAGTTGAAATGCCATTAAAATCAATTGCTCAATCAATTAATCATAAACAGTATGAATAATTTTTCAAGGGGATGGTGAAAAGTTCTAAACCCAACCAAGAAAGAAATTAATTTTTTTCTTTTCTTCCAGAAGGCTGAAATAAATCTGATATATGGTGAATCTAGAGTGTTAAACCTCTGGATGAAATGTGCAATAGAATGCTGTTTTCTTGGTCTGACCAAGAACTTTTTATCGACACCTCATATAAATCTTAAAATATTTGTGCAAATAAAATTATTTCAAAATCTCTTAACAAACACAGAACTTCAGAAGCAGTTCAATTCATTGAAAATTCAAACAAGACTTACCTATATTCCTTCATATTTACTAGTCTCATGAACAGTAATCAAATATGCAAAGACAGAACTCCAATACACAAAGATAATAATCCAATTCTTGAAGACAGTACTCTAATATTCAAAGCAGTACTCTAATACACAAAGACAATAATCCAATTCACAAAGACAGTACTCTAATATGCAAAGCAGTACTCCAATACATAAAGGCAATAGTACTCCAATACAAAATATAACTAAACATTTTCAATGAATCATTATTTGAATTTCAGAATATTTATATTCCTTTTATATCAACAACTGTTAACAAGCACAAAACATCAGAAAGAGTTCATCCATCCTCAAATTTAATCAATTATTACTTGGCCCATGAACTGTTGTACAACAAAATATAATTGAAACTAATTAAAAATCTTTTGAGCAGGTGCATCACACGGGTATCGTAAGTGAGGGATCCCAAAGTACAAATGTTGGTGGTAGTGATGGTCAGGCCAAATAAAATAGTTTCTGTTGTAAGAATAAGAGCACATAAATCATGATTGATTGAGCAACTGATTTTAGTGGCATCTCAACCTGTAAAGGTTTATTTTATGCCTTTATATAAGCGAATTTAGAATGTTATATGTTTATATTTACGTTTTTTGAATAGTTGTTTCTTCAGAGATTTTTGCACAATTATGATATTATATATCATAATTGTATCAAGGATTTCTATCCAATAATAATATTACCCAGATGACTAGGACGGCAGAATACACTGACTGCTACCCCTGCAGAGGGGTAAGACCCCCCTCCCAATGAGTGTCCTGGATATGACACTAAACAATCTGATGGTGAGGTTCCAGTAATGTTGGAGCTTTGAGGAAAGCAGAGTACCCCTTCACTGCCATTGCTCCCAGGTTCACTCTGGTCTGGAGTGGCAGCCCCTGATAGGGTCCTATCTGTTGCTCAAATAGAACAAAACTGTGTTGACTGAGATGGGACGGTTTCGACATTTAAACTCCATACTTATGCTAAACTGAATTGTTTGAAATGGAACTGTTTTTGTATGCTAAACTGAATTGTTTGAAATAGAACTGTTTTTGATATTGAAACTGTGCTTATGCTAAACTGAATTGTTTGAAATAGAACTGTTTTTATATTAAACTGTGTACTTATGCTAAACTGAATTGTTTGAAATAGAGCTGTTTATTTGTATAAAAATGGATTTGGAATTAAATAACCTACAAAGGTTGATATGCCATAAAACACAAACAAACAAACAAACAAATCAAAACTAATAATTTTCAAACAAATCTATTCGAATTACACATGGAACTCTAACAGTCACTACCCTCCAGTGTCAGTGGACCTGGGGGTAATAGCAATGAAAGGGTGACACCTCACTATCTAGAGATTACATGCAGTTTAGTGTCATATCCAGGACACTCTTTTTGGAGTGACTTATCTCTCTGCAGAGTATTCTAAAACCTGGCAATAGGGTTAGCTTGTAAATTAGTAGTCATCACATTCATGGAAGTGGAGAGGCAAGCCCTCCACTGCCAACAATAAGCCCATTTTTTGTGGATAAACAATCAAACATTAGTGAATATATATAATCTCTGTCTAACTTTATTGACAGGGATGATAAAATATTGATTTTGTTATTTCCAGGCTTTTAAAATCATAGATCATCAGAACCCAATAGTTTTATGCATTTTACAAATTAGATAATAAAAGTTTAATGGTTATATATATATATATATATATATGTATATTTGCCAATGGCTCGGGAGACAGGAGCTCAATTCCAGGTCAAGTCATATCAAAGACTCAAAAAATGGTACTTAATGCCGCCTTGCTTAACACTCAGCATTATAAGGTACAGATCAAGGGTAAAGTACAGCAATCTAGGGAAAGGAGAAGTGCCCTCCCCTATACCTTGGAGTAGTAGCTAATGGTTTTCTTTTGACCACTGACTGCGTACCCCTTGATTTTTTTCAAGGAGTCGGACGAGGTTGGCCTTTTCTTTCTTTTTTACCCAAAAAACTTTTTTCTTTTTCCCCTGGGCGGTGATTCGAGATATTTTTATCTCTTATTCCTGGCCAGGGTTTTTTTTTGTTTTTTTCTGGTACCGTGAATACTGGTAGATATTAGATTAGTAAATAGTAAATATTTAAGCTCTGGTGTTTGTCCATTGAGCACTTTCTCTGCTCTTGTTACTATGGAGAGAGCGAACGTAAGTTATTCATACAAGAACATACCAATACCTGATAGGCATCAGTATAAGTTAGTTCTGTTGAGGAGGATAGAATCCTTTATAAAAAGTATGAGGTGGAAAGCATATTTTTTCTCAATACAATTAACTATACAGAAAAAGAGGGAAGGGAGAAATATGGGTTTAAAACTACGAAACACCCCCCCATATCAAAGAGATGGATAAATTTGAGGCTGAAATGATAGGAATGGTTAAGGAGATAAAATTTAGGAAAATGCGCAATAATATTCAACAAAAAATGTACGAGGATATGAGGAGATTTAAGGAGTCGGAAAAAATATTTGTAAAGTCAGATAAGTCGGGCAATTTATATGAAATAGAAAAGGAAAAATATAAACAAATGATATTTAAGGAGATGGTTAAGAATTATAAGAAAGCACCACCTGATCTCGAAAAAGAGTTAAATAACGAAGCAAAAATGTTGGCGCATAAACTAGGTATTGTTGATAGAGTAGAAAAATACAATACCAAGAATTGTTTTATTACTATAAAAGACCACCAAAGTAATTTCAAGACTAATCCGGAATGTAGGCTCATTAACCCAGCCAAGACACAAATAGGTAGGATTAGTAAAATAATCGTACAAGAAATATGTGAATCACTTAGGCTGGCATTGAACATCAACCAGTGGAGGAGCACTAATGACTGTATTAAGTGGTTTGAGGAGTACGAGAAGGATGATAGGTGCTCCTTTATTAAATATGATATAAAGGATTTTTATCCTTCAATAACAGAAAGGACATTGGATAGAGCGTTAGATTTGGCTAAAGAATATATGGTTATACCTTTTGATAAGGTGGAAATAATTAAGCATTGTCGTAAAACATTGTTATACTATGAAGATAGTGTATGGATAAAAAAAGGGGAGGGTGGAAATTTTGACGTTTCAATTGGAGCATATGATGGTGCAGAAATTTGTGAGCTCGTCGGGTGTGTATTACTGTATAGTATTAATAAGATTATGGACCCTAGTAGCCATGGGCTTTATCAAGATGACGGACTGATTATAGTGGATAAAAGTACACCGAAGAAGTGTGATGGGATTAGAAAAAATTGTATAAGCTGTTTGAGGATTTGGGATTTAGGTTAGATGTAACAACAAATCTAAAAATAACCGATTATCTTGATGTTACTTTAAACTTATATAGTGGAACGGTATCTCCATTTAGAAAAAGGAACCAGGATCTGGGTTATGTAAACAGGGGATCTAATCACCCAATACAGGTGTTTAAACATGTACCTAAGGGAATAGAGCATAGATTATTTAATAACTCCTCCAACAGGGAAATTTTTGAACGAACTAAGCAGGAATATGAGGAGGCTTTAAAGAATGACGGATATAGGGTCAATTTAGAATATAGGAATAGGGATAGAATTGGAACACAAGGAAGGAGAAATAGACCTAGGAAAATTTTATGGTTTAATCCCCCTTACAACATGGAAGTAGTTAATAACTTGGGAAAGGAATTCTTCAAGATATTAAAAACAAACTTCCCTAGTGGGAGCCAATTACATAAGATATTTAATAAGAATTGTATTAAATTAAGTTACAGTTGCATGCCAAACATTAATGGAATAATAAATAGGAGAAATATAGCTAAATTAGGTACAAAGAAGCATAAGGTGATTGATAAATGCAACTGTAGGGATAAGGTTAGGTGTCCCCTCGAAGGCAAATGTAAGCAGGAAGGTGGAGTGTATAAAGTAGAAGTATATAGTGATTCGAAGAAAAAGAGAAATAAAAAGATATATTTTGGGTCGACCCAAGGGGATTTTAAAACTAGGTACGATAACCATAGAACAAGTTTCTCGCACGAGAAGTATAGGTATAGCACTGCTTTATCTAGTTATGTGTGGGAACTTCAGGAAAAACAAGGAGTAGATCCTATAATGAAATGGGAAGTAATAAAGAAATGCCGCAAATATAGGGCAGGTAATAGAACCTGTAATCTTTGTATGGAGGAAAAATTGGTAATAGCAAATTGTAAAAGTAAGAATATGTTAAATAAAAGATCGGAGGTGTTAAATAGTTGTAGACACAAAAGGGCGTGGTTACTATATAATTAGGAATAGGTTATAGAGAATTTTTTAATATATTTTTATTTTTATTTTTATTTTTTTTTATTTTTTTTTATTTTTTATTTATTTTTTTTTTAATGCAAATTCTAGGCTAGGTGGGGTTTTTGGTGAATAAAGGAAAGCGATTTCTCCTTAGAATTTAGTCGAAGGTAAACTTCCTGATGATCCGTTAAGGTGAAACTTTAGTAGAAGATTTTCGACTCGCGATTTAAGTTAATTATATATATATATATATAAGTAGATGTGTGTGTGTGTGTATCCTCACTGTCACTGGATACAGTGATGACATACTGCTTATGTTTTTTCTTCATTTTTTTCAATTTTTTTACAGGTTTTGCCAATTGTCTAAAGGGATGTTCATGACCCCAGGTTTCTTTTGATGATAGCCTTATGCCTGAGTTTTGGGCGACCTGTTTTACATTATCCTTCTCTAAGCTGAGCGTACAGGATCTGATTTGGCAGTCTGCTGTCCTCAAGTCTGTTTAAGTGGACAGCCCATCTTTGGTTATGTTGGATGAGTATATCATAGATGCCAGGGAGTTTAGATTTCTTCAGGATAAATATATTCAGAATATACTGCCACCATTTGATATTAGGTATTTTGCGCAAGTGACGCATCAGATAGACATGAAATCTTTGAGCATCTGCTTTGTATAGTGTTCAAGTTTCTGTGCTATACAGCAAGGTTGAGAGAACTATTGTAAATGACTCTGTACATTTACTTTTAATCGAAAGGTCCTGTTGAGCCAGACTCACTTCCTCAGCCTACCAAATGCCTTGGAAACATTTAACGTTTGTGTATCTAGTTCTGCATCTAGTCTGTTGATGTTGGTAACTGTGAAGCCTAGATATTTGAATTTGTTTACTTGGATTAGTACCTTGCCCTCAATGTCTTGACCAGTATCATGAGATCTTGGAAGGGTTCATACATAACCGCAGTTTTCTAGAGATTAATTTTCAACCCAAATACCTTTGTAGATTTTAAGAAATGGGTGATTATTTCTAGTGCATTTTGGTGGTTATATGCCACAAAAGCAGTGTCGTCAGCAACCATGAGCTCACATACCAGAACATTTCTGTGCTATACAAGGAAGGTTGAGAGAACTATGGTAAAGTCTTCTGTACATTTACTTTTAATCGAAAGGTCTTGTTGAGCCAGACTCACTTCCTCAGCCAGCCAAATGCCTTGGAAGCTTGTGTATCTAGTTCTGCATCAAGTCCGTTGATGTTGGTGACTTGCCCTCTTTCTCTATGTCATGGCCAATATCATAAAAATCCCAGAGGTGGTTGGTACACAACGTCAGTTTTCTTAATATTAATTTTCATCCTAAATTCCTTGGTACATTTAGAGAAATGGGTAATTATTTCCTGTGCATTTTGTTGGTCGTGTGCCACGAAGGCAGTGTTGTCAGCAAACATAAGGTTGCATACCAGAACATTTCTGGACTTTCTTGCAAACTGGCATTGAACAAGTTTGCTCCTAGTCTACTCTGTATCCATATTCCTAGGGTGGAATCAGGGAAATCATTTGATGAAGCCACAGAAAGAAAAATAGAGAACAGTGTCCGAGCATTCCACATCTCAAATGTTTCAGAGAGTTCTCCACCTAAGCTTACTGATGCCTTCATTCTTGTATACAAGGCAGTGTTGCAGGATTTGTAAATATGTCAATCCTGCAAACTGTTGTATATGTTGAATAGATTGACAGAGGACAAGTGAATGACAAGGAAAAGTGGATAAAGTTAAATATCAGGTCTTTATTGAGTGAATTGTACATGAAAAGTGTATGGATGTAGAATTGCAGGTGCTGTATCATATCAGTGTAGTTTCAGCTGGATGTTGAAAGTCAGTGCTGTAGAAAGTCATAGACCCAGCTGTCAGTAAGTTCTGGGTGATAGAGCATCTAAAGGATGGGGATGGTCTTGGTGTTTGTTGCGAATTGTAGGAGTAGCAGTATGGTCAGGTGGTACTATTTAACAACCCCTCCGCTCGGGCAGGATATGACACAAGGTCAATTTTAAGCGGAGTTTAACAGGTTTGAATTCAGAGTTTTCCTTCTCCTAGACTAGTTGCCTCACCAAGGCTGAAGAACCTAGTCCGTCCTACTATTTGTCCATAGCTGGAGGGAGAATAAGGGGGTTCATACCTTTCCCAAGGGTATTTGCCCGAAAGTGAACGTAATAGCGCGACTGGAGTACGAACTCGCGTACTACGATTCCGCAGTTCATCGCTTTAACCATTACACCACGAGGACACCCCCGAAGTATGGTCAGGTGGTAGATGTTGCTGGAGACAGTCAAAGATGTGGATGCATATGTTGCGAGGGTATGTCAATGTGGCCTGGTGCTAGTCTGAGTAGTGTTGTCACTCGTTGACTAGAGTGATACAGATGTCTGCTGCTTGGTGATGCAGATGCGGGTGCTGCTGGGTGAAGCCGGGGCTGGTCTGCAGGTGCTGCTGCTTTGCTGCAAGGGTGGTTGGCTGCTGCATTGTCATCTCGTGTCTCGTGGTATCTGCAAAGAAGTGTAGTAAGGAGACCAGACATGCCTGGCGGCTCTAAAAATGCCACGGGTCCTGTCGGCATTCCTCTAAAAAAGGGCGCCTCAGACGCTCGAGGAGTGCTGGTCTCAGTGTGCATGACATAGATGCCAGCTTCCTGTTAGCCATTTCAGACGGCCTTGACCAACGTAGCAAGACCGCACGACCAAGCCACTCAAACCGATCCGTGCAGCGAGTAACACGGCTGGTTTGCGACTCGAATCGTGAATGCCTGTGATCATTGACTGACTATTTATGTAGAAGTTACAGGTTGCTTCTTTTATGGTCTGATTGAAGGGGCTTCTACGTTACCGCGTACAGGAAGTTCCTCTATTAAACAAGAAATAATGAAATACTTCATTGTACTTTAAAGAGGAGCTTTTAGATATGATAAATTTCATCCTGTGATTACGAAATATTTCTGAACGGCCGGCAGAATTAATCGCTTTCGAAAAATAGTTCACGCATTGATAACAAAAGTTCACTCGTGACCGAAGGCACGACGTTATTGCTGGATGACGTCATGGGTGACTCAACGTTTTCTCTAACCCGATGATTTTCGATTTGAATTGTTGAGGTTGTGTGTATTTTGGTTATTTCAGTAGATGTGCGTTCGTACTTTACGGGTATTGCTCTCTAAATTATTTCCACCACAAATACAACACAAAACTTTACAATCGCGTAAAAGAAATGGAATAGAACACAACGAACATTAAACAACAAACAATTTAATATGAATATAACAGAATATGAAAACAAATAAAATACATGATGTGTAAATGGCCTTTTGGAAAATAAAGTTTGGCAAGAAGAAAATAAATTTGTTTAAAGATGTGTGTATGTTAACGGAGTCCGTAAATAAGTCGTTCTTACTTACATTAAGTTCATAGCGGGTTTTATGATTGTGGCGACAGCGTGTCGCGTTGATGAAAGAAAGTTTGTCGGGTTTTTCCTTTGAATGTGATTCGCGGCCATCTGAAGCTAGGTCATGAACTTTAGTTGATGAAGGAAAGGAATTTGCCGGACACAGTATCGGCTACTACTTTACTGGCTTGGTGGCTTGTGGTGTTGTCGTTGTCTTAGTCTGTGTGTAAGTGAATGGCTCCCTAACTCTTGTGTTATTTATACCGTAATAGTGGATCAAAGAATCGTCCTAAAATTTTGGCGCGTAGACATTTATTGACCAATCAGATTTGTATTTTACTATTTCATTTTCGAGCCTAAATATTTTCTGTAGGTTGACTTCCGATCCCATTTTTCTAGAATGTTCTATTCTATGTTTTTAGCTGATTGGTTGAAAAATATAAAAATGTAACTTAAATGCTAATGCAGTTTTGATCCTAAATTTGTAGAATGTTCTTAAGTGTGTTTTTATTGCTTATTTTAAGACTAGAAAAAACGTGTATCCTATAGAATAACTGGGACGGCTACGATAACAAATATGAGCTTGACAAAGTGGTCAGAACATCCTAGTTTCCGTAGGATGTTCCATCGCACTTCCTTATTCACTTGTGAAGTCGACAAATATCACGTAGAAACGTCTATTCTGTTCAATGCATTTCTCCTGTATGCGTCGCTAGGAGTAGATCATGTCCGTGATTCCTCGATTTGTGCGGAAACCACATAATACTTCAAGTTGGAAATCTTCCGCTAAGGTCGATAGTCTGTTGAGTAGTATGCAGACGAACACTTTCCCTGGGGTGGAGGGAACAGAAATCCCGTGGTAGTTTCTGCAGACTCGTGTTTCTCTTCTTGAACATAGTGACTTATTGGGTATCCTTCCAGTTTGCAAGGACTTCGAAGTTTTCCCACTCATCTTTTATGATGATGTAGAGTACCTCATTGAGCCTCTTATCTCCTCTCTTTATAATTTCTGGGGGCAGTCTATCTGCACCAGTAGACTTTCCATCGCGGAGTATAGAGATAACCTTATTCACATCATCCAGGTCTCGGCAACTACTTATCCAGGGTTGGCTTGACCTTTGTTCAATGTTGTAAACAATATGTTGTACAATTGTTGATGGTTCTGTGAACAGTGTGACAAAGAGGTCCATCCACCTGGTAAGAAGCTTGTGCTTCTCAATGATTATTTTGTTGTCGAGGGCTAGCAGTTTTTCTGAGTGGTTCACTCTTGACTTCCAAAAAGTTCTCAGGAAAAATCCTTTGGGGTCATTAAAGTCTGCAAGTGTAAAGAGTTCAGCACCTTTTGTCTCCCACCATTTATTTTCGAGTTCTCTGTCGGAGAAGTTAACTGTGTGTTCAATATCTGGTCTCTGCAGACTTAGTATTCTTGCTGAGTATGTTATTCCGTACAAGGTTCCTGTTGTTAATAAGCTCTTCAAGCTTCATGTTTTTTCCGTCGAACCTGTTGCATAAGGAACAGAACCCGGGTTTTCACCGTACGGCCCTTCCCGGTGTTATTTATGTATCATTACAAATAAAGACCCGGGATAGACATGGACGTGTTCGTTGTGTTATCTCTAATCCATTGGCATCCACAGAAAAGATAATGAAACATGATGACAGCGGTGGGATGAAAGGATATCCAAGCAAGAACAAGAAAGAAGAAAAAAGAGGGGATGTATTTCAGAAAGACAGATAAGTAACGTTTATTTTTCTTGTTTTAATTTTTAATTTGTGCGCTCGTGGGGGAAGAAAAAAATGTCGGAGGTCGGCATGGAAGAAACAAGCAAACCAGTGGTTGGCATAAGACTACCACCACCCCTATGAATGGAGAATAATTTATCGGCGAACTGGAAATTGTTTAAGCTGAAATGGCATAACTATGCCATTATTACGTATTTGACGAGACAGTCAGTACCATACCAAACGGCACTTTTGCTTCATACGCTAGGAGACGAGGCATTGAAAGTGTATTATGGGTTTCAATTTTCAACACCCGAAGATGAAAGAACACCCGGCAAAATAATTCAGGCGTTTGATAAATACGCTATTGGGGAAACAAATGAAACGTAAAGCGGTACATTTTTCACACAAGAAAGCAAGGAGAATCGTTATTACGGTGCTTCGGACGTTGGTAAAAACGTGCAATTTTTGTGATAATTTGCCTCATCATTACTTTGAGATCAGGTAGTTCTAGGAATTCACAATCCCCAGACACAAGCTGAGTTATTGAAAATAAGACAGTTGGATTTACAAAGATGTATTGGCATCTGTAAGCTGTCAGAAAATGCTACGGCGCAGTCTAGAATCCTGATACCTGAGGGAGTGAACAGAATTGATTTCAAACCCAAGAGAAAGCCATCTGCACAAATTGACAGGGTGTGCAGGACGTGTGCACTGCGACATGAACCGAGTAAAAAGTTGTCCTGCATTTGGTGAAACATGTTTTAAATGTAATGGAAAGAGTCACTTTGCAGTGAAATGCAAATTATCAAGTAAAATGAAGGTTAAGACAGTCGAAACATAACAATATGGTGGTGACTATGACAGTAATAGTGGTTCAGACTATGGACATGTAGACAGCGTGACAATAAAGGAAAAAGTGAATGCTGTAAGACAAGAAGTGATAAAAGCAGAAATGATAGTGAAAGGAAGGCCAATTGCTTTTCAGCTTGATAGTGGAGCATCAGTCAATATTGAATGAGAAGCACGTGATGGGAAAAACACTTGAACACTCAAATAAGACTCTTGTTATGTGGAATGGAGCAGAGATGAAACCATTGGGGGAGTGTCGGGTTAAAATGATAAACCCCAAAACTGGACACAAATATGCAGTCAAGTTTGTCATTGTGAAAGAGGATTTCCACCCCTACTTGGCGCAAATGCAATTCAAAAGATGGCACTCATCACGGTCAATAATGACAAGTTCAAAATGGTCGCCCAAGTTTCTCACGTGGATGAATTCAGCAGCCAGCACTCAGACAGAATTATAACCGAATTCAAAGATGTATTCAAGGTGGAATTGGGTCATTTACCTGGAGAGGTACATTTGGAAGTGGATCTAGGTGTAACACAAAATGTTGATGCAGCCGGAGATACCTGTAGCAATTAAAAACAATTTAAAAGCCGAATTAGAAAAACTGGTAAAAAAGAAAATTATTGAACCGGTAAGTGAGCTGACACCAAGGGTAAGTGCATTAGCCCTAGTGGTTAAGAAAAATGGAAACTTACGAATATGCATAGACCCCCAGACAACTAAATAAGGCTCTTAAGCGGGAACATTTCTAGTTACCTGCACTGGACGATTTACTGCCAGAACTGGCTGACAGCAAGGTATTTTCTAGCCTAGATCTACGATATCTGGCGCATAAAATTAGATGAAGCTATCAGTCGCTTGACAAGATTTGCTACAGCATATGGTCGGTTTCGGTGGAAAGTTTTACCATTCGGGATTGCTCCAGCTCCAGAGATGTTTTAAAAGATCCTCTTTAACAATGTGTCTGACTTAGAAGGGGTGATTTACAAAGCAGATGATCTTCTGGTGATTGGGAAAGTGAAACAGTGGAAGAAGCAAGGATCGATCATTACATAAAACTCAGGAAACTGTTGCAGAGATGTCGTGATTGTGGGATGCGACTGAACGCTGAAAATTTGAACCTACGACAAACATTTATATCTTTCCTGGGACACATGATAACCAATGATGGTTTTCCTCCTGATCCCGAGAAGGTACAAGCAAAAAAAGATATGCCGTGCCCAACTGACATAAAGGGAGTTCATTTATAAACATTATGAATAAAACTCAAAATTTACATATTTTCGTAGTTAGATTATAACTCGATATATTAGTAAATCTATAGCTTAATGATGTGAAAATAATTTATTTACGCCACAAAAGTTTCTTTTTCATTATAATCTCTTTTCTTGTCAATACACTTAACTCGGTACTTCTTCATAATTTTTCTGTTTCTAGCGAGACTATGGATCTGCGCCTGAATCTGGGCACAAGTTAGGACCAGGTTGTATGAAAGACCGACAGGAGTCCAAATTCATTATGTGCATATCCAGTGGTGTTTTCATGTTTGCTTCGGCGTGTTGGCGTGTAAGCAGCAGACACAACCTGCCTAGGGAACTTGGCAAAACAGAATGGTGGAAGAAAGTCCTTTCAGTCTGAAGGGTTCAGCTGAAGTGAGAATGGGTTTCTTACTTTCGCAGGGACGGTTCCTTTTTTTTTTTTTTTATCGCGCATGCAAAGCCCCACTTCCTGTCAGGGGCTTCTGGGAGTTTCTGCATTAAAAAAAAAAAAAATAATTTTTTGTTTTATTCACTTCCACTATTACAATTGGTTCCTCTCATTGCTCGTGTTCAGAAAATCCGGCAAATCCTGCTATCGTATGATGATGTAGTCGATGAGGTGTCAATGTTATGATTTTAGGTGCATCCAAGAGTTCTTGTAGATTTGCTTGTGTTTGAAGTAGGTGTTGATAATAACCAGCTGGTGTTCTATGCAGATGGATAGCTGCAGATTGTCATTTGATATGAGCCTTCATCGTTCCCAACTTAGCAAGAACCGGTTAGGTATCATGTGTTTTGCCAACTCAAGCGTTAAAGTCTCCTAAGACGACGATTTTGTCTGAATTCACGAGAGCACAAAGTTTCTGGTCGAGCTGGTTGGAGAAACTGTTTATTTTTTTCTAAGCTGTTGATCATAGTCGGAGCATAAGTAGCGCTCAGGGTACAATGTCTACCGCCAATTAATGGAAACCTCAGCATGATAAGTCTGTTACTTAGTGGTTTTGGAATTCTCAGATATACTTGGCAGGAGACCATTACTGACCATTACTTCTGTCTGTTGAAGTTTCCTCACTCCTGTAGAAAGAGTAGCCCGTCTCCTCTTTCATACAGCATCTTTTAACGAATCTGACCTCGCTGCAATGACAATGTGTTTTTAGAGCTCCAGAGATATTATTGTTAACCAACCATTCCTTTCATGTTTTTGTAAAGCATTATTATTGTGGTAACAGTTTATTTGGGAAGACTATATACAAGTAATATAAACTAGTACTTTCCTCTGTGTATGGAACCAAATGGTTTGTAGAAATCTACAAACTATAGTGTTGCCTCAATATTCTTTTCTCGTACTCCTTCAATGATTCAATGGATTGTCATATGTGAGTGGTTGCGGAGCGATTTCTTCAAAAGCCATTCTGATTTTTTCTAAGAATTTTCTCGATTTCAGATTAAATACATTTGAGAAGTAGGGCGTTATAAACCTTAGCAGATATAGTAGTTAGAGTTATGCCTTTATAGGTCTTAATTATTTCGAAGTTGCTTTTGTTGAGAAAAGGAAGGGTGCAAACTTTCGTCCATTTCCCTCATCTTTTGTTTATAAACTGTGTTGCATATTTAGAGTCTGAGTTGGTTCAATGTGTACTTTTTTTACACTTGAAACTTTCAGTTATGTAGTCTATGTTTTTTTAATTACAGCTAACATTTTTATTTACTCTAAATGTTGTTTTGGAGTTTTTGAAGGTATAGCATTTTCCTTCTATGATTATATTACAAACTTCACATCTTTTATTTTTGCATTTTGAGACTCCATCCGTTGTGTGTTTCCTAAATTTAGATGAGGTGAGTGTGTGTTTTAGGTTTTTTACTTGTCGCTTGTTTTTAATGGTTTTTGTTGTGCCTAGTATGTTTTTTTTTATTCTTATGATTGTTTTTAAGTTGTTCTAGTTTCTTTGTTATTTCTGTGAATAGTTCTGGATTGTTTTGGTTGCATGTTGAGACGTACGCTAAGGGATCTCCATAGTTATGTTTTTTTCGGGGTTCATAATTCTTTTAATGGTATTTTTTCTAATTATTAATCAGTTTTGTCAGGTATCCCCTCTGGCGGAGGGTTACGTGTAATTCCTCAAGGCAAGTTTGTCAGAGGTTTTTGTTTGTGAACATGGTATAGTGCATATTCTACGTGCTAAGGTGTAAGAGATGGATTTTATGCAATTTTCGGATGATGACTTTTGAAACGGAGGTATTGTTGATTGTATATAGGATTGTGGTAAATGTCTGAGATAATTTGGCCATTTTGTTTTTTAATGAGGATGTCTAAAGATGATAATTCTTTAAGTTTGTGATCTACGGTGAATTTTATTCTCGGGTGTAGGTTTTGGAGTAAGTTATACAAATCGTTAATGTTGCTCTTCGGGCATTTCCAAAATATGAAAGTCATTCAGGTATCTTTTCCATGATCTGATAAATTCTATTTTTATATTGTTGTTTTTATATTGTTGATTTTCATCTTAACATGCTAAGGTTAGGGTGACGTACGTTGGTACCATTTTAGTTCTCATAGCTGTTCCTTGACTTTGGATATAATTTATGTTGTCGAATTGGAAATTGTTATTATTTAGGATTAGTTTTATACCATCGGCGATAAATTTTGTAACAAATTTTGGGTGTAATGTTTCTGGCTATTTTTCTATCCGAAATGAGATTGCCTGTTTTCCTAATTCATGGGGGATATTACTGTATAGGTTTGTGATGTCAAATGTACTCATGACTATGTCAATATCAGTTTTTTGTGGTATAGAGTTTTAAAAGTGGATCTCATCTCGAATATAACTTTGTAATAATACAATAACGTAATATATATATATTTGCATATATAAATACAAGGAGCACACAATAAGTTTCCAGACTTTTTTCGTATGGGCACTTTTATTGATAGTACACACATGAAACTCTAGTCACCTTCGAAGTAATCTCTTCCGGCTGCAATGCACTTGTTGTACCGTTCCAACAATTTCTCGAAGGCCCCATCGAAGTCCTCTTGTGTGAGCGTGTCAGTGACCTTCGTCACAGCCTCTTTCATCTCCTCAATTGTCTCATAACGACAACTTCTAAGTTTTCCCTTGAGTTTAGGGAATAAGCAAATGTCACAGGGAGCAAGGTCTGGACAGTAGGGAGGCTGAGGAACTGTGTTGATGCCCATCTTGGTCAAATAGTCTGTGACAAGGATGCAGTTGTGGACTGGTGCATTGTCCTGGTGGAAATGCCACTGACCTGATTTGAAGAGTGCTGGCCTCTTGCGACGGAATCTCTTCCTGAACTCCCTTAAAACATCAACATAGTATTCCTTGTTGACTGTCTGTCCAGTGGGAAACCAGTGCGTGTAGATCATGCCACTGCTGTCAAAAAAGGGATAATCAAAAGTTTGTGGGTGGATTTGCTCTGTCTGGCCTTCTTGGGTCTGGGAGAGCCAGCATGCTTCCACTGGGAACTCTGTCTCTTGGTCTCTAGGTCATAGCAGTAGATCCAGCTTTCTTCGCAGGTCACCAGAGCATGAAGAACTGCGAGATCTAAATTGATCAGCTCGACCATCTCCCTGCTGTCATGACAACGTCTTTCTTTCTGATCTTCTCTGAGCACTCTTGGGACAAACTTTGCGCAAATCTTCCGCATCTTGCGAATAATTGTGTGTACAGTTCCCACACTGACATCAAACTGTGCACTTATTGTCTCTATAGACACACGACGGTCTTTATCCATGAAATTCTTTATCTGGCCAATCAACTGTGGTGTTCTGACTTCCTTACTCCTCCCACACCTCTCATCATCCCTCACAGACTCCCTGCCTTCCTTGAATCTCTTATGCCACTCAAAAACTGATGCTCGATTCATGCAAGATGGTCGAAAAGCAGTCTGAAGCATTCTATACGTTTCTGTGGCTTTTTTTCCAAGTTTAAAACAGAATGTTATTGCATATAGTTCTTCTAAACTGTCCTCACATCCAGATTGCATTTTTGAAATTCACCAGCTTTGAAAGTCAGGTTTTAGCAGGGTGCATCCCAATTGCTGTAGTAGCTGTTCATTTGAAGCTGAAATTATAAAAATTGGTCAGTCATCTCATAAGATGTATAGCAATAACATACTGAATACAAGAGTCTATAACAATTTTAAATGCCTGTACAAAAAAGTCTGGAAACTTATTGAAGTATATATATATATATATATATATATATATATACATTCATGCATGTATATGCATATATATATATATATAAATACACATATAAACATGTGTCCATATATATGTATTCATATATATATATATATATATATATTTATGTTTATACATGCATATACATACATACATTTATATATATATATATATATATATATACATACATATATACATATATATATCTTTGTGTATATGTGTATTGTGTTTATGTATGTGTGTGTGTGTGTGTATGAGTATACAGTTGTATGCAAAATATTTGACACCTTGATTATTTTTCTTTTTTTTCCTATTAATCATTTTGAATTTAATTTGATGACATTTATCTACTCAAATAACATTTGTCACACAGCAAGCTATATGAATTCGTAATAGATAAAATAGATTTAATATTTTTAATTATTATATTTCCATAATTGTCTATACTTAATTGTAATGACTTTTGTCACCTTCAACTCCTACTGAGTTAAGGCTTGTTTAATAGCCTTGATAGTTAATCAACTCTGTGTACCTTTTTATAATGGTTCTTTATCTTTCAACTGGTATATATATATATATAATCATATATTTTTTCTGTATAATGTTATTAATGTTCACAAAGAAGGAGATTATGTTGAAAAATAAATATTTATAATGTAAAATACTCTTTTTTCATCTATCAACTACAAAGTTTATGGTATATACACACTCTCTCTCTCTCTCTCTCTCCAAACTATATTTAGACTGTAACTTCTCATTCAAGCATGTTTGTTAAACATAAAAGTCAAATTTTGTTGGATAAATTTCTTCTTTAATCTTTCTTGTTTGCAAATAAGTACAGTTTTAATAGTAAAAGCAGTTCTTTTTCAAGCAATTCAGTTTAATGTAAGTACAGTTTCAATGTAAAAACAGTTCTGTTTCAAGTAATTCAGTTTTACATAAGTATGTAGTTTAGTTCTATTTGACCCATAAATAGGACGCTATCAGGTGCTACTACTCTGGGCCAGTGTGGACCTGAGATCGATGGCAGTGAAGGGGTACTCTCCATTCCCCAAAGCTCCAGCATTACTGGAACCTCACCATCAGATTGTTTAGTGTTATATCCTGGACACTCAAGGGGAGTCTTACCCCTCTGCAGGGGTAGCAGTCGGTATATTCTACAGCCCCATCTGACAAGACAAGTCATAACTCAGACTTGGAAATGTAATATATTAGATATCACAATAACATCTCTATCCCAGATTGAGCACTCTAAGAATATGTACAAGAGAAAAAAATGAAAAATAGAATAAAAATTATATATATGTTAAACATTCAATCCTCTGTTCATTTCTGAAAAGTGTCCTCTCCTCCTCCTTTCCCTGAGAAGCTTATATCAAGCAGGGTGAGGGAGAGTGTCTGAATCAAGGCTAGCCATGATTGGTCAATCATATGAGCACTTATGCAAATCACTATTGCAGCTCAACAAATCAGGCATTAAGGGGGTTTAACTCAATAATATATACATATATAGGTATCTGAACATATATTTATATGCACGTACATAAATGAACATACACAGACACACACTCACATATATATATATATATATATATATATATATATATATATATATATATATATATATATGTACACACTCACTCACTCACATAAATATATATACACACACATATATCTATATGTATATACACTCACACTCACACATACATATATATACATATATATCATTCCTGGTGAACAACCAACACTTTTGATACTTTTTTAAGGTATACTATGAACCTGAGAACAAATATTTATAGAAAATATTATATTTATAGATAATATTTTATGTTGCAGAACTAACATAATAGAATATGATGAAATCTAATTTATGCATTTTAATTTGTGTTTTATAACAATTATTAGGTACAAACGATTAGTTCAAAAAAGTTACTGAATAATTCAATATTAGTTACTGTAAAGTGCACCTTATTCCTCATAGGGAAATATGGAGATATATCATGCTTGCAAAGTAGGTAAATAGGTAAATAGACAATGCTGATTTATAGGTTTATATAATATTTTTGAGTCAAATAACTTTGACAGAAGAGGAACAGAAACTTGAAATGGGTGACGGGAAGTTGGTTTTTGCAAAGATTGAGGTGAGGTATATAAGGCCCCTCTCAAGTTGAGAGTTGATGTTTGCTGAGAACTAAATACAGTCTATTAGGAGTTATTGATTGTCAGTACCAAGTGACTATCCATGGAGGCACTAACCTCTGGATCAGACTCAGATGTATCAATTGGTTGATATAAGTTATTCATATGATGGCTTCTTTGTAGGGGGTGAGCAGGGTAGAAAATAGGCCTGGAGAGAGTGTGGATATAAATATACTTCTCAGTTCATTTTTCAATCTTAGCAGAGCATTGGCTAGAGTATTAGGGGAATAACATCAGAATGACTGGCAGAATTCTGGTTTACTAGGAAGGAAATGGTCAGTGAGTCGATAACTCTTTCTCTCAATTTCCAAATGGTGCAATTTCAAGAAATTATGGCAGGTATAGATTTTTGTATTGCATCAGAAGTAATTCTCATTCTTTTGATCCTGGCTTTTAAGTTAAACTGTACTAATTCCAAAGGCAATTCTCAAAGAAAGCTTCTTTGAATCTGAGGTTAAAATTCTTTGAAAAGTCTCGAAGAAAGAATAACATTCATAATTACTGAGAAATAGTACCTCATAATAATTTTCATCAGTTGCCCATCTGATGGTTCCAAGTTTAAAACATCAAAACATAGATCAACCAGTTCACTTAGATGAAACTTTCATAGGTCTTTGTAATCTACTGTTCATTCCTTCCATTTGCTGAATTAAAGAAATTCCATTTAACAAAGATAAGGCACCAATGTATTTCCAAAGCACACATCCTCGGATTTTGCTTCTTATTTGTCATACATTGATCTTCAACTAAGTAATCTTGTGTTTGAGTCTTGTCATTTGTTATTTCTATGTGTCACAAACAGTTGACAAGATGGCCAAGTAAAAAGGATTACAATTTCATGGTTCAGCTAAAGAGCTGATAATTCAAAAACTCTTTTTTTTTTATTGATGAATGGCAGCATCTCATTTCTTTGTCTCTTTATCTTGTAATATAACCATACCTTTTTGAAAACTTTCAGACAGTTTAGTAGTTTTCTTTTTTGTAATGCAACAAATGATCTTTGAAGGTTTCACAGCGGAGGAAAAAAGACAACTTTACTCTTTTGATTTGCATATTAGTTTGGCTTTGGGTTGACAAAGAATTTTTACTTGAAAGGCATGCAAATAATAAAGCTTTGTCCATGCAAACACTGCATTAGATCTGACTTTAAATCATGGTTTTCCTTATCAATTTTTTCTTGGTTGAAACTTCAAATCGGTTCTATCTACAGAACCATTATAATTCACATTATTATTATTATTATTATTATTATTATTATTATTTAAAAAGACATTTTTTATTAACTTCTTGCGAGTTTTCTCTTCAGATTTAAATGGTGGTTTTTGACTGAAGTCTAAGTGACAGCAAGTTTTCTTGAACTCTCAGAATGTTCTTAGCATTCTTGCTGATTTTAATAGTGCTGTGATCTGGATGGTCTTGATTCTTATTCTGATGGCCAATTCCTCCAATTTCTTTTCCAAAATCTTGGGTACCATTCCAAGTGTACAAACTACAAATAGTATCACCATCATCCTCATATTTTACAACTTTTTCAGTTGTCTGGAAAGCTTCAAGATCTTGTCTATCTTTTCATTTTCTTTTATTTCTATTATTTAGACTAACTCAATTTCATTAGCAACTTTCCTGATCTCTAATACCTGTTGAATTATAAATGCCATTTTTTTTTCTGTCTGCAAAGTTTAAAATTTCAGTCTCTTTGTTCTTTATTTTTTTTAATCACAAGAAAGTGGAATTGTGCTGAGTGATGACACAATAAAGCATTGTGGGAAAATTTAGGCCATAAAGAGGGAAGCAACTTATGAGTATTTCAAGAAAAATGATTATTCATGAATAATGGACAACACTTTTTTCCTCAGAGTAGAAAGTGCCTCACAAACTTGCATTTTAAAATAGTTTAAGTTTTTGCTAAAAGTCTTATATGGCATTACGAAGAAAAGTTTAAGCATAAAACAAAATTACTTTTTGTTTTTCTTTATTAAGAAAATACTTTTACTCCAATAAAATGTTCATTTTTTTCATTAAGTTGTTTTGTGTGGTGATTTTAAAAATGTTGACACGTTTTTTTTTCCAATGAATATGAAAAGAATGTTTGTCCTAATTTTTGATGAATTTTATGTACGAAATGAAATATGAACTGCTGATTGAATTACAAAAGTTACATGTATTAGCATGTGTACATAAGTGCAAGTGCTTGTGTATATATGAGTCTCTAGCTGTATATGTATTTATATTTGTGCATACTTGTAAATATTTATGTGGGTAAATTCATAGGAAAGTATATAAATGCAAGAGAATACCTGTAGGTGTGTATGTGTGAGAAAGAAAGTGAGTTTGAATAGATATATACACTAGTATATGGAAGTGAATGATGGAAAAGAGTCCAGCAATGTGCAGAAAAATTGAAAAACACAGTAATTCAAAGTTTTTCTAAGCCCTGATGATGGTTTATAAAAACTGAAATGTTATAGCATCAATTTTCTTTCATATTAAATTCTTCACTTTGGATTACTTTGTTTTTTAATTTTTCTCTATACTAGTATATGAATATCTGCATATGTGGGTACTTCTATGTGTGTCAGTGAGCATCCATTTTAAAAGGAACTTGTTTTATTTTTTTATAAACAAAAAATTATTACTGTAAGTTTTTTACACCAGCTCTAACTGGTGTTTTTCCACTGAAATCTGAATGACAGCAAATTTCTTTTGATCTCCAGGACTTTACGAAATATTATAGCTGATTCTAGCTTGTGGCCTTGATTCTTCCTCTGATAACCAGTTCCACCAGTCTCTTTTCTAGGTTTTTGAGTACCATTCTAAGCTCTAACTATGAATGGTATCATTGTCACCTTCATGTTTCACAACTTTTTCAGCCCTCAGGAAAGATCCCAGTATTCATCCAGATTTTTGCTTTCTTTTATTTTCTTGCACTAGTCTGCTTGAGCAGACCAAATGTTGGTTGATACAAAATCAACTATCCTTTTTGAACAGAGACATATACTAATATTAATAGTCTTTGCAAGTTCTTTTCATATCAAGTCTAACAAGTGGTTTTTCACAGAAATCTGAATGACTGTAAATCCCATATTTCAAGGACTTTTCTAAGCTGATTTTAACAGTGCTGTGGTTTGAATGGTCTTGATTCTTCTTCTATTCTCCAGTTTACCCAGTCTCAAATGATGACTGGTACCATCATCACTTTCATGCTTCTCAGCTTTTTCAGCTCTTAGGCAAGATCCAAGTATTGGTTCAGCTTTTTGCTTTCTTTTATCTTTACTCAATGGTCTGCAGGAATGGCAAAACCCTCTAGTTGACAAGTTTTTTTCTTCTTGTTAATTAACACAGGGTCTGGTCTTCTGGCTTAGATTGGTTGATGTTGTATCTCAAAGTCCCAGAGAATTTGGGGTATCTCCTTTACTATGACAGATTCTGATTTGTGCATATAACATTTGTCTACGGGACCAATTTTAATCTCTTGCACAATTCCTAGAAGACAATATTTCCTACCCACTCATGTCTAGACTTAAATTCCTTTTGTACCAGTTTTCTGGATTTACTTATGTGATTAACTGTTTCATCTTCGTCACCTCATAACCTACCCTTGTTATTCTACTGTGTATTATCAGTTTTTGCTTTGACATAATTAGTTCTTATGGCATTGATTTGTGCAACAAAAGATTCATTTTCTCACTTAGGGTTTCCCTTTCTTAGTCATGTCCTGGTTCCTTAGTTTGTTGCGTGAAGTCTCCATACAGTTTATCATCATCATTATTTACTCCTTTGAGAGTTTTTCCCACCAGTGTTTGCTGATGGTTTCTCACTTGTTTGAGTGACAGCAAGTCTCCTCAAGTCCCCAGGACTCTTCTCAGTATTCTGGATGATCTTAATAATGTTGTTGTTTGAATGGTCTCCACTAATCCTCCAATTTCCAAGTTCTCCAGTCCCTGTACAAATTCTTTGGTGACTGTACTGAGTGCACCAGTTACAAATGGTATCACTGTCCCTTTCATGCTCCATAGATTTTTCATTTCTCTAGCAAGGTCTTGTTACTTATCTCTCTTTTCCCTTTCTTTCAGTTTCACCCTGTGGTCAGCTGGAACAGCAATGTCCACTATTCAGCAGGTTCTCTTTTTTGTTGACTATCACTAGGTCTCATCATCTGGTCAAAATTTGGAAATCCATTTGTATCTCAAAATCCCAGAGAAGTTTGTGTATCACATTTTCCAGGATGGATTCTGGGTTGTGCATATACCATATTATTATCATTACTATTATTATTATTATTATTAGTTTTAACTGTTATTTGTCTCCTTCATTTCTAATGTTTTGTTGCTTTTTATTGCAACTCACAGAGATCATTCTTCTGAAAACGCTGGGAGAGAACCAGTATCAGAAACTACAATAAAATCTCAGTTCCCATTTAGATTTGAACTGATGTCTTCTTTTGCCTCAGGAAAATCTGGCATTTTATACCAGCTGCTTTACCACTTGGTTACTAATCACAGACAAACTGGAGACAAGAGTATTAGGTAGCTTTTATAGCTGTTATTTGAATGACTGTTATAGTATTGCTCTTGCAGCTAAGTGGTAAAGCAGTTGGTATAGAAAAACCAGGCTTTCTCAAGGCAAAAGAGATTTGAGTTTGAATCATGCTAGGAGATTTTTCTTTGCTGATAATGACTTGAGTGAGTACTATATTGAATCAATAGGAATTTTAGGATATGTAAGCATATTTTGCATTAAGTTCTTATCAACACTTAATGTTTGAACATTGTTTACCTCACATCTTAGTTGTTTGCTATTTTTGTTATTTTTTTCTCCAAAAGTTGGAATGGAAGCTTCTTTTTTAAAAAAAATTGTTCACTATTAAATAATTATTGAAAATTTTAATAAAATCTTTTGATTAATTGATTTTTGGGAGATTTTTAAAATTGAGTTTGTTTTTTTGTTTTTTTTGTTATTTTTTCTAAAAATTTTCTCATGCAAATTAGAAATAATTTTTTTTTTAATTTAATTTTTTTTCCCAGCCAAACACCTTTTCACTCACATTTCTGATTCTGTAGTACAAGGTGTGATTAAAAATATTGAAAATAAAGTTTTACAATTATAGAATTTAAAACTTAAATGAAGACATTTGCACAGCTGAAAAACTTATTTTGGTTAGTAGGTCAGGCTTTGAACTTTTCAACACCCCCTCATACTGTCTCATATAAATAATCCTCACAAGAATGTTTGATATTTCACCATTTAGAATCAGAATATATATATATATATATATATATATATATATATATATATATATATATATAAATTCATATATATATATATATATATTCAGTTTTGTGTCACACCCTTGATACCCCTTTTTGAAGGGGTGAAGGGATACTTACACTTCTGTAGGGAATAAAGTCAGCATATTTTAAGCTCTGATGACAGGGCATGAAATATATATAGGTTATATACAAATGCTTCATCTTCTTATATAAAGAGCTGCATATTTTTGTATCCTAATGGGCATTCTACAAACAGTCTCATAAGGATATTAAGGGATGACTATATAAATAAAAGTAAAATAAATGCTAGGAATGACTTTTGCTGACTGCCCAGTCATTTGGAGCTGTAGAATACAATAACTGCATCTCTTCAGAGAGGTTAGACCCTTTCTCCAACGAGTATCCTGGGCATAACATTAAACTGTATCTGAGGGTGAGACTCAAGTCCTGGAGCTTTGGAGAATGCAGAATAACCCTTCATTACCATTACTCTCAGGTTTACTCTGACTTAGATTGGTAGTACCTGCTAGAGTCCCATCTATGGGTCAAATAGAACTGTTCAATCATACAACTAGAAAACCCCTGGCCTTGATGGCATACATGGATTTGGGTTTAAAAAATTCACCTCCATATACAAGACTTGCTACTGAAATGAATAACTGCATACAGAAAACTGAGATACCCAAATGGATGACTAAAAGGAAGACCACTCTAATCCCAAAAGACCCCCTCATAGGAACTGCCCAACCAACTATAGACCCATAATGTGCCTACAGATGATGTGGAAAATACTAATGGCACAAATTAGGGAGCAGATCTACTACTCATTGATAAGCTGTGGAATCTTCCCCGATGAACAGAAAAAATGCTGCGAGAGAACCAGAGGCACAGAGGAACTATTATATATAGATCCACACATCCTCAATTAAAGTAAAATGAGACAGTTTAATCAAAGAGTTCTACTTCAGCCAATTCTAGTATGAGTATAGATTTTGTTTAGACACAGTTAAATGTCAAAACAGTTCTATATTAAACAATTCAGTTTAGGGTATGTACAGTTTCAATCTCAAAAACAGTTCCATTTCAAACAATTCAGTTTAACATAAGTACACAGTTTAAATGTAAGTACACATTTTAATTGTCAAAAACATTTCTATTTCAAGCTATTCCATTTAGTCCAACAGTTTAATTTCAAGTAATTCAGTTTTTCATAAGTACGTAGTTTAGTTCAATTTAACCCATAGATAAGGCCCTATCAGGTGCTACCATTCCAGGCCAGAGTGGACCTGGGAGTAATGGCAATGAAGGGGTGCTCTGCATTCCCAAATCTCCAGCATCACTGGAACCTCACCATCAGATTGTTTAGTGTCATATCAAGGACACTCGTAGGTGGGGGGGGGTTCTTACCCCGCTGCAGAGGTGCAGTTGGAATATTCTACAGATCCAGATGACTGGGCAATACACAGAGTTAATGTCAAAACAGTTTTATTTCAGATAATTCAGTTTAGCATAAGTACACAGTTTATAGGTGAAAACAGTTCTATTTTGAGCAATTCAGTTTAGCATAGGTATGCAGATTTAAATGTCAAAACAGTTCTATTTTAAACAATTCAGTTTAGCATAGATATGTAGATTAAATTCGAAAGACAGTAAACTCAAGAAACCATGGTTTCATTCTATTTAACCAATAGATAGGACCCTTATCAAAGTGGATCTGGGAGTGATGGCAATGAAGGAGTACTCTGCATTCCCCAAAGCTCCAGCATTACTGAAACCCCACCATTAGATTGTTTAATATCATATCTTGGACACTCGTTGTGAGGGGGTGTCTTACTTCTCTGAAGAGAAGCAGTCAGTGTATTCTACAGCCCCAGTTGACTGGGCAAGCTAATGCTGGTGTGAAAAACTTTCAAAAGAGAACAAAAATAATAATAATAATAATAATAATAATAATAATAATAATAATAATGATAATGATGATGATGATGATGATGATGATGATGATGAGGAGGAGGAGGAGGAGGAGGAGGAGAAGAAGAAGAAGAAGAAGAAGAAGAAGAAGAAGAAGAAGAAGAAGAAGAAGAAGAAGAAGAAGAAGAAGAAGAAGAAGAAGTTATTTAAAACTTGAGTTGTGTGTAAACTATTTATATTACATAGGAATACTTGATAAATAGAATTACTAATATTAAACAGCAGTGCTTGAAATGATTTAACTAGTGTGAAAATAAATAATGATTATTAAATAGAATTATTTGTGTAAAATAAGAATACTTGTAACAATTTAACTCTGTGGAAACAAATTCTATCTAAAAACAGTTACCTAGAAACTCCTCACATACTAATCATATATATATATATATATATATATATATATATATATATATATATATATATATATAAACAGGATTTAGCATAGAATAACCCACAAAGGTTTATATGCCATAAAACACCAACCAACCTTGTGCTGAACCTATCACTGTTGAGATCTGTATTATCTTAATCCCACCTCAAATCCCTAGTTCATTTAATTCTTCTTTTCATGTCTGAAATGGCCACTTTAATGGTCTGTCAGAAAATATTTTTCTCAAACACAACAATCAGATTTGGTTTTCTTGCTTGGAAAGGATCGTCTTTCCTGGTTCCAACATCCCTGAGTGTTTTATTATTCCAATTTTGAAACAGTTTTGGGTTTGTGTTCTTACGATTTTTTCATTATTTCATTTGTTGGGGTTTTCCATCAACTGTAACTGACAACACTAATTGGAAATCAAATGACAGCAATAGTCCTGAATACCCTCCTTGGTATTCTAGCTGATAAAGTAATGTTATTAAATGAAAGTATTCAATCCTTTGGTTTACCTTTTCTCCCAAATTCTCTGAAAGGCATTTTGAGATTATTTAATGTCTGCTGATCATGTTAATAAAGCTGTCATTTTCATGTTGGACATCTTTTTAGTTCTCTAACAAGATCCAGATATTTTCCGATAGTTTTTTTTTCAAGTTAACTCTATGGTCTACTCTAAAAGTGACATCCATTATTTAACAGGTTTTCTTATTGTTCCTAATTACTAGATTTGGTCTTCTACTCTAAATTGGGTGATCCATTTAAATTTTAAATCCGTGAGAATGTTTTTTTTTTCATTGTCTTGATTTGCGTTTGAGCATTGATCAAATCCTATTATTTTTGGTCATTGTCAGCACCATAAGCATAAGCTTCTTCTTCTTCACCACCACCTCCTATTATAACAGAATTCACACAAGAGCCATGGCCACCAGAATGAGGCCCCTGGGCAGGTTTTAGCATATCAGTTTTTGAAAATTTCAAAACTTCTTAGCTTTTCAATGAGGAGCTAATTTCCTATATAAATATAATGTTAAATTTGACCCCTTACTTTGTGTTTGTCAGGTTCAACAAACCAAATCTTTACCTTTTACTTGGCTATATAAAGCAAAATCTGGCAAAATATTTTCCTCGCTAAAAAACAGAAGTTATGATCACTTTTTTCTGGTCACTAGTAAGTTAAGAATTTTAAAATATCATTTTGCTATATTTAAGAATGTAATGCAGCAAATAGCCACCACAGGACTATAATCATTATCCTCTCAATGATGTTTATTAAATTATAAGTCCTCTCATAAATATAGTTCTGAGTTACTAACTTAGAATCGCATTCATTGTCTGAGTTTTCAGTTTGTTTTATATTATGATACAATTGTCATTAAAAATAAAATAAAATAGTTCAGCTTAACCTGGTACTTGCTGGAATGATCTAAAGTATAAAAAAAAGTCAAAAATTTTCTTTAATAATTAGTATAGAGGCTTTCCAGAAATAATGTATACACAATTTAATCTTTGTACAGCAATGTAAAAAGTTGTGTCACATCAACAAGATGTTGGCTGGATCTAAGATATAAATACAGCAATTTCTTTAAATGTTACATAAAAGGAATGATAATTTTAAAGACATGAGAATGCTATTGAATGCAAATTACAACTGCTGATTGACAATCATCCAAGCATTTTAATAAAACTAATTTACTCAATTACATTAATTAAAAGAGAAATCCCCTCTTTAATCAATGGAGTTCCTGTGGCATAGTGGCTAACATGCTAAACTGGAATACTGTAAAAAGTGAGTTTAAATTCCAGTTGCACTATTACATTGACTTTTCAACTCATACCCTTGGGAAAGGTATGAATCTTCTTATCCCCCCAGCTATGGATTAAATAGTACCACTACTGTTATTCTACAAGGATGGCTTTGGAATTAAATAACCCACAAAGAAACCAAGCCCTTTAAAATCAAATGTGTTAACTTGTATTAAATGCTTATAAATGAAAAGTGTTGAATATTTAAAATATATGATAAAATAAATGAAGAGAACTACTCACAAATTTTGCAGGGAGTGATTGTCTCTTCAATGGGTTAAATAGCACTATTTAATCATTGACTATTCTTGAAATCATTTAAATATGGGCAAACAAATGGTTGATATTAGATTGAATTAGTATTAGATAGCAATACTTGAAACTATTTAACTGTGTGCAAAAAAAATGAGTTCTGGTTCATTTAAAAATAATATTACCAACAAACTCTTCATTTACAAATCACATATATAAAATAAATAGATATAATATATATTTTCAAGTATATATTTAGGCAGAAAGTTATTATTCAAGCAAATTTTGTTAAAGAAAATGGAACACTTTATTATTTTAATTTTATTTTTTAAGACTCATTGTTATTTTTCTAGTGTCGGGACCTAGATGGCTAAGGAATTGTCCCATAACTTCTACCCAACAGCTTACAACCATCCTTTTGATTGTCATCAGGGGTAGTGTTGATTTGACTGTTTGAGTTTTTACTGATTTGATAATTTGTAGAGTTTTGTTTTGAAGTTGTCAGTTGGAATGTTTTCAGCATTTTGTTTTAAAACATTCAGTTGGAAAAAGTTTTACTAATAAAGTGAGGGATTTTTAGTTCTTAAGAATATTTGATATGTTAGTGCCAGTGTTAAATGCTATTTTATTTATGTTTGCTTTTTTATTTTTCATGCATATTGCTTCTTGGATTTGTAATCGTTTTTTATTATTGTTTTTATTTACGATTATTGTATTATCTGTGAGAATCTTCCTTACATTAAAAGATGTAAGTTGTTTAGTGCTATTGTTGTGTTTTATAATTAAATGTTGTTTTATGGTGCTATTTTCTGAAAGGTGATAAGTTAGACAATGAAATAATGTTGTGGTTGTATAGCCAATGTAAGAATGGTTCTCACTATAAATATATATATATATATATATATATATATATATATATATATATATATATATATATATATATATATACAGGATTTGGCATAAAATAACCAACAAGAGTTAATATGCCATAAAATCCATCCAACCAACCAACAAATTTTTAGCTATCCGATTTTCATTAGAAGTTGGAGACTTTTTCTATTTTTGAAAGCTAATCATTTATTCTTAGTTAAAACTAAAAATAAATAAATAAAATAAGAAAAAAATAATAATTATAATAATAATTATTATTATTATTATGATCAACAACAACAACAACAACAACAACAACCACCACCACCAGTTAGAGCTAGTGTAAAAAACTTGCAAGGAATAAAATAAAAGAACTTTCTCTCTAGTGGATTTTGCTATTCCTGGAGGCCATAAACAGAAAATAAAATTAAAAAAGCAAAAAGATAGACAAGTACATGGATCTTGCTTGATAGCTTAAAAAGCAGTGAAAGATGAAAGTAACTGTTGTTACTGTGCTCTTGGAATGGTCCCCAAAAGCCTGCAAAAGAGACTGGTCAAATTAGATATCAGAGGAAGAATCAAGTTTATCCAGACAATGGCTAGAATACTTAGAAGAGTCCTGGACATCTGAGAAGACTTGCTGTCACTCAGATTCCTGTAAAAAACATTACCAGTTTAAAATGGTCTGAAAACTCATCAGGAGTAACATAATGATATTAGCCGCAGTTGTAGTATATCATGTTCTCTTTTCTAAATCTTAGTAGTATTAATAGTATGATGATTATGTTCATAAAAGCTTACTAATATCTTTTTGAAATTTTTTATTCTTCAAAACAAGTGTTTTTAATATAACAGGTCTCTTTAATTCAAATTGATCTGCTCATGTTTTCTAGCATATCATATATGTTATCTTTTACAGACTGTTTTAAAAATAATTGAACCTTTTTTGTTATATTCATTATTGTTTATTGGCTGATTTGTGCATCTATACATTGTAGTCAAGTTCTCATTATATTTGTTAACAGCAAAGATGGCACATTATAGTCAGATTCTTTTTTTTTTCATCATACTAGTAAGTAGAGTTGGCGACTGTTATCAAGGGCAACCAGAAAGTTCCCTTTTCAATAGCTACTACACCGAGAAGTAGGGGAGGGCGCTACTCATCATACTAAAATACCAAAACTTTGAGAATAAACCAATTTCTGTGCCAATTTGCAAATGAATAATAAATTTGTGACATCTGCACTTATGCTGAATGTAATTTTTTTTATCATCCAAATTCTCAGTATCATGGAGATAATGATAAAATTGCTAATCAGAATCCTTTACTACTTTTTAGATAGAAGTACCAGTATCATTATGGACAACTGGTAACTATCTAATGCTATTCAGAATCCTTCACTTCTTTCTGAATAGAAGAATCAGTAACCTTATGGACAACTGTTAACTATGAAATGCTATTTAGAATCCTACATTCTTTCCGCAGCAGAAGTATCAGAACCATCTTGAATCACTTTTGCAACAGGAATCTTCATAATTCATGGGTCATCTAGTCAGTATTCAAGTTTTTTTCTTGATTATAATCAATTGTTTATAATCTTTAACTATCATTTATTGAATTGTAACCTTTATGTTTACCAGTTTATTGTTCTAACCATTGAGCTACCCTAGAAAACTATATTTAAAAAAAAACTATAGACAAAAACTGAATTTGTTTTTTTGTTTAATCCAAAGTTTCTGACTTTGCCAAAAGATGATTTTTTTTTTGGTTTGTTTCAGTCAACTTTTTGCAAATTGAATCAATCCCATTTGTAGAGATTATTTCCATGTAAGTTCAGAAAATTAAAAAAAAATGGTTTAAGTTTGACATTTCTTGAATTTTTTTTCTGTTGTTGTTGCATTATTTTGCCCTGAAAGAAATAGGTGTATAACATGAAAACATGTTTATGATCCTTTTTAAAATGTAAAGAAAAAAATATGAGTAAAAAAGGTGAAAAAAATTAATTTTTAAAGGTTATTGAATTAAGGGTTAAAAAAGGAGAAAGTATATCTGCCATATTTGGCATTTCAGAGTGAATGAAAAAAGTTGGGAATATCTCATCTTTTGAGAAGAGAGAGAGAGAGATAAACAGAGAGTGAGAGAGAGAGCATCATTTTTAAAAATCCATAGCTTTGCCTTTAAATCCAAAGTTGTAACTTTTGGGGAGATAAAATCCGGAAAATTTATTTTTGTAAAGTTCAAATGTTATCATGTTGAAAACAGACACTTTTCTTATATATTTTTTAAAACCAAACATCTCTTTGATATTTATTTAAGAGAAATAGTATATATATATATATATATATATATATATATATATATATATATATATATATAGAGAGAGAGAGAGAGAGAGAGATAAGATACACAAAGGTGATAAGAAAAACAGGAACATTTCTTTGTATTTGTTTATTTTTTTAATTACTCTCAACTAGTTTCAACCTTAGGTCATTGCCAGGAGAAAAGTTTTTGTGAAGAAATTTTTTTAGAAAGTTTTTAAAATACTTGATATACCATAAAAGAAGCAACAAAAAATGAACTAGTAGCACATCATATTGATTTGTGGAATCTGTACACTCGTGTGTGTGTTTGTGTGTGTGTGTGTGTGTATGTGTGTGTGTACACTATCACCCATTAATAAGTATACCTAACTAATTTTTATGAATGGTTGAAATTTTCTGAAAGCAAAGATTCCAAAATTTTATTATTTCCTGTAGAATATTACACAGAAAAATAGATTTATATCAGGTATTATTTATTAGAAAACTCTACAGTATTGCAATTCTGTTATGGAAAATATGAATATGGACCAATCCAAAAATAACAGTACCCCTTATATACAAATTTATTTTTGGTTACACATTTTCAGTGCTGTAGAGTTTGTTAATAAATACTATTGCCTCATAATAACCATTTTGATTTCAATTTGCCACAGAATAAAATACTTTTATCTTTGATTTCTAAGAAAATTAATTTTTTGTATAAATTTGTTAAGGATATAATTATTTATAAACAATACTGTATCTAGAATGTATGCTTGTATATATATATATATATATATATATATATATATATATATATATATTATAAATTGAATTACCAAACAAAAAATGTATGTATATATATACATATATATATATATATATATATATATATATATATATATAAAAGAGGTTTTTGGTTCTTACTAGCTCACTAGGTGAGTTAATGGAGAACCAAATGTTGCAGTATTGTTAAATAGTGCTCAATATCAATGATAGAGAATTTACATATATATATATATATATATATATATATATATATATATATATATATATATATATATATTACATTGTACAGTCTGTGACCTAGGGTTTCATGCATTTTGCAATCATCGGACAGAGTGAAGATTAAAAAAAAAACGATTAATATGGTTGTTTTTTTTGTTAAAAAAGTTGGGGTTATTTTTGGGAAATCTTCACTCTGTTGGCGATTGCAAAATGTATTAAACCCAGGGTCACAGATTGTACCATGTAATATATATATATATATATATATATATATATATATATATATATATATATATATATATATATATATATGCATACATATATATATATATATATATAAAGTTAGCCTGCAGTGCAATTGGGAAAATGCATTTCATATCAAAATGCAACAAAATCTATATAAGGTTATAGACTTATTAATACACTGACATTTATTTTTATTTTACAAAATTCAGCTTATTTTCTCTCTCTCTCTCTCTCTCTCTCTCTCTCTCTCTCTCTCTCAGTTGACCATAGTTGAGGGTGACCCAAAGGCTCCCTTTTCAATTGCTACTACACCAAGGTATAGGGGAGGGTGCAACTCCATTCCCTGGATTGCTCCACTTTACCCTTGATCCTTACCTTATAATGCTGAGTGTTAAGCAAGGTGGCATCAAGTCTCATTTTTTGAGTTTTTGGTATGACTCAACCTGGGAGTGAACCCCAATCTCCTGGACCATTGGCAAACACTCTACTCATTAGGCCAATATATATATATATATATATATATATATATATATATATATATATATATATATATATATATATATATATATATATATATATATATATATATATATATATATATATATATATATATATATATATATATACTCTCACACAGAAACATATATATATATATATATATATATATATATATATATATATATATATATATATATATCCTAAAAATAAGAAGCAATACAAAAAGCAAATATTGGAAATAAATTTAAAGTGCTTGCATGCTTACAAGCAGAACAGTAAAAAACTAAAAAGATGATTACTTGCTTTCTTATTACTTCTTTGAGAAATTCCTTGTGGTGAAAAATCCCACAATTATCAGACCATAGGAGAATAATTTCTGTGACAAGATCAACTATTGAATAAATATGAAGATATTCTGAGCCTGAAGTGTAAGAAAAAGATGTATGGAATAAGTGGAGGGGAAAATACCTCGACTTGTTGAGTCAGAAGTATAAAGTTGTGAGAGGCATCAATGAAGGGGTGGTTAGAGGAAGGACAGTGAATGCTTTGAGTTGTGGAGTACAAAAAAACCCTATAAAAATGTAAAATGTATAGAAATATATATACACATATTTATTGATGTATAAATGACCATATGTATGCACTAATACATAAATACATATATATGCACAAATACATCCATGCATCCATATATATATATATATATATATATATATATATATATATATATATGATATTCTGACATGATCAGTGACAAGTGGTAAGAATGACACTACCATCTTGTAACAAGTGCTCAAGTTAGAGCCAAAGCTATATGAGAAGATTAGCTTGCCTGAAGTATGTCATATGTTTCTGTTGAATGCAGCAGTTAAAGGTAAGAAAGACTTTGATGAAGGTCAAATTCTCATGGCAAGGTGACTAGATCAGAGTATTTCCAAAATTCCACAAGGATACACTGTAGAAAAACAGCAAGCTAGTGGAGATAGTAAGATTGTTTGTACAAAGGTTCTGCACTGGGTCTGATTGTTCATGTGGAAGGTACTTTATTATATACCAATTACATCAACATCACTGAAAACTAGGTACACTCCTTCCTGGCTGAAGTATTTTATGATTGCTATGATGTCTTTTAGTAAGTCAATGTGTTCTACCATACTGTATGAGTTGTATGGAAATAGTTGCAGGAATATAAAAATGACTGTCCTACGTTGCCTTGACTACCAATCTTCTCAAATCTCAATCTCATTGAGCATCAATGGAATTTGTTGAACCATCAAGTTTGATCTACTGAACATTGAATGTGTAACTTGGAGTAGTTAAAGAATCTGTTGTTAACATATCTGAAAAGCAACCTTTAGAGACCGTGTAGAGTTTGTGTGTCTTTGGGTAAGCGCTGTTTTGAGAGCATACGGAAACATTTTATCAACATAGCAAACAAAATAACTTTCATTCAACAGATGCATATTCTATGTTGCTAGTTCATTTTTGTCCCTTCTTTTATAGAGTGTCAACTCTTTAAAAAACTATTTTAGAAAATTTTCTAACAATAATTTTCTTCCCCCAAATTTTTCTCCTGACAAGTGACCTACGGTCAGAATTCATTGAGCACAATCAAAAAATAAATAACTCAAAAGGAAACATTCTTTTTTATCTCATACCTTTTGTTCATCTCTCTCTCTATCAATAGCCCAGTTGGCTGGGACTGTAGAATACATGCAGACTGCATCTCTGTGGAGGGTAAGATCTCTCTCCAATGAGTGTCCTAGATATGACACTAAACAATCTGATGCTGAGGCTCTAGCCCTGGAGCTTTGGAGAATGAGGAGTTCTTTTTTATAGCCATTGCTCCCAGGTTCACTCTGACCTGGACTAGTAGCACCTGATAGGGTCCTATCTATGGGTCAAATATAACTGTTTTACAAACGATGTAAACAAATGATTTACATTAAGTGAATTATTAGAAATAGAACTGTTTGACCATTTAACTGTGTATAAACAAATGACTCATGTTTAATTTTAATGGTTAGTGATACATAGCAATACTTGGAACAATTTAACTATGAGCTAACAAATGAGTAATGTTAAAAAGAATTATTAGTGTTGATTAGTAATACTTAAAACTCTTTAACTGTGTACCTAAACTGAATTGTTAGTGTTACAAAGTAATGCTTGAAACCATTTGACTGTGCAGATAAAATTACATATGTTAGATAGCAATATTTGAAACTATTTAGGTGAGTTCAAACAGATGATTAATACTAAATAGAACTATTTATGTTTGAATACTTGGAACCATTCAACTGTGTGCAAACAATAATAATACTTGGGTGAAAGCAAATTATCTCTGACTCATTTAAAAATAAGATTACAATCAAACTATTTACTTGCAAATTGTATGTTTAACTATTTAACTGTATGCAAAAAATTGAGCTTTAGCTAATCTAAAAATGTTATCTACAAATTTAGTGTTAACAAATCATATATAATATGTATAAAGAGGATTTGGCGTTAAATAATCTACAAGGATTAATATGCCATAAAAACCCATTCAAACCAAATGCTCTCTCAATGTATGTATATATCCATATATAATTATATATATATATATACCAAGTATTGAATAATCTAATAGAGTCAGAGGGTATCCACATGGTGTCATGGTTTAAGTGCTACTGTGGAATTGTAGTAATCAAGTTCGAAACCCCAGTCATGCTATTACATTCACATTTGGACAAATACCCTTGGGAAAGCTATGAACCCCCTTATATATGGGTTAAATAGTACCACTACTGTTCTTCTAGAATGATGGATTTGGCATAAAATAACCCAAGAAGGTTGATATGCCATTAAACAACAAAATAAACAAACAAATCTATTCAAGTCACAAACATGGAACACTTAGTAAGGACTTAACTCTTTATATGAGTAATAGTCTACCAGTTCTAATTGCTAAAAACTGTTCCATTGTGAGTGTCTCTACTTCACTCATTTTTTTTCTCTCAGCATGTTTCTATTTGTATCTAGCCGCACTTGTCTTTGTACACACACACACACACACACACTTATATATATATATATATATATATATATATATATATATATATATATACGTGATTTAAAAAATGTTAACCCTTCTAAGGGAGTACCTTCAGAAAAACATTATTGATATCCTAGTGACCGACTGAAGAAGATTCCAAGAATTAGTCGACAGGGATGGTAAACAGGTGGAGACCGTTTCAAATTATAATACAAAACTATTCCCATAGAAGTTGAATGACTTTGCGAGGAGATAACATAATTAAAATAATTCAACAAAAAATTGACGTTTACTTTTGCAAAGAAATAGAGGGATGATTACAATTTGTCAAATTTTATTTTCACTTAAGGAAACTCTACTCATAGTAACAGACATAATAACGATTATATAGTTTAACTGTATTTCAACTAATATACACACATTCACTTATTCAGAGATTCAAGAGTAAAAAGAGTAGTGTATATATATATATATATATATATTTGGTGGGTGGTGTATGTATGTGTGTGTATGTGCTTATATGTATATATTTTGTAATAGTTGAAGTTATTTTCTCTCCCAACTTCTCTTCTTTTTACATTGTACAAAGAATATTGAGTCGTTATTAGTCATTCTACATCTATTCTACTTGCATCTTTCATCTGTAGAGGGTATTTTTTACAAATACATAAAGTTTTTAGTAATGAGACTGCAGTGAGGAAGTGAGAAAACAGGTATTTATTTTATGTTTTAACCTGGTCTACTGATGGCAAGTATCTAAGCACTTTTCTGTTTTAAGAAAAAATATTTTCATAATGATTTGTTCATTTTATTATATGTATCATCCCAATAGGCTGGGGCAGTAGAATACACTGACTGCATCTCTGCAAAGGAGTAAGACCCCCTCACAAGTATCAGCCTTGGAGATTTGGGGGATTTGGAGTACCCCTTCATTGCCATTGCTCCCTCATCCAAGTGGACCCAAAGTGGTGGTACCTGATTGCATCCAATCTATTAGTCAAATAGAACAAACTATGAGTGCAAACAAATGATTGATGTTAAATTGTGACTGTTATATAGGAATACTTGAAAGCATTTGTGTGCAAAAAAGAGCTCAGGCTTATTTATGAATGTTATTTGTATAATATGTTTACAAATCATATATTTATATTTGATATACATGTATAAAGAGGATTTTGTATTAAACAACCTACAATGTTTGATATACCATAAAATCCAACCAAACCAAACCAAACCAAACACTATATACATAAAACTTTTGTTTGTACAATGAATCTTATCTTGGAAAAACTTTGACAGCAACCCTTGATACAAGTTGAGACTGAGAAAACAAAATACATAATTATTAGTTAACAACTTATGTATCAATAAAAATGATATACTATTGTGTGTGAGTATGTATATTTGTGCATCTTTTGTCTCTAAATTGGCAGATTTATATTTTCACATTGTGTTTCAACCAGTTTGAATATCTGTTTTTTTCGTGGGAATTTGCTAATTCTAGATATGAAAGCTTTTAATCATATAGTTGTACATACATTACTTTTAATATAAGGTCATTTTTATTTTGATAAACCTGTGTCCACTCTGTTGCATATGTATATTTCACCTTTACTTAAAATGCTATTTAGTACTATACATAGTAGTGTATGCAGTAGACCCAATTATGAGTGTGAAATCCAAAATGGTCACATGATTGATTCAGCCAATCAAAATTAAGATGTAAAAGTCTTCAAAAATAAACTTTAACAAAAACTATTAAATTGGAGAAAGAACAACTAAAAGTCTCGCTCTGTATACTGGCTTCGCTAAAGCCAAAAAGAAATTGCAATTTTCAGAATTGATTGTCAAGACTTCCTACATTGATTAGAAAGCTGAAAATTTATCTTCCCTAATCTGTTCAATAAAAGAAAAAGCAAAAAAAGAAAAGTTTTTTTTTCTTTGTGTCAAATTCTAAGCTCTGAATACTAAATGGAATTTGGAATGGCACCAAGTGCAAAAAAAGAACAAAAAAAAGAATTTTTTTAAAAAGAGAAGAAAAAAATTTTTAAAAGAAATCTTTTGAAAGTAGAGAAAAGTAGGAAAAGGGTTTGATTCTCAGCAATTGAAGTCTCTTTTCAATCAAAATTTAAAGTGAAAAGTTGAATCAACTTCAACAATTTTTTTTTTTTTTTTGCTGATGGCAGTATAGAAAAATTTAGGACTTGGATGAATATCAGTTAGAATAGTCTTTGGAACTATGGAACAAAAAACTTTTGCTACTGCTGCAACTGCTGCTGCTTCCATAGGAGGAGACCAATTTGTCTATAACCAATTATTATTTATTATTCCTGAGAATTACATTTTAAATTTCTTATATATAAAATTCAATTTTTATCAAATAGTCCTTATTTTTTAAAATATTTTGCAACCTTTTTGAAAATTTTTCATGTTACATCATTATATATATATATATATATAAGTCAGCTGACCATAGTCAAGGGCAACCCAAAGGTTCCCTTTTCAATTGCTACTACACCAAGATATAGGGAGAGTGCTAATCCTTTCCCTGGATTGCTCTACTTATCCTTGATCCATACCTTATAATTATGAGTGTGAAGCAAGGGGGCATCAAGTACCATTTTTTGAGTCTTTGGTATACATTATTATTATGATTACCATTATCATATAGAAAGTTCTATGCTAGGAATATTGTTGCATGAGCACAGTGGAGTGGAGTGATTGCAAAGTAGTGAAAGCAGAAGTTTTAGAGAGATGGACCTATCGCAAGTTTCACAGACAACACGTGAATGCATGCAGTCTTGAGAGACTAGAGACAACCACTTAGAAGACCTCTCTGATGATGGGTCAATGAAATTGCCAAGCAATTTGGGCCAATATCAAGGGGAAGGGCAAGATTTAAAAATAGAATGGAAGCTCATTGTGGCCTGCAATGAGAAAAACATCAGGAAACACAGCCAATAAAAGGATCTATTCATCTTTTTTTTTACAGGACAGGTAACGAAATACAGGAACATAAGATGCTGAAGGTAAAAAGAAAGATTTGAGTCAAAGGATAAGAAATCTTTGATATTCAAAGGGTAAGTAGAAGTTCTTGGCCTAATTACACTTTCCATTGATATGGTTCAATGAGAAACAAATAAAAAAATAAATAAAGGTTATGCAAACTAGTACTATTCCAACTACAGTAACAAAAGAACACTCAGATTTTAGAAAGTAGGTTAGGCTGAGAACTTTTTAGCAACTCATTGTATTGTCTGATATGAATAAATCTCACTTGATAGTTTCATATTTAACCCTTGAGAACTGGTATATATATATATATATATATATATATATAATCAGAGTTCACTGAGAACACAGATTCTTTTGACTCTCATAGGCCTTTCCTTTTGGTTGGTCCTCAAAACAATATCCAGTGTCTGCTCAGAGCTGATGAATATTAGTTTTTGCTGACTGACCAACATTGGTGTGTCCATGTGTTGGAGTCCATAGGAAAATGTTGCTCATGAGTTTCTCCTTACTTCTCTAGTAGTGCCCTGCATGTGTTGTTCATCTTACTTGGATGGTTTGTGAAACGGGAGGTAAGTGGCCGTATAGCTGTTGTTTTGTAGGGTGTTTTGTAGTTTGTTCCAAACAGTACATTGCATTTTTGTGTAGTTCCTGTTAAGTTCTTAGTCCATGTGGTGCAGACATATAGTAGTACTAACAAGGTTACAGAGATGTATTTCTTCCATCTTTACTCTGTGCATGGAATTAAATGCTTTAGAAAAATCTAGAAATAAGTGTTGCCTCAAGATTTTTTCACATACTCTTTCAATGATGCAATGAATTGTCAGAATCAGTGAAGTTGTAAAGCCATTCTGATTTTTACTTTGCACTTTCTCAACTTTAGGTTGGATATGATTGAGAAGCTGGGAATTATAAACCAATAACAATAAGAGTTATAGTTCTATGGTTCTTAATGATTCCAAGGTTGTCTTTCTTTGGAAAGCAGAAAATGCAGATTTTCATCCATTTCTCTATTGTGTTTTGCTTATACATGATGTTGCATGATCAAAGAAGTATATAATCAAATATTCATATCTTCTATACTCCAGAGAACTGTGTCTGGTTCATCCCTAATGCAGTGTCCTAATTTAATGTCTAGTTGGTCATGGATAATTTCTTCAGTTGGTTTGACTGTGATTTCAGGAGAGTTTCCGAGTAGATTCTTGAAATGTTCTTTCCACTTCTTAAGTCTCTCTTCTTGACTAGCAACTTTTAGTTTTGATCTACAAAATTTCTGATTTTATTGATTTGGGCTTGAATGTAATGAATTGTCCTTTTCTGTATGAGTTAATTTTATTTTTGCTCATTGATTTCTGTTGGATTTCTTCTTTTAAGTAAAGATACATTTTTCAAGTTATCCAATTTTCTTAGAAACGTTTTTGATTTCCAGAGACTCTACATTTGGCTTTTGGTTTGGTTGGTATGCTCTCAGCTGCTGCTTCTATATCGGCAGTAAAAAAAATGTTCATATTCCTCATTTGGCATATGCATTTCAGATGTCGACTAGAGAATATCAAATCTGTTCTCTACAGTCACCAAATAATGATTGTATATATTGTTATTGGTAAATGAGGACCAGTCATATCATAAAACCTTATTTATTTACTTTTTATTCCTATTTTTACCAAAATGATTCTGTGATCTGAAGATACTCCTTTAAAAGAGGAGTAAGATTCACAGTTCCTAGCCATGTTTATCCACTTCTTGTTTATAAAGTTGTGCTTTTGAGCAATTTGGGTAGGTATAGGTCCATAGTTTCCCTTTCCTTTTCTGAAATTGTTTAAGCATACAAGCCACTTCTAGAGAGCCAACTTCATTATTGATATATACAGGGTGTGAAAGTAAAATATGGAATAATATTTAAAATGTTTGTCCAGTTTATGAAAAAAAAATATGATCAATCTAAATTTTCATGATTAGCTCTATCATTCAAGCACTTTTTCATTAACATTCAGCCCAATATGAGTGAGCAAGAAAAGAAATGGCAAAGAATCTATGATTTGCTTAACACCAAAACCAAGCCAAAAAAAAATTTCCCAAATAATTGGAATTTCTTTATGAACTCTATCAAGCACACACCTTAACCCCCTTAATTACACTATATGGGGTGTTTTAGGAAACAAAATAAATGCAACTTCTCATCCAAATATTGGTTTTCTTAAGACTGCTATTGAGGAGGAATGGAATAAAATGTGTGAAGAATTCATTTTGAAAGCATGCAAATCGCTTCAAAGGCATGTTGAAATGGAAAAAAATGACAGCCTTATTGAGTAAATTTAATGTTTTGTGTGTATCTTCTTATTTTATTGTTTACTTATTAGAATCAAAATTGATCTTATTTTATTATAGAGTCCGTTATTATCATACTAGAATATTGTTAATTTTGCTTCCACACCCTATTTATATATATATATATATATATAAACAAACAAATCATTTAAAGACCTTTTTCTCAAATCAAGAAAGTGCTCAAATGCTCCCCAGCAATGCAGGATAAAACCTAAAAGAAATTGATATTTTACCAAGTTATGTTGTTTGCATGACTAAAATTTTCATGTATTAAAGATGAGTTTATCAAATAAAACATAAGAGAGCCTCAGTCTGAGTTTCATCTGATGATTGTAATATATATATATATATATATCACTTTTTGCTCACAGGTTTTTATCTAAGTTTATTGAAAAAATCTATCTTTTTCGCTTCCAGATTTCTGCATATAGCATGTAACATCATGTCAATGATATATATTGTTAGCTGCTCCAGGAAAATCATTACTTTGTCGGCCTTTATCACTATTAATGCATTGTCTTGAATCATTCTCTAATTCACTACCAATGTTAGATATCTTCTTATATCCCTAGCAAGATATCTAATCATCCAATTCCAAGGAATTGATAGATATTTTAATGGTTAAATAAGATAAACAAACAAGAACTTTAATTACACTGCGATTCTCAATAAACTGAAAAAAAGAAAAAGATTTTAAATATGAGATCAGATAAAAAATAATGCTAGAAAACTAAGAAAATTTATAAAGTTAATGAAAAAACATAAAATTCCTTGTAATTTTTTATTTCTAAAAAAAAAAAAAAAAAGAACCAAAAAATATATAAGGTAAAGAATAAATTGTCACAGTTTTAGAAATCAACTAAATTTTTCTTATAAATGTGTGAAGTTCTTTTCATAGCACTTCAACCATTACTTTTAGGGATATATTGAAAAGATAAGTGATTCATCAAGATATAAACATAGATGTATGGATAAAGGCCACTCATACTGAAATAAAAAAACAAACAAACAAAGACTTCTTTGAATCTCTCTCTTTCACTCCCTATTTTACTCTCTTTCTTGCAATCTCCACTTCTTTGTTTTTTGGTTCTCTCTCTCTCTCTCTCTCTCTCTCTCTCTCTCTCTCTCTCTCTCTCTCTCTATCTATCTTTTTTTTCTCTATGTATATATCTCGAAATAACTACTTTAATTAAAGCTAGAAATAAGATAATCAATGCTTAATTTTATTTGTATATATTAAAATCAACTCTTGTTCTTAACTAAAAATGATATCTTTTCGTATATCTTCAACTTTAATTCTTCTGTCACAGCACTGGTATTTAATATATGGTGGATATTGTGTATGGGAGCATAAAAGTAAATTATAGAGAAATTCTTCTTGTATGCATTAATCTGACCTCTCCACCATGAGAAAGATATGACACAAGGTCAAATTTAAACAGGTTTTGAATTTACAGTTTTCCTTCTCCCATACTAGTTGCTCTACCAAGACTAGAGATAGCAGTCTGCCAAACAAATTATTCATAGCTAAAAGGAGAATAGTTGGATTCATGCCTTTTCATTGAAAGGAAATGCTTCTTATAAAGGCATTTTAGTTTATTTACTACATTCAAATTTGATAAAGGCTTATTTTTTTTTATATAAGATCTTGTTTCCAAATATTTCATATCAATTTTTTTAAGTGGAAAAGTCTGGTAAGGCAGACCACATCTGGATGGAGAAGAGATCAAGCTACTCCCTCTGGGATAAATTCCATGGAAACATTTACTAGAGGGTGAGAAAACTGAAAGAACCTGCACATATTAGCCTCATAGTTAAATGTATAAGTCAGGCCAGTGTTGATTTCAAGATAAAATGAATGTTTTTAACTTGGCAAAGAATTAATTGAAAAGTAACCTTATTTATAAAATAAAGAATTCCATGAGTTATATGAAGCTGTAATGAACAGTTCTTGACCTTACCAAGAAGGTAATGATCTAGAACCATGATATGTATATGCTATTCCATATATTCACCCTGAAATTCAACACATTTTCAAAAACCGTTCTCAAGTTTCTTTAACCCGAACAAAAAAAAAGAAATTTAAAAAAAGGTATTTCCTATCTTAGTTGGACAGAGAACCTTTTAACTTGCCCAGTCAGCTGGGATTGTAGAATACACTGACTGCTTCTCTACAGAGGGGTAAAACCCCCCAACAAGGGTCCTGGATATTACACTAAACAATCTGATAGTGAGGTTCCAGTAATGCTGGAGCTTTGAGGAATGTAGAGTACTCTTTCATTACCATCACTCCCAGGTTCACTTTGGCCAAGAGTAGTAGCACCTGATAGGGTCCTATCTATGGATCAAATAGAAATAAATAGTGTACTTATGCTAAACTAAATTGTTTGAAATAGAACTGTTTATATGTACAAAAATGGATCTGGGTTTAAATAACCTACAATGGTTGATATACTATTAAACCCAACCAAACCCAAAACCAAACTTTTCAACACCTCTATACACAGTGTTGTGTGATTAGACCCAATGTATTCATTTCATTATTATAATATTCTATAATTTTATTTCTGTTGTTTTTTGGGGGTTTTTTGTTTTGTGTTCCTGAAAAAAAAAAGAAATCATTACCTCCTTCTATATGGATTTTGCACTAAAAAAAAAAAAACAGGCTCTAGAATCGATTGGCTTGAATGTGATAATAACATAAGTAACAAAGAGAATGAAATCAGTAATTTGAATAATTGTTAGGATGATAATGACTAATCTCAGAATTACAGAATATTTCTGGGAATGATGATGATGATGATGATGTTTCTTCTTCTTTTTCTTGAATTTACCCAAACTCACTGTTAGGAACAGGATGTGACACAAGGTTAATTTTTAAGCAGAGTACAACTGGTTTAAAATCAGAGTTTTCCTTCGCCTTGATTGGTTAACTTACTGTTTGAATTTATATATTTAACCAACCCTTTCATTACTGGCAGGATGTGAAATAAGATAAATTTTAAGTGCAGAACAACTGGTTTAAATTCAGAGTTTTCCTTCATTTAGATTGGTTACTTAAGCAAAGCTAAAGAACCCAGTCTTTCCTACTATCTACCCATAGCTGGAGAGAGAAGAGATGGATTGATGCCTTCCTTAATGACATTCGCATAAAGTGAAATTCAAACAGCCTTATTTAGGTTTTGAGCTCAGGTTGCTGATTTCATTTCTTGAGATGATAACCATTATGCTAAGTTGCCTCCTTTTGATCTGAAATTAAACAAGGATGATGGAAACTTATCTCATTGGAGAACTTTAGAAAGCAGGAGTTGCAATGAAACTGAAAAGATGATAAATTTAGGATCTGAAAACTCTAAAAAAAAGTGGCCAAAAACGGAAAGAAAAAAAAGCTACATTACCCCCCCCCCCATCATCTATGGCTGTGCAAACATTTCATGAGGAAGACAAAAAAATTGCAAATAGAATAACATTATAAAGAATACATATGAGAAAAGAAACAGAATAGCAATTAATAATTGTCACTCAGAAAATTCTGAATGAACAAATGTATCATGGCCAAGATAGATAGGAAACAGTGGAATGAATTGGCTGAAATGTGGTCACAACAAAAGGTACTGCAGAATGGAAATGAAAACATCAATCATATGTAAATGCAACAAATTAGTCAAGAAGGAATACAAAAATAGACATGATTGGGTAAAAAAAAATCCTTTGGGAATTGTGCAACCACCTGAAATTTTACCATGTGAATGGTACTATGCAGAGGCTGTCATCATCATCATCATGTTGCGCTGCCAGCATGGATTTCCCTGACCCTCTCCCGCCACCTACCTCTATCATCCATTGCTCCCGGGAGGTCTTCAAGGCTACATCCTGTATCAGCACAGAGCTGTTGTATATAGGTTCTAGCTGGTCGTCCTCACTTTGCTCGTCCATGTGAAGGGGTTCACAGGAGTATGTTGCTTATGACAATGAAAAATATAAACTTTACAGTTGGTCTAGCAACTTCAATATGACTTTATTATATATATATATATATATATATATATATATATATATATATATATATAAGCTACAAAGATTATTTTTTAGGGTATATAGATATGTAGACATGTGAATATATACATGTATCATATATATATATTCATAGATATATGTATGTATTAGCATATATGTGTGTGTGTGTGTGTGTGTGTGTGCATAGATATATGTATGTATATGCCTTATATATATATATATATATATATATATATATGTATGAATGGAAGTAAATAATGGAAAGGAAGTTTACAATATGGAGAAAAGTTAAAAAACTAAGTAATCAAAAGTGAAGAATTTGTTATGAAGGAAAGTTGGCATTATATGTTCTGGTTTTAATGAACCTTCATCAGGACTTTAGAATGGTGACACCAAGTGTTAGTTTTTTGAAAAAGAATGTTGATTAAACAACTGAATGATTATATGATTTTTCTTTATATATACTATCCCCCCCCTTTTTTGTATTTTAATACACATCCATTGTTGTTCTATCAACACTTGGTATCATCATTCTCAAGTTCTGATGAAGGTTCATTAAAACCAAAACGTTTAACATTGACTTTCCTTCACAATAAATTCTTCACTTTTGATGACTTTGTTTTTCACTTTTCTCCATATATATATATATATATATATATATATATATATATATATATATATATATATATATATAGCACCATAGCACCATCTTGTTTAAAACATGAACTCTGTTTTATCTGAGTTCACATAGAGGCTTATGCCTCTTGCTGCCAAGCTCTGCAGCTAAGATTCAGTTTGTCCATGCATATTAACTAGAAGCACTAGACCATCTGTGTAGTCTGTATCCATGATTATTTCTGTGTAGAATCATATGCTTCTGAAGCCTAGTCAGCTGGGGTTGTAGAATACACCAACTGTATCTCTGCAGAGAGCTAAGCCCCCCCCTCCCACCAATGAATGTCTTGGATATGACACTAAACAATCTAATGGTGCAGTTCCAGTTATGCTTGGGCTTTGGGGAATGCAGAGTGCTCCTTCATTGCCATCGCTCCCATGTGGGAGCATCTATGAATCAAATAGAATCATTGGACATTTAAACTGTATGCAAACAAATGACTTATGGTAAATTGAATTGTTTGAAATAGGGCTGTTTGATCCTTTAACTGTGTGTAACCAAATAAATGTTTTAATTGAATTGTTAGTGATACATACCGTTGGGGTGGACTTATTCACCCTCAATCTAATGTGAAAAGTTACCCCATTCAAGGAGAGAGCATTCACCAGAGTTAGCGAAGGACCGAGTAACTGAGTGAGCAGTAAGTAGTGAGTGAGTAACGAGAGTGAACAGTGAGCCTAGAGCGAGGAGCAGAGAGAAAAAAGTAAGCCAGGCTGACACAGCTTGAAGTTGAGCAGAAATGTGTGATTTACTCCTGTGTATTGAAGCTTCTAATTGTGCATGAAGAACATATTATAACACATAGCAATACTTGGAACTATTTAACTTTGTTAACTTAGGCAAAATTAAATCATTAGAAATAGAACTGTTTGATCATTTAACTGTGTGTAAACAAATGACTGATGTTTTAATTGATTGTTTATGATACATAGCAATAGTTGGAACCATTTAATTTTATTAACTTATACTAAATTGAATTGTTAGAAATAGAACTGTTTGATCATTTAATTGTGTGTATCTACATAATGTGTTTACCAATCCTATATTTAATACATGTTTACAAATCATATATATTTAATATATATATAAAAACAGGATTTGGAATAAAATAACCAACAATGGTTGATATGCCATAAAACCAAACCAAACCAAACCTCTGCTTCTTGCTTTTATAGCATGAGACCATGTTCTTTAATTAGATCTATTGATGTAGAATATAATAAAGGCAGATTAGAGATAGATACGGTGTCAATGTATCTTTTTTTCAAAACTTCAGCAACAATGTCAAAAAAATTAGTGTCACCATCAGGTGAGTGAGCCATTGCTTTTATGTTTTTGTAGAGCATCATTAAAACAGTAACCTAGGAGAAATCGGCAAACAATAATATGGCCTCATCAATTCTGAAATTAGTACACCATTTCACATACCTTGGTAGTAATATTTCATCTACTGAAAGTGATATTAACATTCACATAAGAAAGGCATGGATAGCTATCAACAGATAGCTATCCATATAGAAAATAATGTGTAGCTGTGTCATTATTATTATATAACTGAAACACTTGAAGAAAAAGCTAGATGAGAACCATGCAACAATGTTGCATGCTGTTTTGAAAAAATCCTGAAGCAGCACACTGAAAAAAAAAAGGCAGCTATACAGCCACTTACGTCCCATCTCATAAACCATCCAAGTATGATGAACAAGACATGCTTGGCACTGCTGAACTAACACACAAAGTTCTGCTATGGGCTCCCACATGTGAATTCACCAGTATTGGCTGACCTACAAATACTTATATTCATCAGCTCTGTGCAGACACTGGATACCATCTAGAGTACCTGCCAAAAGCGATGGAGGATAAAAAAATGTCGAATAAATCTCTGCTATCACAATAGATTTATTTATATATATATATATATATATATATATATATATATATATATACATATATACACACCATTGGCATAATGGTTACAGTGTTTGCCAATGGTCTGGTAGACCGTAGTTCAATCCCGAGTCAAGTCATACCAAAGACTCAAAAAATGGTACTTGACACCTCCTTGCTTTACACTCTGCATTATAAGGTATGTATCAAAGGTGAAGTGAAACAATCCTGGGAAAAGAGAAGTGCCCTTCCCTACACCTCGGTGTAGTAGGTATTGAAAAAGAGCCTTCGCATTGTCCCCGACTATCAGCCAACTTACTTACTTATATATGCCAACCCCTTTGCACAAGTAGGATGTGACACAAGATCAATTTTTAAGCAGAGTTTGAATTTAGAGTTTTCCTTCTCCTAGACCAGTTGCCATACCAAGGTTAAAGAGATCAGACTGTGCTACAATTTATCATTAGCTGGAGGGAGAATAATTGGATTTGCACCTTTCCCAAGGGTATTTGCTATTTGTAAAAATGTAAACACATCCAGCATTTGAACTCAGTTTACTGTGTCCATTTCCTACAATGATAACCATTACACCACAATCACCTCTTATACGTGTATATATATGCATATGTATACATATTTAAGTATATATGTATATACATATATATGTATACATACATGCATATATACACACATGTATATGAGTATATGCACATATATTTATATATATATGCATATATCCATCTATATATATATATATATATATATATATATATATATATATATATTTTCATGTTTTTGATTTATATCAAAAACAGATAACAGGATGGAAATAAATTTATAATCCTAATGTGACCAGTTTTGTTTTTTTCTTAAAGAAATTATTGTTCTGTAATGTCAGTTATATTGAGCTCTTTACCAGGAAAATTTAAATGTTCACTGTTGAATGGTTTTTTTGTCATGATGGAATTACTCCCAACTCCGGTTTAACTGGACCAAATAATACTAATATATATATATATATATATATATATATATATATATATATATATATATTCATGTGTGCATGTATTTGTGTGTATATATATAAATATATATGTATATATATATATATATGTGTGTGTGTGTGTATGTGTGTGTGTGTGTTTTAATTTGAATGTATATGTGTGTCTATGTAAATATGTATGTATTTACCAACTCCTCTGCACAAGCAGAATGTGACACAAGGTCAATTTTCTAAGCAGAGTTTAACAAGTTTGAATTCAGAGTTTTCCTTCTCCAAGACTAGTTGCCATACCAATATTAAAGAGTTCAGTCTGCTCTGCTATTTGACCGAAAGCTGGATTTATACCTTTCCCAAGGGTACTATTGCTATATGAAATGTAAACAGGTTCATCCAGAATTTGAACTCTGGTCACCGTGTCCATTTCCTATAATGCTATCCATTACCTCGCAAGCACTTTCTCAAGTAAATATGCATATATATAAATATATATATATATATATGCTCATGTATATATATGTTTATATATATATCTGCATATATATATATTTATATATATAAATATGAATAACTATACATGAGTGTTTATATATAAAAGTATATATATACATATGCTTGTAAATATATATATATATATATATATGTATATGCATATCTGTGTATATATATATATATATATATATATATATATATATATATGGCTGGTTCTGTTTATTAAAAGCTAGACTTGCTAATCATATGAGATCTCATGACAATAAACTCTCAAAGACTTATTTTACAAAACTACTTCAGCAGCAAACTGCAGGTCGCTTATGTTAATTCTCTGACAAAGTATATGAGTCTACAGCAGGTTTAAGAAGTCATATGAAGGTGCATGGGAGCAATTTCAATGGAAAAGACAGCAAATTCATTTGTCACACATGCATTAGGGCTGTGCAAGGATATAATTGGCCTGAGGAGTCACATGCACTCCCAAGCATACTCTTAGGAAAACGAGAAGATGGACTTCTTTTGTAAAGAAGTAGCAGTAACTAAGACATGCTGGGCACTGCGAGAGAAGTAAAGATGAACTCATAAGTAATTTTCTTATAGGGACTCTTGCATATTGATGCACCAGGGTTGGCCAGACTGCCAGGACTTGCATACATTGAGCTCTGTGCAGACATCAGATATCGACTAAAGGATCTGCCTGGAGTGATGGACAATAAGGACAGATGGTGAGAGAGAGAGAGAGAGAGGGTCAGAGAACTGTGCTATCAGCATGACTTCATGATTGCATATATAGTTACTATGTGTGTGAATATATATATATATATATATATATATATATATATATATATACACGCATACAGTACCTATATATATATACATATATATATATATATATATAAGATCTGAAGAAGTCCTGTTAATTTTTTTTTTTTTTGTATTTTCGATTTATATCAAAAACACATAACAGGATGGAAATAAATTTATAATCCTAATGTGACCGGTTTTGCTTTTTTTTAAAAGAAAATACATACATATATATATATATATATATATATATATATATATATATATACACACATACACACACTCCCATAGTAACTATATTTATAGTCAGAGAAAAAATACTGCAAGATATCTTTCAGTATTCACAATATCATTTCAAATTGTTTTTCCAAAGATACTTTTAGATTTTATAATAATTATACTCCTTTTGAAAATTGTTGAAAGTAATGTATTTTGAAATTGATAAATTTTTCATGAGAATATTGTAAAATCCGTTTTCAAATATCCAAACCACTTTGAGTCTGTTCAATAAACCTACTCATTTGATTCACAAAGGAAGGTGTCATATCACATGAGAACACTTGCTATTGATATTTATAGTGTTTGATTATAGATTTTAGAAATGCTCAAAGTTGTTCATTGTAAGGTGTAAAACAAAAGAATACAAAAATTTTGTCTGATCTTTTAGCTCAAAAGCTAAAGTAATTCAACTTTTATCAGTTGTTCAACTGAACTATATTGTTTTACACACTTATCATAATGGTTATCAGTGACCCCAGTTCAAAACCTGGCCAAGGCTGTTTGTATTTGACTTCATACTAATATTCTTTGGAAAGGCTTGGATCCATCTGGTCTCCCTCACTCAGGCAAACTGAGTTCTGTAGCCTTGGTTAGATGACTGATGTAGAAGGAAAGCTCTGAATTCTAACCAACTTTACTCTGCTTAAAAAACTGATCTTGTGTCACATTCTGCCTATTGTGAAGGGATTGGGTAAATACAGTGTTTTAATTTTTTCATTATTCTTACTATCAGTAAAAATTATTGAATCATTGATATATTTGGCTTAAATTATGCATTTATAGTAATAATAATAAGCTAGACCCATGCAAATTTCACTGTTCGATTTATACATACAGATAGCATTACATTTAGTTTCATGTATAAAATATCACAAAATAAATTGAATAAATCAAACAGGTAAAATAAACTATTAAAAAGAATATTTTGTACATTTAGAATTTAAGTTAAACAATATTTCTTATGAAAGTAATTCTGCTTTTAGTGCTCTAATTTACTTCAATGTTGGATTGTAATAACTTTGACATCAAAAGTTTAAGAAAATAATTTTTACAATATAAACAATTGATATTTATTGATTGTTACTACATTCTAACATTTTTCACTTCATTAATATGATATCTGAGCATTTATGAATACATGTTTGCTTTTAAAGTATAGTTAAATTTTTAAAAATTTCAGTAGTATTTCTGTGAAAGTGAAAGTTTGTTGTAATATGGAGTGATAAGTTGTGGCTAGTGATTCAGTAATGAGCCATATGCTGATTAAAATTGGTTTTTATAATGTTTAAGGTCATGGTTATCACAAGCTCTTCAATATATGGACTAATCTTCTGATACTTATATATATATATATATATATATATGTGTGTTTGGTGTATGTATATATATATATATATATATATTTGGGAGAGCTACCGAACAAAGAATTAATTTTTGAGAACTGATTTGCCTGTTGACCCTTGTAGTAAAAACATATTTCTTGGTAGCAACATCTCATTAATTAAAAGTGATGTCAACATACACCTAGCAAAGATGTGGAATGCTATTAACAGGTTATTGATCAAATGGAAGTTTGTTCTATCCGGAGGTGCCCGTGGCGTAATGGTTATTGTCATAGGAAATGAACACAACGATACGAGTTCCAATCCTGGACGAAACTGACTGCATTTCACATAGCACTAATACCCTTTGGGAAAGGTATGAATCCAATTATTCTCCCTCCAGCTATGGGTAAATAGTAGGGCAGACTGGGTTCTTCAGCTTTGGTTAGGCAACTAGTCTAGGAGAAGGAAAACTCTGAATTCAAACCTGTTAAACTCCACTTAAAAATTGACCTTGTGTCATATCCTGCCTGAGCGGAGGGGTTGGTAAATAAAGAAGTTTGTTCTATCTGATAAAATGGAATGAGATTTCTTCTTAGCTGTAAATGGATTCATACTACTACATGGATGTTTCACATGGACATGAAACAAAATGCATTGAGAAAAAGCTACATGGGAACTACACCAGAATACTACAGGCTGTATTCAACAAATCCTGGAAGCAACATCCCACAAAACAACAGCTGCCCCCCATCTCACAAGCTACTTAAGTAAAACAAACAAAACATGCGGGGCACTGCAAGAGAAGCAAGGAGAATCTCATAACCAATGTTCTCATATAGACTCCTGTGTTAGAATTGTGTGCAAATCTTTATGTGTGCTTGTAAGTGTGTTTGTGTTTGTGTGGGTTATTGTTGTGTATTATTGTGCGTGGATGTATAAATGGTGTTTAGTATATGTGTGCGTGAAGATACATATGCAGCACAATCCTAACAGTTTTTTGATTGTATTTTTCAATTTTTTCATTTTTTTTCGTTATCTGACTGATGATTGTTGTTTGCAGAACTTCATGAAACCAAAGGTCATAGACAAACTTCCATGGCATTAAATATACAAAATCAATATATATTTATTTATTATTATTGTTTAATAGCTCTATTACAGATATTGAGCACTCTCCAAATTATATCGCACTTGGTTCGCCACAAACCCACAAAGTGAATTTGTGACAACCAACACTGTTGCAATATATATATATATATATATAATATGTTTACTCTAGGTAGAGTACATAGATACTACAATCTGACTGAGTTAGGGGAGATTAATCCTTTGACCTTAGGCAGAGCACAGATACTATAATCCAAGAGAAAAGTATCATTCTCCATGGTGGTAGGGGTGGTAGTAATAATAATAGCTATGGTGGTGGTGGTGATAATGAACTCAACAACTGTGAGAGTAGTTTCTTTTGACATTTTGGCAATAAGAAATTAATTTTTTGGAAAATCAATTTTATCTATCTGCAGAAAGATTGTTAAAAATTTCCCACAATGCAAGCTAAAATAAAGGGTATAAAAAAACAGTGGAAAAATTTTGGAAAAAAATTTTTATGAATAGTCTATCCCCACTTCTTATCAGTAGTTTCAAATACCAGCAGAAATAAAGAATTTATAAGTTTTACGCTTAACAATGGTCCCAAAATGCTAGAATAGTGATGCTGATAATTTGGATAAGATAAGGAGAAGCCATAAAGTTGTTTCTTTAAATGAAAAGGTGAAAATTATTGACTGACTAAGAAAAGAAAGAAATATTATGCTGATGTGGCTAGAATAAAAATAAATCTTTTAATCCATCACAGAACTTTTATGACTGCGTTTTATTTTCTTTTTAGTTATAGTCGTTAATCTTTTATTGTGCTAAACTTATAAATCAAACTGTCATAAATCCACTATCACCTAGAAATAGGTGTATCCCTATTAAGTAAAACAAAAAAATTGATTTTCTTCTCAAGTAACCAGGATATTTCTTGTGACAAATTAAAGAATAAAAACAGCTATCATTATATATCACCAAATTCAAAAGTATTGAAACTAACCAAAAATAGAATTGCGTAAATATATTTACTAGGTGTCCTTATTTTTGGATCAGGGGTGTTAGTACCTGTTGGGGTCCCATCTATGGGTCGAATAAAACTGTTAATCATTTACTATGATTGAAATCATTTAACTGTGTGCAAACAAATGATTGATATTAAACTGAGTTTGTATTAGATAGCAATACTTGAAATTACTTAACTGTGTGACAAACAATAAATAGCAATACTTGAAACTATTTAATATTGTGCAAACAAATGAGCTCTGGCTCATTCAGAAATGTTACCCACAAACTATTTGCTTACAAAACATATATATATATATATATATATATATATATATATATAAAACAGCATTTGGTATTAAATAACATACAAGTGTTGATGTAGCATAAAACCCAACTAACCATTATTTTTGGCTAAATATATATATATATATATATATACATATATATATGTATACATTTTAAAATGGGTGGGTCCACAAATAGATTTGTATTTTATTTTTAGGATTAAACTAGTACCTTCTACAGACTACCAAAAATTCACAAGTCCAAGCAAATAAAAAAACACAAAAATTCAAATATATAGAAATTCCAAACCCCAGTGAACTCAAAATTAGACCCATTGTAGCAGGCCCGTCATACCCGACTAACAGACTTACCAAACTAATACACATTTTACTACAACCTTTCCTAAACAAAATTTTAAAAAAACTATATCAGAGACAACATTGATTTTTAAAACTCCATACCTCAAAAAATTGACCCCAACACTCTCATTGTCACATTTGACATTACCAACCTATACAGCAATGTCCCCCATGAATTGTGAAAAAATCCATCACATTTTGGATAGATAAATACCCAGACACATTACACACAAGATTTAACAAAAAATTTATCATAGAGGGTATAGAAATAATCCTTAATAATAACTCCTTCCAATTCAATAACATTAACTATATCCAGACCCTAGGAACAGCTATGGCAACTAAAATGGCGCGAACATATGCTACCCTAACCCTAGCATATTTAGAAGAAAACCTATATGAAATAATAGGTAAAAAATATGACAACAACATAAAAGGAGAATTTACCAAATCATGGAAAAGATATTTAGATGATTGCTTCATAATCTTGAAATGCCCATGAGGAGACATTAACAAATTACACAACCTAATACAAAACCTACACCCCAAAATAAAATTTACAATAGAACACAGCTCAAAAGAACTACCATTTTTAGACATCCTTATAAAAAACGTAAATGGCTAAATCATCACAAATATCTACTACAGACACCCAACAATACCTCCACTTCAAAAGCCACCACTCCCCAAACTGTATAAAGTCCCATCCCTTACACTCTAGCACATAGAATACGCACAATAATCATGGATAAAAACTGTAAAAAAACTCACCTTAAAGAACTACACACAACCCTACACCAGAAAAGATACCCAACAACACTAATAAGTAAGGGATTCAAATTGGCAGAAAAAATACCACAAAGAGAATTACAGAACCCGAAAAAGCACAACAATGAAAAACCCCTAGCATACGTTGCAACCTACAACAAAAACAACCTAGAACTATTCACAGAAATAATTAAAAAAATCTAGAAGACCTTAAAAACACTGACAAAATCAAAGACATACTAGACACAACAAAAATTATCAAAAGTCAGAGACAACCTAAAAATCTTTAAACAATACTCACCTCTTTTATATTCGGAGAAAACACAACACATGGGGTTACCAAATGCAATAATAAATGATACAAAATATGTGATATAATTATAGAAGGAAAATCATATACCTTTACAAATCCAGAAATAAAATTCAAAATAAATAAAGACTTAAGCTGCAACTCAAAAAACGTAGCCTACATAATCGAATGTAGCAAGTGTAAATAAATATACATAGGTTCAACACAGACCCTCAATACAACAATATCACTTCACAAGAGCAATATTAAAATAACAGAAAATAGAAAATTAAATCTATCAAAACACTTATATGAATGTAGTCAAGGTGAATTTTAAATAATGCCCATATATTAAACTAACGACTCTACATCAAATAAAGGAAAAGAAATTTAAAAATAAATTTTAACCAAAGTTGAATAAAACATGAATCATACACACACACACACTCACAAATGGACACAAACATCCATATATATATATATATATATACACACACACACACACACAAAAATTATTAGTAAAAAATAATAACCAGTAAATTTCAAACCACACTACCACACACACACACAGAAAAAATAACTGTGAGAGAAATCTGAAACCATTCTCTCTCTCTCACACACACACACACACACACACACACAAGGACAAAACATATCAAATACCTATGACTCATGACTAAAGAGGGGTAAAGCAGACTTAGGTAAACACACTCTCAGAAAAAGTGAGGAGTGACCTCTATATAAACCCATAACCAACAAAACCATTCAAACTGCAAACATGAGTGAGTTCAAGTCTCATTGAGTACCCCAAGTTTGTATTTAGTGAATGCATTATCTGAAAATTAATATCTATTAAATCTGCTTATCAATTATAGCTTTTGTTTCAATTTTCTTTTTGCCTCTGCTTATCTGTTTATGATTATCATAAGAGAAAGAGAACATGTCTTGAATCACACTTTGAATATATACTCCATGAATGAAGGGAAACTACTTATATTTCAAATGTAAATATGTAAATGAAAGTTATTTTGTGATACCACATTGTGCTTTTAAAGTAAAATAGCCATACTATCCAAGTTGTGGATGGTTCACAAAATTTGATCTTTAACCTTTGAAAGGTCAATTGTTGTTCTTTCAACAAAATACTTGCATCTAATAGCAGCCTAAATAGTAAAATTAGTTTAAAGTGGTAAAGAATTCTTTGCCCTTCCTAGTATTTAATAAAAACTAAAAAAAAAAAAGTAAATAAATAGACTCATATAAGATCAAACATGACAAACATATATGCACGTAAATATATTGCACTGTGTGTATATATATATACATATATATCTAAGAAATATATGTCTGTCCATATAAATAAACTGATACAAGATCATATATGACAAACACATATAAATACATATATATGTACACTATTATGTAGCACTGTAAATACATACATACATACATACGTACACATGCATATATGTATATATCCAATGAATATATGTGTATGTGTTTATATAAATGAATATGCATATGTATGTATACATATTAGAGTGTGTGCATGTGAAAACTAATGAAGAACATAAATAAATGGGCTGATATAAAATCATACATGACTAACACATAGATATACAAATGCATACATACATTCATCCACACACACACACACACACACACACACACACACACACACACACATTTATATATATATATATATATATATATATATATATATGAATGTTCAATTACATACATATATATATGCAAGTGTATATATATATATATATATGCAAACACAAAAAAACGGATAAACATAAATATATCCTCTAACACACTTAATATCCAAGGTCTATCTGTATAAATACAGATACATATACATACATATATATACACATATATATATATACATATAGATGTGCGTGTTTTTGTAAGAATGGGCATGTAAATTGTCTATAATCTTATGCAGACATTTTTATTATTCTTTTGTTTATTAAATGCTTACTCAAGCCACAGATACTTGATATAAGTATATATATATATATATATATATATATATATATATATATATATATACATCTGTGCTTATATTTATATCTCTTCAGAGAAAATACAACTATATATACCTACCTACCGATATATATATATATATATATATATATATATAAAGATAGAGAGATCAATGAATCTATATGTATGTAAATGTACAGAGGATCAGTGGGAGACTAAAAATGCAAGGGGGTAAATGAGAAAGTTGAATGAAAGATGAAAAGAAATTTGTTTCAATGAACCTCACATAACAATACAGGTGTTTCAAAGATGTGATTGTAAATGCTTCCAAAAGCACCAAGTATATTTTATTTTATTTTTGGCCATCTCTAAATGTAAATCCAGTCTGGATTTAATAACTATTCTCGGTTTTAGTCACATCCGACTGCAAATGCAAGCATCTTGCTTTGTACATGCCAGAACATTTGTGGCCTCACCCAATCACATTTTTTCTTCCCAGTCAGCTTTGTTGTTTTTGTGTCGTTCATTTGTGTGTCCATCTCTCACTTCTTGAGCACATTCCATTTTACTCTATCTTCAGTTCTTATGTTGTTGCTTTTTTTGTTTTGTTTTTTCTTTCTTTCTGCTGCACCTTCTTCTTTTTCTTCAGTTTGCCGCTATCTGATTATTTAACCATTTTACGTAGCAGATCAATGTCTTGTAGAAACCAAAGAAGTTCAAAAAAACTTTTCTGGAGTTTTCAGAATTCTAAAAATAAGGATGGAAGGAAGAACTTTTAAAAAATTGGGTGTTGGTAGTTTTTTCTTTTTTTTTTAGACAAATATAAAAAAAGGAAATTATCAGAATGTAACAATGTCATGAGTATAACATTTAAATGTTTCCAGTGGTGAGGCTCAAGTTCTGGAGATCAGAGGAATTTGGTGTCATCCTTTTATTGCCATTACTCTGAGTTCCTCTTAAACACAGTGTTCAGGTCCCATCTGTGGCTCAAATAAATATGTTTGAAAATTATTTATAGGAATATTTGAAACAATATTACCATGTGCAAACAAATGATTCTTATAAGTATTAGTTACTTAAAACTATATAATTGCTTGCAAATTATTAGCATTAGATAAGAATACTTGAAATCATATAAAAATTGTGCGAGTTATTTCCATCAAGAATAGTTACTTGAAGCTATTATTGTTTGCAAATGATTATTATTAAATACTTGAAACCTTAATAATTGCTTGAAAAAAATAAAGACTGACTTTGACATTAAATATGCCAATAAGAGTTGACATACCACAAAATTAACCAATCAACAATGGGCAGAAGGTCTTGTTTGAGTGGATATAGATTAATCCAACTTCCCATCAAGTCAAGCAGTGAGGCCATACATAAATTGAGACTCATGTGTGGTTGTCCTAAGAAGTGCCCTCTACAGTATTCCCCTCTTCTGGTGCTTCAGGCATCAAGCAATAAACATAGTCCAGCTAAGCAGATATTGCCAGGGAAGAAGGCCCCCTGGTGTTAGATGATCCACTTACAGTGGCCAATGCTAGGATAACCCTAGGTAAAACTAAGCAAGTATATCTTAGTTAAGTGGACATTGTTAAATGTCTTCTGGTGGTAAAAAACAAAAACAAAACAAAACAAAACAAAAAAACTAGTCACTCAGTTTTCTCAAATATTATTGAACTTTTATTATTTTTGGAGTTTGGTCCGGGGTATAGATTCATGGGTATTCAGGACACTTTTCTGGAGGAGAGGAATTTGATGTTAACCATTAATTATAACTCTATATAGAATGTATCCACAAAGTTATCTCCTTCTAAGCTGCAGACTTACATTTACCTTTAATTCCAGTCTCTGTCCCTTACACTTGGGTGCTGTATTTATGACTGTACAATTACTGGAATGAGGCATTTTGTTTACTCTACAACTCCTCTGTAGGTCTTTTTCAGTAATGTCAGCACTTCTTCACTTAGCACCCAAAAACATTGTGTCATTTCTAGGTCATCACATGTCACACTTGCTGCATGTTACGACACAATACTCAGTGATATCAAGCTGCTATACTGCACAAAGAACATTGATATATAGTCTAAGTTCATTAGAAATATAGTTTATTTTATATATTCATTTGCCAAGCATTTTTATTGTAAAACCAAACTTATAAGTATATGCAAAATAAACCTATTATATGAAGAATTTTTAACTGTTAGAAAGTCAGTTCTGTTCTGTTTCTCCTTCTCAGTATCTGAAATATTGATAAATGGTTGATTAGATATTTATTGGTTTCCTTCATTTTAGCATTCAGAAACTTCCAGATTATAACACTTAGAATAACCTCTTCAATCAGTAACACTTGTATTCCTTTTTGACAACAGACAGTCACTTGTTTTTACTAATTTTTTTATGCAATTCTATTGTATATTTGATTTCTATATTAAAAACATAATTATAAAATAATAATCAATTTCTATATATCAAATAATAATTAAAATTTATACTAAAACCACTACTGTAACATGATAATTATACATATGAAAGCTCAGATCATATTTACCCAATCCCTCCGCTCGGGTAGGATATGACACAAGGTCAATTTTAAAGCGGAGTTTAACAGGTTTGAATTCAGAGTTTTCCTTCTCCTAGGCTGAAGAACCTAGTCTGCCCTATTATTTACCCATAGCTGGAGGGAGAATAATTGGATTCATACCTTTCCCAAGGGTATTAGTGCTATGTGAAATGCAATCAGTCAGGTCCAGGATTTGAACTCGTGTCGCCGTGTCCATATCCTGTGACGATAACCATTACACCACGGGCACCATATGAGAGCTCAGATCACTCAGTACTATTTTTATTAATTCCTGACAGCTGAAAACCTTTAATTATCTTTAAATCTTTAATTCCTGATTTGCAATGTGCCATAAAAAATTAAGTTAAAAAAAGATCTAAATAAAAAACAAAATGCTGAATCATCAAATTCCACCCCCCATTATTAAGAATATTTACATAGTTATTGCAAAAAATGACTAAAGCTAAGTAATAGACTGATATAGTACTTGTATTATGCTATCTTTCAAATGGGGAGGACCTGCTTGCCATGAAAATCAGTATTCAAGATCAAGCAAATGCATCGGAGTCAAATATTCAGTGAATTTATTCATAAGAGCAGTTATTTCTTTGTTACAGCAAGTGATAACCACATGATATCTGGTGTCAGGGTGCATTTAACACCCATGCTCTGGGTAGGTAAAGAGCTAAATACTGTTAATTTTTTTTATTGCACTCATACAGCAAGCATAAAAATAGTAGCAACAACAATAGCAATAATATTCATAATCAAAAAAAGGAAAACAAGACTATGTGTGACTGACTGTGTGAGAAGTGTAATCCACAAGGAATTGTGCAAAAGATTAAAATTTGATCATACTGACAAATGGTGTATGTACAAACGAAAATTTGTCCTAGAGAATGAGACACATAAGATTCTCTGGAGTTTTTTGATCCAAAAATCTCACTCAATCCCAGTCAGAAGACCAGACCTATTTTTAATCAAGGTGAACTTGTCATCTGGATGATTTTGCTGTTCTGGTAGACCATTAAATGAAATGAAAGAAAGCAGAAATATAAATGAAAACCTGAATTTTGTCTGTGAGCTGAAAAAGCTATGGACCATGAATGTGACAGTGATACCAATTGTTGTTGGTGTATTTGGAATGGGCTTGAATAGGAAACTGGAAGAACTGGAGGTAACAAAGGTGAAATTGAGACCATCCAGTCTAAAGCACTATTCTGCTGGAATACTTAGAAGAGTTCAGGAGAACTGAGAAAACTTGTTGTAACTCAGGTTCAATTGAAAAACCTTCACTTAAAACTACTGTGAAAAACTTGCAAGGAGTGAAGAAACAAAAACATTAATAATGATAATAATAGTTCCCAAGAAACTAGGAAAATGATGATGAACTGGAGATTAGAGGAAGAATTGAAATCATTTAGACCACAATACTACTAAAATCTGCTAGAATACTTAGAAGTCTGCTGGAGATCTGAAAGGACTTTCTGTCACTCAGAGTCTTGTGAAAACCCATCTGTTAAAACTGATGGGAAAACTCTCAAGAAGTAAAAAAATAAATAAAGATAATAATAATAATAATAATAATAATAATAATAATAATTGTGCAAGAGATTAAGATTTGACAGTACAACCGAATAGTATATGCACAAACCAGAATCCATCCTAGAGAATGAGACAAATCAAATTCTTTGGAATTTTGAGATATAAACAATAACTGATTCTTGACTTGAAACCCAGAATTTGAACTAATTAACAAGAAAAAAAGAACTTGCCATCTCTTGAATTTTATTC
>OY757913.1:44326232-44411232 GCA_963585895.1 Sepioteuthis lessoniana
CTAACTAATATACTTATTAACTATAAAATTTTAGTATAACTTAAAACATTCTCTTAAACTAGCCATGTTTGATTGTAAGGAATATATTCAAGAAAAACATGCTCAATATGTTTTTGTCTCTTTATGGTATATAAATTTTAACTAATTTAATATTTACACATGTCAGATACAGCATTTAAGATATTCATGGCTGGAAATTTCAATCATTCCTATTTTCCTTATTGTCAGAAGAAACATGAACATTTTTTTTATCTGTTATAACATCTTCTTGTCTCCTAATCTGTCTTATCAACATCCAAATGAATAATTCTAATATAATCTTTGATAATACCTGAAAACTTTCCTAATCTAATTATTAAATGGCCACTTGCGCAAGGTAAGGCAAGGCTCCTCAAATGAATTGAACCTTTGGTAGCCATTAGGCATATATATGTTAACAAAAACAAAAGTGATACATATGCATTTAAAATTCCCTTGCTTACACTAGTTTCCTCTTGGCTCTGCAGTACAATCAACGGTTGGTGTAAAGGTCTGCTTGGTTTTGATCCTAGCTTTGGGAATCTTGCATGTCTAACCACACTGAAGAGTTGTGAAACAACGAAACAGTCTGTGGATTATATATATATATACTGTTATGTCTGAAATTATTCATACCCCTAAATAATTTTTGAATATTTTTTAAAAAAATATTTCAATATGAGAATTTTTTTATGATGCTTATATTGATATTTTCTAAGTTATTCTAGAATACTACACAAAATAAATGTTTTGTAGAAAATTTCATTTTGTAGAAATAAGATACAAAAAATAAAAATGAAGCATGTCCATATTTATTCATACCCTCTGCAATCATTTGCTGCAAAGCACTCATAGTCAAACTAAGTAATGTTATTGGATTATTAGTGTATTTTGATTGATTAATGGTGATATTCATGCTAATTATGGAGCATTTCTACTTAGTTTATTTTGCGTTAGCATCAGTAAAATATTCCGCTTGCAATTTAGTTGCATAAACAAATTATGTTAAAAAAAAAAGGAGGTCTATATTGAGTTGACAAAAAGTTGTAAATACACATTAGAATGGTAGTGGCTATAAATACATTTTGAAATGATTTGATATCCCAAAATCAACCATTCAAAGCATCATACAGAACTTTAAAAAGGTTAACAAAACGTTACATCAAGTGTATGGTTGCAATGAAAGGACAAAATGTTGTATATTGACCTACAACCAGGCCGGGTTGTCAAAATAGGAAATGCACCTATGTAAATAGCCGGTGCATCCAGTCGAGGAATAGCAGAGTGTAGCCTTGACCATGGATGGGTTGAATAAGTGCAATTTGTGATGCCCACAAGAAGGTGGGTGTTGAACTATTATATAGCTCGGTGAAGACAGGAAGTCAGTTAATTTGGGGACCAGACCAGTTGGAGACAAGTTTGGTAGAGAAAGCCAGCACCCAGCAGAAGTAGCCCGCAGGCCCCCAATTGAGCAGTTTGGAGATCAGACCAGTTGGAGAGAAGATGCTGGACTGAGGAACATGACCCAGAGAGGCTGGGCCCCCAGGTCCCCGGTTGAGCAGCCCAGGAGAACGGGAAAGAAACACTGATGGCCAATAGAGTAGGGGTCAATATGTTGCAGTTCTGTTCGGTCTCCAACTCCCTCTTACACACAACCCTTTCAAATAAAGTGCGAGGTATATTTTTCTAAGAACAGTGTTGCTCGTCTTTATTGTATCATCATTATGTTCTGCATATGGATGTGCATGTAGATGTAGATGTATTATGTGTTTGTATAGTTGGTCATGGCTATATAACAAAAACACAGAGTTGCAAATCAGATGACAAGACAAGTAAAAAATTTAACAACTGTATTAACAAACAAAAGAAACAAAAATGCACTAATAATTGTGTTGGTGGGTGTGAAATTAAGAAGTAAAATGTTCTGTAGTTATTGTAGTAGGAATGAATTAATTTTAAGAAATTTGATGTATGTTGAATGATAGTAAAATTGAGGAATAAAAATCTTCCAATATATGTGTTGGTAGGGGTGAGTCAAAGACTTACATGGTCAACCAAAGTCTATGTCAGGGGGTGTCCTCATGGTGTAATGGTTAAAGCGATGGACTGTGGAATCAAAGTAAGCAAGTTTGTACTCCAGTAGCACTATTACATTCACTTTCGGACAAATACCCTTGGGAAAGGTATGAACCCCCTTATCCTCCAAGCAATGGGTTAAAATGTACCACTACTGTTCTTCTAGGACAATGGCTTTGGCATTAAATAACCTACAAATGTTGATATGCCATTAAACAAAGAAACCAAACCAAACCAAACCAAAGTTTATGTCGACAGGGAAAGAGAATGCTGGAGTGGAAGACGTAGAATGTAGGTAGGGGTGGTGATTCTTGGATCTCCCAGCTTCCACCAAAAGCCGCATTTAAAACTTTAAGACAAATGTTGTGTGATGTTGAATGTTGCAGGTGTCACTAGTCAATGTTCTAGTGTCTGGCTATATGTTCTTTCTATTTGGACATCCAAAGTATCATGTCTTTTATAATTCTCCCTTCCTCAAATCAGATCATCTTTGGGTTTCCTTTATTTTTACCACAAAGGTCATAGATTGGTCGAAAAACTACATTTAATTTTATTTTTTATGATAAATTCCATCACCATTTTACCATTCACTGAGCCTATGTGCAAAGATGCATTCTTTTATTTTGAAAAAATTTCGGCCCCAGTAATATCCAGTGAGTGCCCTCCTGTCCTATTATGGGAATTGCCATTATTTTGTTTGTACCATAAATCAGAAGAAATCTCAATCAGTCACATAACAAAAACCTTACAGGACAAGAAAAAAAAGGAAAAACTTTCACCTCGATCAACGAGACAAGTCGTGCAAGAAGTTAGTAAAACCCTAAGAATTACCAGAAAAGTGTTTTTACGAAATCTCTGTTTGGAAGGAATAGAAATTTTGAGATCAACACTACAAAGAACACTTAAGAAGGAAGGACTTAAAGGATATAGACCGAGGAAAACACCTCTTCTTACTGCAAGACACATAAAAGCCTGATTATATTTTGCCAGAAAATATATTGATAAAGAGACTAGCTTCTGATCATCAGTTTTATGGTCTGATAAGACAAAGACTGAACTCTTTGGTCATAGGGATGTTTCTTTTGTTTGGAGAATAAAATGGCAAAATGTTTAAACCTAAAAACTATCCCAACTGTGAAACATGGCGGTGGGAATCCTATGTTTTGCAGTTGTTTCTCTGTGAATGGAACTGGAAGGCTTGTGAGGGTTGAAGGAATCGTGAAGCAAGACCTATCAGTAAAAGTTCTAAGAGAGAATTTTGAAAAGTCTGCCGAAACTCTCAATATGGGATCTAGTCTGATGTTTCAACACAATAACAACCCGAAGTATACTGCCCAAAAATGTTAAAAAATGTCCAAGAGATAATAAGATAAACATTCTAGATTGGCCAAGCCAAAGCCCAGATCTCAGTCCAATCAAAATTTGAGGGTGGTTGTTGAGAAAAATGTCAATACGAGGAAGCAACAAAAATCTTGTAGAATTAGGAAAAATTGTAAGGGAGGAGTGGTCAAATATTTCTGTTAGTGTTTGCAAGAATCTAGTAGCTAACAACAGGAAACGTCTTGAGGCAGTTATTAAAAATAAGAGCTTTGGAACAATTTATTGAAATGGGTATGAATAGATATGAACATGCTTCATTTTTAATTCTTGTTCATTATTTCTACAAATTTTCATTTTTCAAAAAAATCTGATTTTGTGTATTATATTATTATATCATATTATAACTTACAAAACTTTGGTACAAGCATTTAAAAAACATCTCTTATTGAATTGTTTTTTCAAATTATTCTAAAAATTGTACAGGAGTATGAATAATTTTAGATATAACTGTATATATACAAGGTGTATACAAAAGGAAACCAGACATTTAAAACAATATGTCTATGAGATGTTTTAACATGTTAAAGATTAAAATATTCCGTGTCAGTGACCTTGTTAAAAAAGAAACTTGACAATAAACTACAAAAATATTTCACTGTATCTTATGCATGGGTATTATAAATAGGAACATAATCCCCTAAATTTGCAGCCGTACAGCTTGTCGGTGTAAAGGAGTTGTGTTTAACAAACATCAGTTAAAATAAATGCATTTATAAAACCTATTCAATTGAATAGGCCAGATTATTTTCTAAATATTAAAGTGTATATCATACATAATTTTATGAATATCTAAAAATATTTCATACATTATTTTCTGAAGATTTAAGTGTATTTCATATATCATTTTCTAAATGTTAAAGAGTATTTCAGAGATCATTCTCAAAATATCAAAGTGTATTTCCCAAATCATTTTCTCAATGTTAAAGTGTATTCCATACATAATTTTCTAAATATTTAAGAGTATTTCATACATTTTTTTAACATTTAAGTGTATTTCAGATATTATTTTCTAAATACATATGTGTATTTCACTGAGATTCAAAGCAAGAATATTCTCTGCACTTTCTGAATCAATTAGATCTTTTTATAGTGTCCATTTCAATTTCACTAAATATGCTGTAAGCTTTAAAAGACCATTGATAAGATTAAAAGATTCTGTTTGAAAAAAAAAATCTAAAATCAAAAGGTTTTTACAACCTCTCTGAAGGAGAAAAAATGAAATGCACATCAGATGCCTAAGAACCTGGTGAATAAGTGTCCACTCATTGGTCATTAAAAATGACCAGTTTCTATCTGGAACCTTTTTTATCCTCTTCTGACAACCTTGATTAAATATAGTCTACTAAGCCCAAAACATCAATTAACTTATATCAGAGGTCAGTCAATGCCGGTCTGATCTCCATCATCCATAGTTACTTGGACAATTGTAACTACATGACCATTACACAAAGTGACCGCACATTTAGCTATCTTATTAGATCCTGACCTTCTCTCTACAATATTCAACACAAAAGTGTGTTCTGTCTCATTTTATCTAAGTTACTTCTTAACATAACTTGATATATAATTCCCATCCATTACATTCTGCTGTGTAAATGAACTGAAAATGAAATGCTTCATTGTACTAATGCATAGCATGGTGGAGATTGAACAAATAGGCTCTAGAAAAAGATGCTTCACAATTTCCAGATAAGAAGTTACCAGAAAATTTTGAATTCACAATGGCTGATAAGTCATTCAGAAGATCAATACAACTAGAAGTGCACAAGATTCAAAACATGAAGAGTTTCTCAGCATAAAACTTGAACAATGTTTTATATTAGATAAAGATACAAAAAAAAAGATGTCTGCGTTTGCTTAAATTTTTGTGTCTCTTAAGCTTAAATGGATCTGTGTGATGGTCAAAAGGTTAACAACATGGAAAATAGAGTGATTGAACCAAATTTAAATATTGACTAAAATTGTTTAGGTTCACTTGTGGTCTGAACGATCTTAATTCTTCCTCTGATCTCCTGTTCCTCCAGTTTTTTTTTTCCTGGCCTTTGGAGATCATTTATCTACAACTGGTATTGCTATCACCTTCCACAGCTTTTTCAGAACTCTGGCACAATCCAGGTATTTGCTTATTTTTTCACTCACTTTTTTCACAGTGCTCTGCTGAAATGGCAAAATCCACAAGATGACTAAGTTTTTTTCTTCTTGTTCATAAATACAAAGTAGAAATTGTTTGTGTTCACTTAAGACAGAAGACTTTGATTTAATAGAATGTCAACTTATCTAGGGTCATTTCATGCTTAGAGATTAAGGAGTCACGTTCATTGTATGTTCTTCTCCAGGTTTTTTTTTATGTAGGTTCACTTTCTTAAGATGGTTTTTGTTTTTGAACGCAGTGCTATCAAATGTGAATAATTTTAAATAGATCTATTTGATCCATACATGTTCTACCATGTTAGGTTAGAGTGTGTCTGGGAGTAGTGACAATGAAGGGATAGTCCACACTTCCCAGATCTTGACAACTGGAGCCTCACCATCAGTTTAGTACTTTTCTCAAGGCACCACTCTTTTTGGCTGATCTTACTCCTTTACAGAGAATACAGTCAGCATATTCTAAGTCATGCTGACAGAGCATTAAAGCTTTTGAGGAAGGCATGAACTTATCTCTTCTTTCATCCAGTGATAGCTAAATAGCTCTTTAAGGTTATTTAATTAAGAGAATGTAGCAACTTTGAAGCAACAATATTTCATTTCATGCATGGTTGAGAAATAGGGAGTGTTGGGTATCCTATTCCTGTGAAAACCTACTATTGCAACAGAAACAATGGATAAATCATTAAAGAACAAAATTTTATATGTTCCAAAATGGAGACAAACATAGGCTAATATACTTTGTTACATGAGTGAATCTATGCATGTATATATATATATATATTGCTATATGGATGCACTACCTGGACGCTAACTAAACGGCTGAAGAAGAAACTAGACAGCAATTACACAAGAATGTTGAGAGCAATATTAAACAAGTCCTGGCGACAACACCCCACAAGACACCAGCTATACGGCCACTTGCCTCCCATCACGAAAACTATACAAGTTAGACGAACCAGACACGCAGGACACTGCTCAAGAAGCAAGGACGAGCTCATAAGTGATGTACTCCTATGGACCCCCGCATATGGCCAAGCAAAAGCAGGACGACCAGCTCGAACATACATACAGCAGCTATGTGAGGATACAGGATGTAACCCTGAAGACCTGCCAGAGGCGATGAATAATATGGAGAAGTGGCGAGAGAGGGTCAGGGATATCTGTGCTGGCGGCACGACATGATGATGATGATATATATATATATATATATTGGCATACTTACCCAACCTGGCTGCCACAGAAAGAATATAGCACAAGATGTAACACAAGGTCAATTTTTAAGCATAGTCCAGGCAATTTGAATTCAGAGTATTTCTTCTCTTAGACTAATTGCCTTACCAAGGCTAACAAACCCAGTCTGCTGAACTATTTACCCATAGCTGGGGTGAACAGATGGATTCATGCCTTTCCTAAGGACATTAGAGCAAATTAAAATGCAAATAACCTCATCCAGGATTTGAACTTAGGTCACCAATTCCATTTCCTATGAGGATAACCCTTATGTTTTGTATGCCTCCAACATGTGTATATATGAATATATATTTATGCTTAAATGAAAATGTGGCAAGTTTTGTTTTTCCTTCGGTTTTCCCATTAAAACATTAAATTGGTCAGTGGAGGAAAATTTTAATCAAATACAAATTTAATGTTAAATGATATTCCATTTAATTCTGTAGATCAAGTTAACCTGATCTGAAATCTAATAAAAGAACAATTTCACTTCATTTACCAAAATAATCTAGCTTTATGATTATATATCTTCCAGCACTATTACCCTCTCTCTCTCTCTCTTTCTCACACACACACGCATACACATACACACTGTGTTTCTGTTTTAGTTTCTCTCTCTCAAAATACATACATTCATATCAAAGAGTGTAAATTCATATAAAATGAGTAAATTGTGGTCAAAATTATGCAAAAATTGAAATAACACTGACATCTCACTGTATCAGATATATTTACCAAAATTACATGAAAATATTTTTAAATGCTATAGATTAAATTTATTCAAAGAAATTACCTTTGACTTCAACCACAGCCTCCAGATGAGTTCAGAATATCCAGCAACCCTTTCCATTTGTTTTCTTGTTTAAATTGGTATGCTATTATCCTTGCCTTCAGTACATTTTTGATGTTGCATAGAGTTTTGTATGTCTTTCACTCAACTGTGCCCTGCACATAATAATCAAGGAGAATGCAATCTGAGGAGTTTGGTGACCAAATGTTAGGGATGATATATGCATTTACCAACCCCTCCTCACAAGCACGATGTGACACTGGGTCAACTTTTAAGTGCAGCTTAATAGATTTGAATTCAGTTTTCCTTCCGTTGTCATTGCAAGGTTAAAGAGCCCAGTCTGCTCTAACAATTATCCATAGCTGGAGGCTGAATATTTGGATTCTCACGGGTATTAAGTGCTATGTAAAATGGCCCTCTCAATCCAAGGCAACACTACTTCCTTAAGGCACTTGAAATAGGCCTCTGTGTTGAGTCTGAGAAGATGAATACAGACATAATGTCTGTGGAAACAGAGTAAACCAGCAGTTGTTCTGTGAATTCATCACCTGATTCTGGCAGAAATTTTTCCCATTTGAGATAAACCAAAGCATGTTTCATTGGAGTGGATGCTTGAGTTTCTTCAAATGGTTCCCAGGATGGTATTTCCTCTTATCTTTACTGACCTATGATAAAAATTAACTCTTTCTCATCTTATCTGAGAACAACTAAATGTCTTCATGCACTACCTGCTAGATAAGAACCTCAGAGTTTCCCAATATCCCTTGCAAGTTATTTGATTGATTTGCTGGGATTTTTTATCAATCCTGGCCAGGATCTCACCAACAAATTCAGGAGTTCTTTTTTATTAGAATGATCAGGGTGAGGCTTTCAGGCTGCCATAACTTGTAATCACGATTGGTCTCCTGCAACTCTTTGTGAATCTTTTACACTCTTCCCAGACTAACTCTAAAACACTCAGAAATCTTTTTATTGGATCTCTGACATAAATGCCCAGCAGAAAAGTATGTAATTTCCAAATTTCTGGAAGGGGGAATTGTGTCACAGTACTGCTTTCTTTGCAGATGGTACCCAGCTGACTCTAGCTTGCTGCATGGTAGGTGAAATAAAAAACCTGAAACAAACAGAACACATTTATGAAATTAATAATTTAAAATGTTGACAATTTACCCATTGCACCTTATATATATATATATATATATATATATATATATATATTAGGACTTTGAATAAGTTCTCACTGTCTGTCTGAATTTTTTTAGATGAGGCTTGATGTGTAATATTTTGTGTGAGATTACAACTAACAACAATGAAGATGAGGACCACAAAAATCACACACAAAGTTCTCACTGATTTTTTATGAAAAGTAATGTCAGTAAAAAAACATGTCACTGAAAGTATTGTCCATCGCTAGCCACTACTTTTCCCATCTTTTTGACAGCATTTGAATTCCGTGTTAGAAAAATGACGCATCTTTTGAGACAAACTACGAGTCAACCCATTTTTTGGCGTCTTCATAAGAATAAAAGTGCTGCTAAGCCAGGTCATGTGCCATCAATTGGAACAAGTGATAATCAGATGGAGCAATGTCTGGTGAATATGGTAGATGGAGTGGGGGTGGGGATTACGACCTCCTATTTAAGTGTTTCCAAGTAGGTTTTCACCCGTTTTACAACATGTGGCCAAGTGTTGTCATGTTGCAAAACCACTTTGTTGTGTCTCTGCTCATATAGCCGCCATTTTTTCTTCAATGCTTGGCTCAAACGCATCAGTTGTTTTTGATAGCGATCTCCCATGATGGTTTCAGTCTGTTTGAGCAGCTCATAATAAACTTCACCAAGCTGATCCCACCAAATGCAGAGCAGAAGCTTCGAACCATGAATATTCGGCTTTGTTGCCAATGTTGATGTATAGTCAGGCTTACCTCGCAATCTTCTATGGTTGAGGTTATTGTGGTGTATCCATTTTTCATCGCCGGTCATGATACGATGCAAAAAACTTTTCCTTTTTTGCCATTGAAGCAGCTCTTCACACGTGACAAGACGCAGTTCGACATTTCTCAGCTTCAACTGAATGGTACCCTATATCCTTGCTTTTGAATCATTCCTAATATTTTCAAATGATTTGAAACTGTTGTGTGATCAACTCCTAATGATTCTGAATGTTCAGCTTGTGCCTATCATGAGTGTTCGTGAAGTAATGCCTCCAATTCTTTGTCTTCAAACTTTTTTGGTGCACAAGAGCGTTCTTTATCTTCAACATCAAAATTATTATTTTTGAAGTGTCTAAACCAGACTGCATGTTGTTTCCAACAGATTATGGTCACCATAAGTCCCAACAAGTTGGGCAGAATGGGTTCTTTAACTTTGGTATGACAACTAGTCTGGAAGTCGTGTAATAAAATTCCCCACAAATACACTTTCTTTGGCACGAAATCCAGCATGTTAAACACTATGAAAAACAATGTTGTTTACACTTTAGCAAAATGACATTCACTGAATTTCAAGCCAGCTTATAGTACTTCCATATAGATGCATTACCATTTGAAATTACACGCTTGCAGTTCTGGGAACACCATCTATTGGAAAACAGTGAGAACCTATTCCAGGTCCTAATATATTTATATATATATATATATATATACATATATATATATATTCATAAGGTTACAAGTTAGAATTATCTATGCAGGCCAGAGTGTATGTCGATTGAAACAAAGTAGACTACAATTATCAACAGTTACTACTCATCTCCTCCCAGATTTCCACTCTGCAAACATACTGCCTTCATTTATGCTTCATCGTTTCTTTTTTCTTTTCTTTTTCTATTTTGGCAACTTGTCCTCTGAATTGCCCACTGAATTGTTCCACTGCTTCTTATATTTTGGTGCTATTGTTGTTTCTGGTAGTGGTGATGGTAGTAATGACTGTCCTGATGGAGTAGAAAAAAGTTGGGATAGCATCTTTCGGCCAGGTTGTGTTGATGGTAGCCATGGCTTTGAAGATGATGGATATGTTAGGGGTGTAGTTCTTTGTCACACCAAGACCGAGTTTTAAGTGGGTCCAGGCACAAGGCCTTGGCCCAGACATGCCTGGTGAGCACAAAAATGCCTCTGGCCTTGTTGGCATTCCCCTAAAAAGGGGTGCATCAGCTGCCAGGTGATAAACCTAACTCCTCCGGAGAGGATTAAAGCCTGGGAGGACGCCTCCCTGAGGCTCAAGGAATGGGTCAGTCTCGCCCACAAGACGTGGCTACTGGGCTTCCCCGGCAGTCATATCAAGCAGTCTTGAACGACCAAATATTACCAAAATACAGTTCAATCTCAAACTAACCCCATGCCCTATACAGCTGGTCAGGATAGGACATGTTAGAGGTACAAGACATCATGAGAATTGTCCATCCTATTTATAGATTTACAAGTCAGCAGCAGCCATAGCAACAGGAAGAGGAGACTGATCAATCAGTGATGCCTAGAAGCATATAAAAGGAGGGGCAAATTATCCTCCTTATTTTACCATTTGGCAATTTTCTACTGGCAAGACATATCTTTTGTTTTGAGAATTTCATAATTTGAAGACAAAATGGCTACCTGAATTCTAACAAAAGACTTTGGAACTGATGCAGATCTTCTTTCATCCTCCAAGTCCTTTTGAAACGAAGAAGCTTTTCAAATTTATTTTACCCTGGACAGATGCATTTGCTCTGACTTTTAAGCTTTACCACATATGATTGTTGGTAGTCACTCCTCTTTTGTTGGTGTTCTGTTTCTGGGTTCTTTCCAAGACAGAAGCTCCTCATTTCCCACTATCAGCCACTCCTTCTTTAACTCTCCCATCAAAAACAACACTTTTGATGTTAGCAATGATGAAGTCTTGTGCTCTTTTGTCCTGACTGTAGGTGAAACTATGAAAGTTGAATGTTCAAAATTGTGTTATTGTTAATCTTAGGTTTATAAAAATGTTTCAATGACAAATAGAAATGCTTCAGTCCTGTGTGTAGACATCTCATTTACCACCAGGAACAACTTATTAAAAGCCTTAAACATAATTTGTCTGTTACTTATCAAACAAAAATGTTTCAATTGGTTATAGAAAAGTTTTCAATCGATTATAGAAACATTTAAGTCCTACATTTAGACATCTCCTTTACAAACAGAAACAACTCATTAAAAAACAAGCATGAGTAGTCTGCTACTTACACACACAAACATACTTTACACACACACACACACACACACACACATATATATATGTTATAAAGAAATTAACATAGATTTTAAAATATTCTTATACAGATAAATTGATAGAAACATACATACATACATACATACATACATACATACATACATACATACATACATACTCATCGAAATGAGAATTGGTCTGACAGAATAGAAATAATTTAAATTTTGATTGCAACCATTGATGTTATTACACCTTTTAGAAAGGTGTGAATTTAAATTTCCATGCAACTTTAACCAAAGAAAAATAAATTTACAAGAAAGAGGTATTTTCATTGCACTTGGAACATCTAGGAAGACCTCATCTAACATTTTATTGCAATCATTCTCTCCCATCAAGTTTTCCACACCATCATGAAGTATGCAAAAAAAACTCTCCTGTGGCAAAATTAAAAAGACCCACAATCAATTTTTATTCATTTACGATTGATTGATTGAAAAACTAATTCATTGATTCAAAACTGAGAATAAGGTAATTGAAGATATTTTGAATAAGGTGGGGATTTGAGTAAGTGAAGAGTGAGTTTTGAAAATCAGCAGGGAGATTGCCTAGCAGATAAGAATGCCATATCAAGCAGGTTAATTATTTGTGTGTGTACATCATATCTAGTTGTGAGAAAAAGTAACCCTAGGAATCCTTGATTAAGAAAGTTTATTTTTTATTTTTACTCTACACACACTCAAGGGAATCTTTTCACTACTAAACTTGCTTGCTCAGCATTAAAGTAAGTGAATGAATATAATGGAGGAAAAGGTGGAGAAAGCAGCGAATGCAAATGTAATCAAATCAGTGCTTAAAATTGACAAAAAAGAATAAAAAAAAAAAAGAAAATAACTGATGATGCAAAGCTTACTACCATAGAAAACAGATTTATATATGCATTTACCCGACCCTTTTGCCATCATCAGGATGTGACAGAAGGTCAATTTTTCAGCAGAGTAAAGCTTGTTTTCTTTCTCCTAGACTAGTTGTCTAACCACAGCTAAATAAAAGAATCTGCCCTACTATTTATCTTTAAATAGCTGGGAGGAGAAGAGATGGATTCATGCCTTTCCTATGGGTGAATAGCATAAAGTTAAATGTAAACAGCCTCATCCTAGATTTGAACTCGGGTTGCTGATAACATTACTTCTGACTATAATTACACTTAAGTATACTTCCTAAATTTGTATATGAAAAACACAGAAAGGATTTATATTCTGTGGTGGGATCAAAAAGTTTCCAAAATACTCATGCTAGGTAAGAATTTAGGAGCTTGAATACTGTGGGTTCCATTTAATACAACCTTCAGTCATTTGGACCAATTGCACAAGAGGACCAATTCTGTAAGAACCAATACAAATGTATATAAACATTAGCTAATTTGTTTAATTTACTATCACTAATATACTATTTATTTGGACCAATTTGAATAGTTAATCAGAACGGCTGTGTACTTTTTCTTAAATTCTCTATAAAACCCTTAAAATTTTGTGGAAATTAAGGCATGGATAACTATTGACAGGTTATCAATTGTATAGAAATCTAATCTCTGATGAAACAAAATGAGAATTCTTCCAAGTATTAGCCCTGTCTGTACCACTGCACGTTTACCATCACTTGGGACTCTAATAAAAATGCTTGGAGAAAAAGCAAGATTGGCCCTATACAAAGATGCTATATGTTCTTTTGAACAAATCCTGGAAGCAGCACCCTACAAAACAGCAGTTGTACAGCTGCTGACCTCCCATTTCACAAACCATCCAAGTTATATGAGCAAGACATGCTGGACACTGTTGGAGAGGTAAGGACAAACTCATAAGCAACATTCTGTTATGGACTCCTACACATGGACACACCAGTGTTGGTCAACAAGCAAAAATTTACATTCATCAGCTTTATGCAAACGTTAGATGCCATCTAGAGGACTTACTAAGGAATAGATGATAAGAGAGCATCAAAAGAATTTGTGTCATTGGCATGGCTTGATGATGAAGATAATGCTAGCTATGTCTACATAGGCTAACTCAATCTAGAAAGAAGCTTTTTCTTTTGGAGGTGCCCGTGGTGTAATGGTTATCGTCGTAGGAAATGAACACGGCGATACGAGTTCAAATCCTGGCCGAAACTGATTGCATTTTCACATAGCACTAATATCCTTGGGAAAGGTATGAATCCAATTATTCTCCCTCCAGCTATGGAAAAATAGTAGGGCAGACTAGGTTCTTCAGCCTTGGTGAGGAACCTAGGCTGCCCTACTATTTTACTAGTCTCAGAGAAGGAAAACTCTGAATTCAAACCTGTTAAACTCCGCTTAGAAAAGAATTGACCTTGTGTCATATCCTGCCCGAGCGGAGGGGTTGGGTAAATATGAAGAAGCTTTTTCTTCTGAAATGATTAAAATGACAAACAAAATTTTCTATAGAAGAGAAATAAAAGCAAAAATTTGAAAACCTGTTTTATTTTCCTTAATTTTTCCCTTCGGCCAACTTGAAGGTTTAGCTGTCTGAGACAAGATTTCGACCAAATTACATGTTTGGGTGTCAGAATGCATAATGGATTTTTGCTTTTGTTTTTAAAGCTGTTTTTGTTGAATCTAAATTTAAGAACATATTAATATTTTTTTAATCTTTTTCACATGTATGTATTTACCCAGTCCCTCCATCACAGGCAGAATGTGATACAAGGCCAATTTTTGAGTTTTCCTTCTCCTAGACTGGTTGTCATACCATGGTTAAAGAACCCAATCTGCTCAACAATTTACTTATAGCTGGAGGGAGAATAGTTGGATTCATACTTTTCCCATTGGTATTAGCACTATGTAAAATGCAAACAGCCTCATTCAGGTTTTGAACTTTCATTACCATGTCCATCTCCTATAACGATAATCATTACAGCCTGAGTGCTTGCATGTAATTGTAAATGCCGGCTTACAACAATATGACAAATTAGAAAATGCAACAATGAATGAACATTTTTCAAAATAAAATAGAATAAAATGAAATTAACAAAAGTACATATTTTACTTCTTAAAGCCACAATCAAATATTTTAAACTCATGACTCAAATTAAATATGAAATAATCAAACCCTCAAAAAATATGTTATATTCTGCTTGGCTATGTTACCTCCTTTGCTTTAAAGAAATTTTCTTAAAATACATTTGTTTTATTTTGTTAATTGAACCAACCAGATACTATGTGGATTCCAATGTGGTCCGATTAACTGGAATTCACTATATTTAACTTATATTACCAACACTCTTCTTCCCTATCTTTGCAAACCTTAGCAAAATGAGATAAATAGGAATAAATATTCCTGAATGGAATGGTATATGAATGAAGAGACTGATAAAGAGAAGATAGATTAGCAGAAAGCTCAACTTGTCTGCTGCTACTTTCAATCATGTAATATAATAAAATAACAGCTCTCATGCTATAAACATTCTTGCTGCAAAGCTTGGAGTTTATTCAATCAATTTTTATTTGCTTAGGATTGATTTAAAACTTGGAACAAGGTAACTGAACATGTTTTTGTTTTTTTTAACCCTTTTGATGCCTCATTTTCCAATTTTCAGTAGCTGCCAATGCTGCATTTTCCAACAAAAAAGAACTAATTTAAAACTTTTAAATCACCATAAAATAATCAATATAAATTTTATGAACTGGTGTTAGAACAATAAAAAGAACATTTTCTTAATAAAAATGCATAAATTTTCAGCTTTGTAGATTTTTATATATATATATATATATATTTTATATATAATTATATTATTTTTTATATAATTAGCATCTATAATGCTTCACTCATAAAGCATTTCAGAAGACACATGGACAAAAATTAACTTTTTTATCCCTATATCGATCCATATATATATATATATATATATATATATATATATATATATATATATATATATATATATATATATATATATATATATATATATATATATATATATATATATATATTACTGGCCCATTGACAAAGTGGGTAGAGTGTTCTCTAATGGTCTGGGAGACCAGGGTTCAATCCCAGGTCAAGTCATATCAAAGACTAAAAAAATGGTACTTGATGCATCTTTGCTTATCACCTACTATAATAAGGTATGGATCAAGGGTAAGTGGAGCAACCTCAGGAAAGGAATAGCACCCTCCCCCCTTATCTTGGTGTTGTAGCTATTGAAAAAGGAGCCTTTGGTCACCCTTGACTACAATCAGTTAGGTACATATATATATGGACAGTGCAGTCAAGCACATCCTACCATCAGGTGAGTATGCCAACTGCATTTCTGAAGAGGGATAAGACTTCCCTTGCAACGAGTGTCCTAGAGACGACACTAAACCCTCTGATGGTGAAGCACCTGTCCTGGAGCTTTGGGGAACCCCTTCATTGCCATTACTCCAACATCCATTCTGACCTTTATTGGTTGTGTCTGTTTGGCCCCCATCTATGGGTCAAATAGATTCGTTTAATCATTTACTATTCTCAAAACCATTTAACTGTGTGCAAACAAATTAACTCTGGCTCATTAAGAAATAATGTTACCTACAAACTATTAATTTACAGATCATATATATATATATATATATATATATATATATATAAAAACAGGATTTGGCATAAAATAACCTTCGAGGACTGATATGCCATAAAACACGACCAACCAAGCAACATCCTAGGGTCAATTTATTACCGATTCTTTATATATATTTTATAATTGTAAAGGTGTTTTTTTTTCTGTATTCCCCTCCTCAATCCCTCCATAATGCTATGCAACCATTTTTTAGAATGTATGAGGAATATTGAGTATTTATTAGTTCTTCTTCCTCCATTCTACTTGCATGTTTCATCTGAAGATTGCATTTTGTAAAAAATACATGAAACTTTTAGTTATGAGACTGACTTGAGGAGGAAAGAAAACAATTACTTTTGGTTTTCTTCTGCTCTACTGACCTGCATTTGAGCACTTTTCTGATTCAAGAAAAAAAAAGGTTTTTATAATGATTTATTCATTTCACTAATATATATATGTAAATGTGGGAGCTATCCCCTTTGTTTGGTACAAGCCAGAGTTGGGGACATATTAACATTGTACACCAACCAGTCACACACGGTCGAGCATTTTATTACGGTTTCTCCAAGCAGAACCCACATGTTGCCTGACAGCTGCGATTTTAGACTTTGCGAAGGGGGCATTCTTTGAGGCGAAGAGAGGTAAGAATCATACTGTATCTTTATTTGCCTGAATTATTGATCTGTGTGAATTGGATTACAGAAGTTGTTTTCTATTTTGTCTTTAGTTTCACGGTGAAAGAAGGGTCAAAGACGGGTTGAAAGAAGGAACAAAGACCCATTGTGAATAGACAACTTCTTTACCAGTCGAGCCTTTTACCTCATTTTTTGCCTCATGGTGCTACCATAACAATATATATATATTTATGTATGCATATATGTAGGGCAGACTGGGCTCTCTTGCCTCAGTAGGGAGATTGGTCTCAGAGAAGGAAAAACTCTGAATTCAAAACCTGAGGAGTGTCATTTAGGAGATATCTGTGGTCCACTGGTTTATCATTCTTCTGTTATCAGCTTATCCAATTAGTGAAGTTGGTTCTATACAAGTCTTTACCACAATAAACAAATCACTTGTATAGCTTATCCAATAGCTCACTTGTTGGTAGCCTAGTCGGCCAGGGTTGTAGAATACCCTCCAAATGAGTGTCCTGGATATGATACTAAACCCTCTGATGGTGAGGTTCCAGTCTCAGACTTTTAGGGAATGTGGAGTACACCATCATTGGCATTGCTTCCAGGTTCACTCTGATCTGAAGAGGTAACACCTGATAGGGAGACATGCATAGATTCACATTGCCCTGGACCTCTACGTCTGATGAATCAATGACCAGCAAGGTCTCCTGGCATAAATGCTGGGAGACTTAGCAATGACTAGCAAGGTTTCGCATTGTGCCTAGTGAACCTTTGACCAGCGGCACTTGAATATAGCTCATACCTAACTTCCTCTTCCCCTAAATCCCCACAATAAAAAAAACCTTCTGTCAAATCCTGCCTAGTGGATAAATATCACCTGATAGGGTCCTATCTTTGGTCAAATAGAACTGTTTGACATTTAAACTTAATTGAATTTTTAGAAATAAAATTGTTTTACAATTCAACAGTGTGTAAACAAATAACGGAAGTTTAAGTGAATTGTTAGTGATACATGGCAATACTTAAAACCATTTAACTGTATGTAAAAAAGATAAGCTCAGGCTCGTTTAAAAATGTTATCTACAAAATGTGTTCACTTATCGTATATATTTAATATATATGTATAAAGAGGATTTGGCATTAAATAACCTACAATAGTTGATATGCCATAAAACCAAAGCAAATCAATGTGTTCGGTGCTCATGTATCAAGATTGATGGGAGATTCTATCATATATATATATATTGTCATCCACAGACTGTTTCATTATATTACAACTCTTCAGGATGACTAGACACACAAGATGTTTCAAGCTAGGATCAAAACTTGGTTAACTTTGTGTCAGCCTGATAACATAACCTCACAGACAGCAACCAATCCAATGCAAACTATGGAATTTAACATATATGTATTAACTTCCGTTTGTTTACATTTTACACTATCAGAGACAGAAGTGCTCAATTCATTTGAAGAGCTTGGCATTAGTGAGAGGCAACCATTAATTCCTTCACCAAAGTACTCAACCTCTGGGAGTTGGGGAGAAACACATCCACCCACAAACACATACACATTATGATTGAAATTTAAGGATAAAAATGTTTTCAATCAGTAAAATCTTGGCAGTGCTTTCTCCACAATAATGCAGAGTAGTATTAGCATATTTTCATTTATAGAATAGAATACAGTAGGACCAAAACTTACAACTCTGAGTTTTATGTTGCTGATCCTCAGGTGAGTCACTACTGACATGTCTGAAGTTTGTTGAATACAGCAAATATCTTCACTCTGTTTAATGTTTGAGTCATGTGATTATTACATGTTTAAATGTGGTGCCAAATTACAAAGTAAATATTTACTTTCATAAGCTACCAATTGCAATCTATTTTCTATAATGTATATATATATATATATATATATATATGAATAAATGATGTTAAAAGAGTGAAGGCATGACTCTCTCACATTTTTACATTAGTTTGTGAAATTTACTAATCTGACTCTGGCAAAATTCTGAATAAAAAGATATTGCAAAAATAGTCAAATTTAGGGTCAAAATGATGAGAAATTTCCGAGCAAAATTCCTTACCCTCTTGAAAATATGGACCAATAAATGAAATGTCATATGAAATTTGATTATAGTTGCATACAGCATGGTGCTTGGAATTGAGCAAGTATTGGTGTAAGTATTAAATATTGTGACTTTGCCAAAATCATGATTGCTTCAGATTATTAAATAATTTCAAAAATTGTTTCATTATTTAAGTAGATTTATAATAAAGATTTTTTAAAAAATACTGTCTTCTCACCAAAATTTTATTTCAAAGAAGTATCATACTACTTACAAGGTGAAATTATACAAAATTGTGGGTTTGGTTATTTATTTTCAAGTCTTTTCCTTTAGATCTGTTTGACGAGTCATTTACTTTAAACTATCTGGTGATAACTATATAAGAAATTTAAGTTTATATACTGAAAGATTTGATATAGTCATATATATTTATTTATTGTAAAGGTGCTTTTTGAAATTTATTTACACAGGTATACATTAATAATGAAGATAATAATCTGTTAGTTTTGATGTGAATTTGATAAAAATCTTACATTGAGGTCAAACATTTCTTGACCTGCAGTTGATTATATACTGTACAAATTTTGTACATAATATAAATTTGTATTTATGTAGAATATATTATGGATGATATTTCATGCACTATACTTTATGCAATATCCATATATAGCTAAAACTAAAAGGCTTTCTCAAGTAAGGAAAATTGTAATAATAGTAATAAGGAGAAAAATATTAATAACAGAATAAAAATAAGAACAAGATAGAAGCAATAGCAAAATAGGAATAATAGCTAAATAGCAATAATTACAGAAATGATAGAATAATGAATATTATAACAAAAATAATAACTTAACTAGACAAGTTTAATTGCCTGTTATATTGAAAATTTGGATGATTAAAGAATAAAGTTCAGTATGAATGCAGAGTGAATAAAATAATCTTTCAGTTGCAAATTTAACAGTAAATTGCTTTATTCTCTAAGTTAGTGAATTTAAACATTTCTTTTATAAAAATCTTGCTATGATGTACTGTTTTTGCTGGGTTATGGTTATATATATATATATATATATATATATATATATATATATAAGGAAAATTTGACAGGGAGTCCCTATAGTGTAGTGAGTAACATGCTAGACTACAACATTGAAATAAGTGAGTTTAACCTCCAGTTGCACTATTGCACTCCCTTTTGGATTAATACTCTTGGGAAATACATGAACTTCCTCATCCCCCAGCTGTAGGATAAATATTACCACAACTGGTTTTCTACAAGGATGGCTTTGGCATTAAATCACCCATGAAAGTGGTATGACATTAAAAACAAAGAAACCAGAAAATAAAGAGAATTTTCGTAATATATTGATTAAAATGATAATGGTATAGGAACACTGACCAAAATAATAACAGAATAAATATGATAATAGGAATGCTAATAGAAATGATAACAGAATAGATAATATGATAATAGGAATGCTAATAGAAATGATAACAGAATAGATAATATGATGATAGGAATGCTAACAGAAATGATAACAGAATAGATATGATAATAGGAATGCTAATAGAAATGATAACAATAGATATGACAATAGGAATGCTAACAGAAATGATAACAGAATAGATATGATAATAGGAATGCTAACAGAAATGATAACAGAATAGATATGATAAGAGGAATGCTAACAGAAATGATAACAGAATAAAAATAATAATAGGTAGGATAAAATAGTGTAAAGAATTTGCTGTATAGAGAGAATTTGCTGTATAGAGGACTTTGGCATCCCAGCAAACCACAGAGTGAAAATCAAAGAAAGTGATAAGAGAGACAAGTACTTGGATCTTGCCAGAGAACTGAGAAAGCTGTAAAACATAAGGATGACAGTGATACCAACTGTAATAGGCACTCTCAGAATGATCCCCAAAGGCTTGGAAATTATAGGAGAAATTGAGACCATCCAAACTACAGCATTGTCGAGATCTGAGAAGACTTGCTGTCACTCAGACTCAAGTGAAAAACTCACAAGGAATAATAATAATAATAATGAAAATATATTCATGCATATTTCTAAAATTGTTCTTCTATTTTTGCTAAAGAGATCAAAATTCAGCATATGTTTAAAACTGTTGAGTATTTTCTTTGTAGGGAAACAAATGAGAGGATATTTCTTCTTCTCACTAATCTATTTAGTATTTCTTGAAATTTTGTCTTTTAAGATAAATATGTAAAAAAGAAAAGATACTCTTGTATATATATATATATATATATATATATATACATATATATATGTGTGTGTGTGTGTGTGTGTGTGTGTGTATATATATATATATATATATATAAATATATATAATGCAACCATAATAAGACAACAATTGAAAAAGTTTTAAAGCTGATTTTAGTTTTGAATTTCAGTCTTTCTTGATATAAAAGTTACAAATCTTTTATTTGACTGAGAGTGGAACAAAGTCTTTTAACAGAAGGTCATAGGGTACTGTAGACAATTTATTCCGACTCTATACAACTTTTTGGGATTATAATATCTTTTTTAATTTCTAAGAAGTTTTCCTTATATAATCTCTTAAATATGAATTTTGACAGCTACTGTGTTATGTGGTTTTCATTAAACTAAAAAAAGAAGAAATGATAGAATACAAACTTATTGAAATGTTATCGGAGATAACTGTTCCTGTCCTATATATATCATCTATGGCATGTATTAAAGAAAATTAATGTCTTTAATCTAAAATGTGTAGTTATTCCATGGTTATGATTTATAACCCATGTATCAACACAGTTCATAGAACATTAAAAAGTTCTGTTCAGGAAGAAATAGCTGTGATAGCTCTTACAAGTTTACAACTTTATTTGTGTAACTAAGCAAGAATAAAAATACTAAAATAGGAAGATGTGTATATGTATGTGTATATTTCTAAGTCTCTAATTACTCATTTCATTTAATAATTTTAAAGTTTCTAAAAACTTAATATATTGTTACCTATGATGTTATTTCCTCAACCCAAGCAACACTAGGTTGCCTTTCAAGTATATATATATATATATATATATATATATAGACACTGGAAGAAAACTCAAATCTGGTTAAACTGTCATTATAAATTCATTTCGGCGACAATTATTATAATACTCTTTGTCTCTTCAGATGACTTGGACACTTAATTTGAATATGCCCTGAATGTGAGTTTTATTATATAAATCTGAAAAAGAATATATAACAATAGCCATACATCAAACACTCACATAGATTTATATGATATTCCTCATATATTCTATACACGAATAATTCAAACCTATTGTCTTCGGATGCTGACTGGATATTACTGATATATATATATATATATATATATATATATATATATATATATACAATGAGGAAAATGAAAATATAAGTACAAAAATATATAATTAAAAAATTGTGTATTTATATGTTTTTTATGTAGTGCTTTCTTAAGGTTTTTTGGCACATGGTCCTATCAAATACAAATAATTTTTAAACAGCTCTCTTTCACTCATAGATGGGAGCCTTATGGGTAAGGGTCAGTGTGGACCAGGGAGTAATGGCAATGAAGGGGTGCTTTACACTCCACTAAATCTCTAGAGCTGAGGCTTCACCATCAGATGCAGTTTAGTATCATATACAGGACCCCACTTCAACTCAAATAGTCAGTATATTCTAAGCTTTGATGACAGGTGGATAACAAAATAAAAACTTAAAGGATAATAGATTAATCAAAAAGTTATTTATCAAACATATACAACTTTAAATTTACATCATTTTGCAGATTTTGGTATGCTTTAAAACAAGGTTCTTAGATTCACAGATATTAAAAGTCCATTGTGTCCTGCAGAAAAAGAATAGGGGTTCAAAATTATTAATTTCTTATGCCATCAAATTGAATGCCCTTTGTAAATATATATTGATGTTTGTATGAACTAGTACAAAGACTAAGAGAAAACTCTTACAACTGATCAACTTCATTTGTGTAATGAAACAAAGAAAAATACAAAAACCGAAAGGTATACATATGTATTCATCAACCCCTCTACATGGACGGGATGTGACTTGAGGTTTGTATCAAGAGTTTGCCTTCTCCTAAACTGGTTGCCTAACTAAGGTTAAAGAACCCAGTCTGCCCTAATATTTACCCATAACTGAGGGGAGAATAATTAGATTCACCAAGAAAATAAAATGCAATTGTTTCCAAGCAGTGGTTGTGTCGATACTGCTATATGGATGCACCATGTGAACACTAACTAAACATATGGAGAAAAAGCTTGACAGCAATTACAGAAGAATGTTGCATGCTGTATTGAAGTCCTGGAGTCAACACCCCACAAAACAGCAGCTGTACGGCCACCTACCACCCATCACAAAAACTATCCTAGTTAGACGAACCAGACATGCAGGACACTGCTGGAGAAGTAAGAACTCATAAGCAATATACACCGGTGGACCCCTTCACATGAACAAGCAAAGTCAGGACGACCAGCTAGAACCTATATACAACAGTTCTGTGCCAATACAGGATATAGCCTGGAAGAGCTCCCGGGAGGGATGGACAATAGAGATGGGTGGTGAGAGATCTGTGTTTGCAGCGTGACATCATGATAATGATCAGTGCTATGTGAAATGTTATCAGCTTAATCCAGGATTTGAACTCATGTTGCCATGTCCATTTCCGAAGGCGATAGCCATTACACTACAGGCACCAACACAAAGCTTAAGAAAGGTGTGTGTGTGTGTGTGTGTGTGTGTGTGTGTGTGTGTGTAAGTAACTGAAACAAAACACAATTCATTTTACCTATTTGGTAAATGTTCTTTTTTTCATTATGTTTCGTCATATCAGGCTTTTTATGAGGGTAGCATGAATTTTGGCAAATTATGCATAATGAGTCAATAATAAAATGTAATATTTAATCTTCCAAGTAACTGTGATAAAAAGTTGATGCTGAAATGAATTATAAATAAAATAAGGAAAAAGCAAAACAAAAATAAGAGTTTGAGTTGAACAGATTTGGTTTGGTTTGGTTTCTTTGTTTAATGGCATATCAACCTTTGTAGGTTATCTAATGCCAAAGCCATTTTCCTAGAAGAATAGTAGTGGTACTATTTAATCCATAGCTGGGAGGATAAGGGGATTCATACCTTTCCCAAGGATATTTGTCCTAAAGTGAATGTAATAGCACAACTGGAGTTTGAACTCACTTACTACGATTTTGCAGTCCCTCACTTTAACCATTACACCACAAGGACACCCCCTGAGTTGGACAGAGATTGTCTTTTTATGTATTATTTTTGTAATTATGTGTAATATTATGTGTAATAATTTGTAATTATGTGTAATATTATGTGTAATAATTTTCAAAATGTGTTTTTGTGTTGAGTTTTAATTTTTTGGTATGTGTACAGTGGACATAAATGTTTTTAATATATTTTTTTTATTGCTTATTTGTATGTCAGTCCTGAATTAATAATGTGGATAAAACTTTTTTTTCATTAGGAAATTCAGGACTGATAATTTTGGTTCAGTCTGTATTCTGTATAATCTAACATGTATTTTCTTTGGCTATTGAATTGCCACTTACTAGTATTGGATTCTTCTTGCTGGGAAGAATAAACACAAAGACATCTACTTGTGTTTACACATTCCTTTTCTTTTCTTACTTCATAACTCTGGATTTCTTTTAAATTACCAGCAATATGAACTAGACTTATTCTTTTGGAAGATTGATGGATAATATTACCTCACAAACTTTACTCGTCTATAGTTCTCAGTTAACTAGGGATTAATAACTAGAAAATTAAAATCTAATTCTAACTTCTAAAAATTTGTTGTCACATGACTTTAAAATTCTTCAATGAGAGCTGAGCCCTCAAGCGACCTCAGAGATGACAACATGGCAATTAAATTCAATTGACTTCAGCTAAACATCTGTCTCTGAGCATAATGATTTAATTCTTCTTAAATAATGTATACTTCATGTCAAATAAACGATTCAGACAATCTATTGTTTAAAACTATGGTGGGGATAGCTAATATGTTCAGACCCACTAGCTCTTGGTGGTAAAATATGGCAACCAGTCTAGGAGAAAGAAAACTCTGAATTCAAACCAACTGTACTCTGCTTAAAAATTGCCTGTATGTCATACCCTTCTTGTGGGGAAGAGTTGAGTAAATGCAAACATAAAGACTGGATATTACTTTGGAACTCTTTAGTAAAAAAGACATATAATCAACAAATCTACTGAGACTAAACAAAATAAAATGAAGTTTATAAAGAAGTAAATTTTAGCGGAAATTAAAAAAAGGAAAACATTTTAAAAAAGCAAAATTTAACCCTAATTAGTGACCCACTAATTCCAGGGAATTGGAATGACTAAAAATATTGGTTTGGAACAATGTCTAACAAACTCAGCATGTTATCAGAAGGAGAATATTTTTGGTAGACCAAGATGATATATATATCTATGACTCATTCTTAATGTCACACACACACACACACACACACACACACAAATGTCAGAGGGAGACTCTGTTGTCTCATGGGTAATATGCTGAACTTCAACATTGTAGTGAATTTAAACTCCAGTCTCACAATTGCATTCACTTTCAAACTAATACCCTTGAGAAAGGTAGGAACCCTTTATCCCTCCAACTATTGATTAGATAGTACTATTATTATTCTTCTACAAGAATGGCCTTGGCATTAAATATGTGGTGCCTTCAATAAGTTTCCAGACTTTTTTGGTACAGGCATTTAAAATTGTTGTAGATTCTTCATAATTCAGTTTGTTATTGCTATACATCTTATAAGATGACAGACCAATTTTTATGATTTCAGGTTCAAATGAACAGCTACAGCAGCAATTCGAATACACCCTACTAAAGCCTGATTGTCACACTTGGGGAATTTAAAAAATGCAATCTGGACATGAGGACACTTTAGAAGAACGATATGCAATAAAATTCTGTTTTAAACTTGGAAAAAATACCACAGAAATGTGGTATCTTGCATGAATTGAGCATCAGTTTTAGAGTGGCATAAGAGATTCAAGGAAGGAAGGGAGTCTGTGAGGGATGATGAGAGATATCTGAGGAGTAAGGAAGTCAATACACCAGAGTTGATTGGTTAAAGGGTTAGGGTTAGGGTTACTATGTTGAGGTTTTAAGGGAGTTCAAGCAGAGATTCCCTCAGAAGAGGCCAGCACTCTCCAAATCGGGTTAGTGGCATTTCAACCACGACAATGCACCAGTCCACAACTCCATTGTTGTCACAGACTATTTGACCAAGATGGGCATCAACACAGTTCCTCAGCCTCCCTATAAACCAGACCTTGTTCCCTGTGACTTTTGGTTATTCCCTAAGCTCAGAGGCTGTCGTAATGAGACAATTGAGGAGATGAAAGAGGCTGTGATGAAGGTCATTGACACACTCACACAAGAGGACTTCCATGGGGCCTTCCAGAAGTTGTTGGAACAGTACAACAAGTGCATTGCAGCTGGGGGAGATTACTTCGAAGGGGAGTAGAGTTTCATGTGTGTACTATCAATAAAAGTGTCCATACGAAAAAAGTCTGGAAACTTATTTAATGATCCACATAACCCTCAAAGATTGATTTACCATCAAACAAAGAAATCATACCAAGCCAACACAAATGACATACCAGGATATGAAAGTTGATATGGTATTAAATTAAAGAAACCATCTTACTGGATATATGTTTGTCACACTAAGAGCATCAGTTTTTATGAAATCACAAAAGTCTATGCAGCAATGGCCCTACTCAATACTTAGATGGGTGACCATTTAGTAACTGTAAATATGTGCTAGACAAAGCAAAGCTCTGTAAATAACAACCAGATATTGTAATGAATTAGGTTTTTTAAAGAATACTATCTGATTTTTGTATAAATTGCTTAAATTCTGTTCAAACATATAATTTTAATAATAGTAGGATAAAAGATAACATTCTAAATGGTTAAAGTGTCCTATTTGTTAATTTTTAACTATTTCTTTCAGAATTTGATTTTGAAGGTTATTTGCCTTTAATCAAGGATATGGAAAAAAAGTGATGCTTTTACTTTTAATGTTTGGTCATCATTTTTGCTTCATGACAATGCTTGGCCACATGTTGCCAGGATGACAATACAGAAGCTCACTGACTTAGGATATGAGATTTTTTCCACATCTATCATAATGTCCAGATATCTCACCCACAAACTACAATTTTTTCAAGCATCTGGAGACTTTTTCATGCCAAAAAAAATCCATTCCAAAGGAGAAGTATAAACTGCATTCAACAATTCTTAGCATCAAAACCTTTTTTTGTACAAGTGTAAATAACTTTGCTAATCAATGACAGAAATGAATAGATGTTTAGGGACCCAATTTTGACTGATTAAAACACTGCTTAAATTCATTAATTCAGGAATACAAGTTTATTCTAAAACCAGACATTATTTTCTAAACAACCTCATAGAGTTTGTACACTGAAGTAACATATTTGGAAATGTTATAGCATTTGAATTTTGGTTGAGACTGTTTGTTTTCATTTTGTGCTTATGTCTTTGGGAAATATAAGAATCTCTTTCTCCTCTCAGCTATGAGTGAATAGTGGGACAGTTGGAGCTCTTTAGCCATGCAAAGCAGTACAAATAAGAGAAGGTTACTATGACAGAAAAAATTAACAAAACAAAACCTAGCTCCCAAGTCTAAGTCAAAAAAAGGATGAGCAGCTCTATCGTCAAAAAACCTGCCATTTAAACTATACATCTGACCCTTTGTTCTACAGGGAGACTACAGAAGCCTGTGTTGATTGTATTGGGAAAGAGATTTTGTTTCAATATATATTTAGTTTTATAACAATGTTTTATGAAAAAAGTCAGTATTATAGATTGAATAGGTTACTTGAGACAAATAGATCAGGTTTTGTCTATCTCTTATATATATATATATATATATATATATATATATATATATATATATCATTGGCCTAGCAGGTACAGTGTTCACCAATGGTCTGGGAGACCTGGGTTCAATCCCAGGTCGAGTCAAACTAAATATTTGAAAAATGGTACTTGATACCTCCTTGCTTAACACTCAGGATTATAAAAGGTAAAATAGAACAATCCAGGGTAAGGAGTTGTGCCCTCCACTACACCTCAGTGTAGTAGTTAAGGGAGCCTTCAGGTCGCCTTCAACTAAGGTCACCAACTTTACTTACTTACTTACAGGCAAAAGGTTTTGGGTCAACCAGCATTTCTTTAAAAAAGCACCTTAAAATGAAATATTTTTGTATTTTTTCTAGTAAAAGATAAAATTTCACTTAGTACAATGTATTTGCTTTTATTTTGACAAAAATTAGCACTTAATCATAAAAACGTTACATTCTAGGAGAATGGCTTTGGTATTAAATGACTTACAAGGGTTGATATGCCATTAAACAAAGAAACCAAACCAAACCAAACCGTAAAAACATTATTATAAAACAGCATCATATTTTGTTTCATCAATAGAACCACCACCTGTCTTGATTAGTGCTTTACTAATTCTTGGTATTTTTTCTAACAGTTTTTGAAAAACAAATATAGCAGAACATCCCAAGCATTCCCCAAGCACTTAAAAGGCACATTCTCACTCTTTCAGTATTCTCTTTGAACTTTCCTATCCAATTCATTCCATACTAATTCAATGAGAAAATGAGAAAGAGGTTGGGAGATTCAGTGGCCAAGTAATAATTTCTTCAATTTTGTACCTTCTTTTGCTTTGAGGTAATTTTCATATAATTTAGAAAAGTGTTTTGTATTATTGTCTTGTGGAAAAGTGATTTTTTTCCCAATTATGAATAAACCAGATGGTATAGCATGTCAGCAAAATTGAATGATATTGTTCTTGTTTTTTATCTTGATTCCCTTGACTTAAATCAAATCTTCAGCTTACTCCCCCAAAACTCTTCCACGTTATAAGAGACCCACTACCATGATTAACTGTTGGAAGCGTACATTCATTGTTCAAACTATCTCTGGGTTTTTTTCAGTCGTACACTCTTATGCTTTTTTACACATAAAAGTCTTTGTTATTCACTTTCCATAACAAATGATTGATATCAAATAGAATCATTAGTGATAACAAGCAATACTTAAAACCATTTAACTGAGTGAAAATAGAATGAATGAATGAATAATACTGAATATAGTTCTTTGTGTTAGATTGCAATACTTGAAACTATTTAGTGTCTTGTATATGATATTAAATTGCATATGATAATGATGCTCCAGTCTTTGAATTTGGGGAATATGGAGTATACCTTCATTACCAGTGTGACCAGGAGTGGTAGTATCTATTAGGGTCCCTTCTACAAGTCAAATAGAACTGTTCAATCCTTTGCTTGGTATTATTCATATTAAATAGAATTATTTATGTTAATAGCAAGACTAGAAACCATTTAACTGTATGCTTCTTAATGGCTATGCTCCTCCGGAACTTCAGTGATCTCAGTTGATTTTTGTCTGTTGAGAGTAACACTGGTTGCTGTTGAGAAGAATTAAGTTAAGCAGTCAACTCTGGAGTAGTTTTCCTTCTATGCCTTTTTCTCTCAATAATCTTCAGCAGTAGTGGACACTTTTGGTGCTACAGGTTTTCTTCTGTCAACATTTGTTTAATTTTATGACAGTATTTGTAATAAATATTGCACTTCATGTCTAAAAATGTTCAACTTCTTGGAAATTTGTAGCCTTCTTTGGATAAAATTTCTATTTGTGCCCTCACCTCAATGCTTTGATTTTGCCATTCTATACAAATTACTTCAAAATTTTTAAAACCAGTGAAAATACTGTTGTCATGGCACAATCTTTTATTTTTCTTCAAACAAAACTATGTTTTTGCCAAAATGAGTATTCCTTGTAAACAGCAACCAGTTTTTCAACATTAGTCAGAGCTGAATTAACATTTAACTTTATTTTGGTAATCTCAAAAAGTCTACTGAGAGGTTTATGGTAAAAAGAAAATATAATGTTTTTTATATTCATAATTTAGCATAATGAATTGTAAACAGAGAAGTCCAAATTCAATATTTTTGTTAGAAAGAGGATGGTTGGTTGGTTGTTTGGGTTTTATGGTATATCAACCTTTGTAGGTTATTTAACGCCAAATCCATTTTTATGAAAATAGTTCTATTTCAAAAAATTCAGTTTAGCATGAGTACACAATTTAATTGTCAAAAACATTTCTATTTCAAGCTATTCAGTTTACACAAACAGTTCTAATTCAAACAATTCAGTTTAGCATAAGTATGCAGTTAGTTCTGTTTAATCTATAGATAGGGCCCTATCAGGTGCAACCATTCCGGGCCAGAGTGGACCTGGGAGCAATGGCAATGAAGGGGTGCTCTGCCTTCTCTAAAGCTCCAGCATCACTGGAACCTCACCATCAGATTGTTTAGTGTCATATCCAGGACACTCATTGGGAGTGGGGGGGGTCATACCCCTCTGCAGAGGTACAGTCGATGTATTCTACAGCCCCAGCTGACTGGGCAATTAGAAAAAGGAGAGTGTATATGAAAAGAAAGCCTGGAAAATAAAAGCAAATGCATTGTAGCTACTGATTTTTATCTTTTGCTTTAAAAAATACAAAAATGTCTCATAATTTTTTTTTAAAAGGAAGTTCAGGATTTCTCTAAACTTTTTGCCTGTAGTATATATATATATATATATATATATATATATATATATATATATATATATATAATGCATATTATGCACTTTTCTTATTTGCATTTTATCTATATTTTACCATTATTATTATTTCACTCTCTGAAAGTTTTTCACACCAATGTTTACTAGTGGTCTTTTATAGGAGTCTGTGTGACAGCATGTCTCTTCTGGTTCCCAGCCCTCTTCTGAGTATTCTAGCCAATCTCAACAATGCTGCAGTTTGGATGGTCTTGATTGTCCCTCTGATTTTCAATTCAATTTTCAAGCTCACCAACTACAATTGGTATCAACTTCATGTTCCACAGCTTTTTTTAGTTCTCTGGTAAAGTCATCATATTTGTCTATCTTTTCATTCTGTGGTCAGCTGGAATGACAAAATCCATAAGATGATTTTTGCATATATCATTTGGTGGTATTGGTATAATAATAATAATAATAATAATAATAATAATAATAATAATGCACAACCTAGCATCTATCCTGGTGAATGAGATGCACAAACTCCTGTGGGATTTTGACATACAAATGGATCACCTAATCTCAGCCAGATGCCCAGACCTGTCCAGTCTCGGTTGAACACAGAATAAAAGAAAGTGAAAATAAGGATACGTACCTTGACCTTGCCAGGGAATTGAAAAAACTGTGGAACATGAAAGTGACATATATACCAATTATAATTGGTGCTCTTGGTAAAGTCACCAAAGGATTAATAAATGGACTGGAGGACGAGTGGAGACTATCCAAACTGCTGCATAATTGAGATCAGCCAGAATACTGAGAAGAATTCTGGAGACTTGAGGAGACTTACTGTCTCTCAAACTTCAGTGAAAGACCATCACCTAACGCTGATATGAAAAACTCCCAAGGAGTAAATAATAATAATAGCAGTTCTTAATTACTTGAGCACATTTTAGAAGAGTTCCTTTTTACCATATTTTGTAAAATGGCTTCTATATTTTTGCTATCTGAATCTGTCTGGTTGTTTCTCTGTCTCTATATAAGTAAAGTTGGCGTCTGTTGCTGAGAGCAACTCGAAGGCTCTTTTTTCAATAGCTACTACACTGAGGTGTAAGGGAGGGCACTACTCCTTTCCCTAGATTGCTCCATTTTACCCTTGATATGTACCTTTTAATAACTGGGGGTTAATCAAGGGGGTATCAAGTTCCATTTTTTGAGTCTGATATGACTTGACCTAGGATTGAACCTCTTTCTCCTCAACCATAAGCAAACACTCATAAAAAGACCTAATGATGTTATTACTTTATTCCCTTATATTATTATTATTATTATTATTATTATAGTTATTTGTTTATTATGCCTCCTTGGGCATCACTGTTTTTTACTATCTTCTCACATAAATCTTTATTATCACCTTATAACTATTTGCATTGAATAACTAATATAGAATATACAGACTATTGTTTTATTTCTTCTTTGCAGTTAATTATAATCAATATTTCATGATATTTTGCAGAAAAGAAAAACTGAGTTTTTCATAGCATATAAAATTTGTTTTTTTTAATTTTTTTTTATTTTTTAGGTGGATTTTGCAAATTTCCTTTTGCTCTCAATCATTGCTTATAAATAGTATCTGCTGAGTTGGCAGGTGATTGCACACATGGTTTCTTTACTGACCAATCAGATGGAGAATCTCTTATTTAAAATATGATTTGTTTATTTTGAAACAAAAAATTATTGCTACAAAAAATTATACATGACAATTTAATTCATGTGAAGTACAGTTATCATTAAGATTAATATCTTATAGTGAATAATATCTTTTGTCACTTTATTGTTATATTTTGCTTGGGAGAAAACAAAAGCAAATTTGTCCACAAAAAGTTCAAATTCTTTAAATTAATTATCTTTTTGTATTCAATCACCTAAAAGATAAATGAATAAATAATTTCAAAAAAGTAAATAAGAATAAAAACAAAGATTACTTTCTGTAGTTGTGTATAATTTAACTTACTTTTATAAGTTTCATTATGCTTATTTTATAATTCATTTTTTTAGATGTGGCATTGTCAGTCATTATTTTTAGTAATTTTGATAAGCATTTTCCTTCATCTTTTTAGTTTTAGTCACTTTGTAATTTACTCAGGTAATTATTTCTTCAACATTGAAGAACAGTATCATTACTACTGTATGGTTGAACCACTTGAACTATGATGAAACGTTTAGAGAAAAAGCAAGATAGGAACTATATAAGGATGCTGTGTGCAATTTTAAACAAACCGTGGAAGCAGCTGTCAACAAAACAGCAGGTGTATGTCCACTTACAACCCAACTTGCAAACTATCCAAAAAAGGCAAACAAGACATGCTGGGCACTTTGGGAGAAGCAAAGACAAACTCATCAGAGACATTCTCCACTGAACTCCAACACATGGACACACCAGTACTGGCCAACCATTTTGATTCACTGACAGCATAGATTTCCCTGGTTCTGTCTCTCTCTCACTCTCTCTATCCCTCAATCCATCTATATCATCCATCTCTCCTGTCAGTTCTTCTAAACTACATCTAGAGTCCGCAAAGAGCTGATTGCCATTATCCTTTATTATTGTAATATTAGTGCAATATATGCACCGTTCCTCATTGTTGTAGAAATAACAATCCAAGTGAATTTCAATAGAACTCCAAAGAAAATGAAAAAGGTTTCATTAGGTTGGTTGGTTGGTTGGTTGGTTGGTTTTTGGACATGTCAACCTTTCTAAGGTTATTTTATGCTGATTCAGGATTTTTTTTTATTTTTGTATTTTGAATGTATTTTTATAATTTGTTGTATAGTTCTGTTTTCTTTTAAAAGTCTACAATTTTGCTGTTTTCCAGTTGAAAGAGTTCTGTTAGGTTTGTTGCCTGAAAATATCTCATTGGGATTAACTTTTTGCTTCCCAGAGGAATATGTGATTTGCCATTCTTCTTGCTTTAGTATAAAAGCATGAGTCAGCCATGTATGACCAGTGTGTCGTTGGGTTAAGACTACCTCCTCTTTTCAGTTCCTGTGTTCTGGTGCCCTTTCCCTCAGGGTCGGCTTTATTTGGAAAAGTTTGTTTTGTGGATTGTTTTTCCAGAATTGTTGCCATTTCTCTTTGATCTAGTCTTTCACCATAACTTTTATATCAATGTAGGGTATTTTGCAGTTGTGGCCAATGACAATGGCTGAATTTGATGTGGCTGCTGAGTCTGCTCTACCTTCTCCTTTGTTTCCAATGTATATTGGAATCCAGCAGAATATTATTATGCTTGCTCAGAGGTCAACTAAAAATTCATTTGTCAGCACTGATGATTTTGACCAACTTTTAACCGATACCAAATGTACAAAATATCTTTTATCAACCATTTTTGATCCCATATATTCAATAGTTAATATAACCCATGAAGGTTGACATGCCACTAAAAATAATAAAAACAATAAAAACAATTTTCATTTTTTTTCTCTGTAAAATATCCACAAAGCTTAATCTGTCAAAAAATCGATTGTAGTGGGTTTGGAAATTTAAAGATTGCATTATATCATTCCTTCAAGTGAAGGAGGCCTTCCTGCTTTGAAGATCAGCATTTTAAATGTTGGCTGTGACAATGAAAAGTTCTTAACCATTCCAGTCATTAAATCTTGGGGAAAAGGTCATTTTCATAAGCTCAAACATTCATCTAAAATTAACACCTCTGATGATCTTGGCCAGGAATTACCAAAATAGTTGATATCCACCCCGCCTGAGATTGATGAGACATTACTGATAGCTAGAAATTAGTGTCATGTAAACTTGAACTTTTTGGACAAAACCAGATTCATAATTCAAGAGATAAGAAATATTAGCTTTTATTCAGTTGTACATCATAAAATATTTACCAAAGACAAATCTTAAATTCCTGATGATCAACTCAATCAAAACTTGTCAATTTATAAATAAATATTAGTGTTCTTTCCAAAGGTCATCAAATTCATTTTTCTCATTAAAATGTCAAGCAATAAGAATGTAAGGTTAGTTTATTTTAAATGTTTTATTTTGTTCACTCAATGAGTGTTCATACCAGTTGTCAATGGTGGCAAAAATTGGAGATCATTAGAGACGTACTTAGTATAATAGTTAGCACTGTAAGAAATAGAATCAGCAACCTGAGTTCAGATCCTAGATGAGGTTGTTAATGCTTCATTTTGCACTAATACTCTTGAAAAAGGCATAAATCCATCAGTTCTCTCTACTAGCTATAGGTAAATAGTAAGAAAGACTGGATTCTTTAGCCTTAGTCGGGCGGCTAGTCTAAGAGAGGGAAAACTCTGAATTCAAATCTACTTAAAAATTGACGGAGGGGTTGGGTAAATATATACAATGGCAATCAAGTAACAGCAATTCTTTTGATATAATTCAACACTCTCCTTATTGTCTGGATGGCCTCCATTCTTTCTTTGATTTTTAGTCCTTTCAAAATTTTTATGAGCCTCTGATTCCATTCAAAGTATTCCTGTAATGACTGTCACTACAGTCACCATCATCACCATATCAGCTACAATGACAACTATTACAACTACTATATATATCTTTTTAAATCTGTTCTCCTTTTTATCAGTAGTACTTTTTTAAATTCAAAATGGAGTAAGAAATCTATTTGGATTGACAATTCTAAAAATTAGGGGACCACTTTCGATTGAGGCTAGGTTCTTTATTCTTCATATGTCTACTGTAATTTCTCAATTATAATATACTGTTACATTATATGTTAAAGAAATTCCATTTTGATTCTAAAGATTTTATATTAAAAAACCTACAGCAACTTCTTATTTATTTGAAGAGACTGCTGATATGTTCTCGACCCAACTATGGAGGGGAACAACCTTTTTTTAATTTTTTATTTCATTGAATTTTTCTTACAGGGAAAGGTTAAAGAAACTTGAGAAATAATGAGCCACATGAATTGAACTTTAGGATAAGTATATGAAATAATATTCAGAGTTCAAGGTAATTTCTTCTTTTCAGCACCCTCTCATAAAATACACAATTTTCTACATAAGAATATATATTTATATATATAAATGTATAATGATTTTGCCAAAAAAAAGGACTTGATAATATCATTTTATTATTACTTTGACTAACCATTTATAGGTATAGAATATAGAGATAATTGTTTAATTCCTTCTTTCCAGTTGCAACTTATCTTCTGCAATTTTTTCTAGAGTAAGACTGTTATATATATGGGTATTATAAAAGAAATTGAAATAATATATGGCAACATAAAGTTTCAATATGTGGTTTTAATTTCTGTGTTATACTTTCTATATAAGCTATTTCCAACATATTGAGATACTGTAACCTTTAAGCACAGTGATGTATGTATGAATATATATATATATATATATATATATATATATATATATATATATATATATATTTATACACACACACACACACACACACACACACACACACACACATATATGTGTATATGTATGTGGAGAGAGTGAGAGAAATAGAGCAATCACTGAAAAGCAGTATATCTATCAAATCCAACTAACCTATTGATAGTTGTATATATAGACCATTTTGTGATGCAACATTGAATTTTGGTTCTGCAGTAACCTTTGTGTTCAGGCCACTCCTGCAATGTAGAATAGCAAAGTCATGCATCATTAAGTGTTTTGATTTGTGCCCTGCCTTGTGGCTGAGACAGTTTTTATCTTATGCAAGAGGTCAATACTTGAGCTCAGTTAAAAGCCAGACATTTTTAATTGTGATCTTCAATTTAGGTTGTTTTAATCTAGAAGTTTGATATAATACAATTTTCTCATATTCATTTCCTTCAATTCAGTCTTATAAAGTTCTAAGCAAAATTGAGTAAATATTAAATGTTTGATTTTCAGAAAATAAAACATGCTATCTCCCATGTACATATTACAACAGTATATGGTTGTCACTATCTCACTTAGTGGGTTAGTGGCAGACCAAATGTAGTATAATTTTGAGGGTGCTCAATATCTGTGATGGAGCTGTTATATGATATAATAATAAATAAATATATATTAGTTTTTATATACTTAATAGCATGGATGCTTATCAGCGACCGCGAGTTTCATGCTGTCTTTACATGGCAATCATCCAGCAGAAATAAAAGCTTTTTTTTTCAAGGATCTAGGGGAGGGCACTACTCCTTTCCCTGAATTTCTCCACTTTACCCTTGATATGTACCTTATGATGCTGAGTGTTAAGCAAGGAGGTATCAAGTACCATTTTTTAAGTCTTTGATATGACTCGACCTGAGATTGAACCCCAGTCTCCCGGAACACTCTACCCACAGGCTAGTGAGCCTATATATATATATATATATTGGACTCTCCTTCTGATCTCAATGTATGATGGCCCAACAGTTTGGTTAAGGATATGAACTATTGGACTACCAACACAAGTGTTTTGTTTATTATGGTGAAGGTTTGTATAGAACCAGCCACACTTTTTGGATAAGCTGTTAATAGGAGAATAGTTCACTAATACATCACAGATTCTCCAGAAAAACACTCCAGAGGTTTTGAATTCAGAGTTTTCCCAAAAATGGCTTCCTTACCAAAGCTAGGGAGCCCAATCTACCCTTATATTTCACCTGTAGGTGAGTATTGGAGATATATACATTCATGCAACTTGGTTTGTAGATATATACAAAGATACTCCTTTACTTTCAATAAGGTTATGTTCAGATGGCCCCTTATCAAAACAAAACAAAAAAATTATTAAATTTGAAATGACCGTTATCTTGAGTTGTTCCTCCAAGGTAATGGCTGTCCTCCTTCCTTTTCCATCACAGACAGAAGATGCACTTGGGTGGTTGGCAGACATTATAATGGCCTTTGAAAATACAATAAAAACATTTGCAAAAAAAGCCTTGAATGATACAAATTTAAATATTGGGAAATGTTAATGCTTGTGATTACTCATGAAACTAGCTGTTATAACAGTAGAAATATCATAATTTGGCACATTGTAAAGTGAGGGCCAATGGAATATCTTCCAAGCTATGGCTGTGTCCATGCCACTATATAGATACACACAAAACACATTGAGAAAAATCTAGATGGAAACTACACAAGAATGCTGCATGCTGTCTAAGGCAAATTCAGGAAGCAACACCCCACAAAACAGCAACTGTATGGCCACCTACTTCTCATCTCACAAACCATTCAAGTAAGGCAAAAAAGACATATGAGAATACATATATTCCTGCTTGTCAGATTTTTGCTTATATCTATATATATAAATTTTTGTTGTAGATCTAAAGAGAGAAAGAAATATTTTAAAATGGGTAGGTCCACAAAGAGATTTGTATTTTTTTTTAGGATTTATTTATTTATTTCATTCTTATATACGTGTATGTTTCCAGCATGTTGCTTTCATCAGAGAACATATATGGCTGAAGGCATTGTTAATGTAGGAGACTTGAATTCACTTGTGTTTGCAGTTTGAATGGTTTTCAGTTGGTTATGGGTTTATTCAGAGGTCACTCCTCTCTTTTTCTCAGAGTGTGCTTACCTTAACCTGCTTTCTTTGATATTTGATATGTTTTTGTCCTTGTGTGTGTTGGAGTGGTTTCGGATTTCACTAACAGTTATTTTGTGTGTGTCTTGAGATTCTTTTTGTGTAAGTGTGGTAGTGTGGTTTGAAATTTACTGGTAATTATTTTTTACTTATAATTTTTGTGTGTGTGTATATATATATATATACACATATCTATGTATGTTTGTGTCCATTTGTGTGTGTGTGTGTGTGCGTGTATGATTCGTGTTTTATTCAATTTTGGTTTAAATTTATCTATGAATTTTTTTTCCTTTGTTTGAAGTAGCGTGTAGTCATTAGTTTGGTATATTGGCATTATTTAAAATTCACCATGACTACATTTGTATAGATGTTTCAATATATTTAATATTCTGTTTTCTGTTATCTTAATATTGCTCTTGTGAAATGATATTCTTGTATTAAGAGCCTGTGTTGACCTGATGTATATTTCTTTGCACTTGCTACATTTGATAATGTAGACTACATTTTTTGAGTTGCATCTTAAATCTTTATTTATTTATTTTGGATTTTATTTCCAGGTTTTTAAAGGTATATGATTTTCCTTCTATAATTATATCACATATTTTACATTGTTCAATTTTACAGAACTCGAAAAAGCACAACAATGAGAAACCCCAAGCATACATCACAACCTATAACAAAAGCAACTTATAGCTATTCATAGAAATAATAAAAAATCTAGAAGAACTTAAAAACAATGACAAAATCAATGAAATACAAGACACAACATGAATCATTAAAAGCCAAAGACAACCCAAAAATCTTAAAAGAATACTTACCTCTTCTACATTCAGAGAAACCACAACTCAAGGGGTTACCAAATGCAACAAGCTGGAAACATACACGTATGTAAGAATGAAATAATTAAATAAATCCTATAAAAAATACAAATCTCTTAGTAGACCTACTCATTTTAAAACATATATACATACATATATATATATATATATATATGTTGGGTTATTGTTGAATATTGACTGGAAACATCCCTTTGACATATCGCATAAGTTGCATGGGTGCCATAACAGGATGTACACCTGTTTCCTAAAGTAAACAGGATGCTGTTTGCTCAGAAGGAGTTTCACATAAGTTGCATGGGTGGTATGCTCATTGGGAGGCATGTCCATGTGCAACATGTTGGCAGGAGGTGAGATCACAAGGATTGTGTGGGCATCTGGAAAATTATTATAAACCAGGGAAGATTTTATCCCAAGGAGAGATGAACAGAGATGAAGAAGACTGGTGGAAGAATTATTGTATATTATGTTGTTCTGGGCGCTGGCCTTGTGCCAGACTTCCCAGGGTTGAGAATTAGAGAATAGCTTGAACTGTACCAGACTCATGATAGTTGAGAAGAGGGTAGAAACTAAAATGATTTGGTGCCTTGAGATGGCCCTGACAAGACTTGTGATAGTCAAGAAGCAAGCAGAAACTAAGATTATATGGTGCGTTGAGATGGCTCTATACCAGATTTGCAAATGTGAAGAAAGAGAGGAGAAATTAAGATGATTCAATGCCTTGAGGTGGCCCTGTACCAATCTCTCAAAAGCGGAACAAAGAAGTGGTTCACTAAAGATTTGTATCTCGCCCTGTGTGTACATCTCAGCCATCTTCAACCCTCTCCCTCACTCAACCATTTCATACATCTCAGGAGGAAAAGAAAAGTTGCAGATTATATTTTTGTACATCAGCATTGTTGTTGTTCTTCCTTGTATACAACATTATTTCATTATATTTTCCATTCCAAGGCCTGGAGAAAAAATAATGAGACAATTGTTTTAAATTGATCTTGTTTTTCTAAGGAATATTTTTACAAGCCAGAATGTTCAGCTATTAAAGAAAAATGTTTTGCCTCTTGTCATTAATTAATTTATTTACTGCTAGATAAAAAATGTCTAAGAGAACATACTCTAAGTGTATTAATTCCATAATTTATACAAGGGGTAGTATATATCATAAATTACAGTATGTAAGTCAACTTTGTAAGCCTAAACTAATCTCTAGAAATCTAGCAGTTGACTTATATAACAAGGCTAAAATCCAAACATTTACCACAGGTTGATCACTGTAGACATCAACAACTAGTTTTGTAGAAGTTTTTTCTGGCTTAATACATTGACTTATATGCCACAGTTTATGTATATGGTATGTATATATATGAACAATAATGATTATAACTTTAGATACAGAATTAAATATCTGAATGATAACTGATTATCTCCCAGTAGAACAATATTTCTGGCCAACAAATCATAACTTTAACAGAGATGCTAAATTCACCATAAAAGAGACAAGTAAAAAATTTGCCAAACATCCCACGAGTTCAAGACACGCATGTAAATTGATGGATATTATGTCTTGAAACTCTTACTGAAAATGAAGTCAACAAAACCATTAAATACTAACTCTCAAATATTTATCAAAATGTTAAAAAAAAAATTCCATTGTTTGAAATTCATTGTTTTAGTCTGATTTCCCTGCTTAACAGCAGAGAAAACATTAATAACAAAACTATTCATAAAAATGTTTGAATTGTTAACTTTCAAAGTCTGAGTTTCATTTATACATGAAACTAAAACCATGGCATTGATAAGCTTTTCAGTCTTGAAATATAGCCAGATATGAGGCCAATATAATGAAATTCATAAGCCTTTTTTGGTCTTGAAATATAAACTGACATGAAGACAATACTGTGGCATTGATAAGCCTTTCAGTCTTGAAATATAGTCAGATATGAGGCCAATATAATGGAATTTATAAGCCTTTTTTGGTCTTGAAATATAAACTGACATGAAGACAATACTGTGGCATTGATAAGCCTTTTAGTCTGGAAATGTAGACAGACATGAAATAAACATTTTGTGATGATGGCTAAAGACTAAAACTTGAAACTGGTTTGATTAACAAATTTATATATGCAAAAAAATATTTTCTGCTAATATTTGTTGGTTACTTGGTTGTTTTGTTTTACGGCATATCAATGCTTTTCTGGTCATTTAATGCTGGATTAAGTCATTTTGATTAAAGTTTCAAACAATTCAGTTTTATTTAAGTAAAATTCTTTCTTTACACACAGTTAAACATCAAAACAGTTCTAATTCAAACAATTCAGTTTAGCATAAGTTTGCAGTTAAAACACACAGTTAAGTGTAAAGACAGTTCATTTCAAACTATTCAGTTTAGTGTAATTATGCTGTTTAGTTCTATTTGACCCATTGATAGGACCCTATCAGGTTCTACCACTTGGGGTCAGAGTGGACCTGGGAGGGATGGCAGTGATGGAGCACTCTGCATTCCCCAAAGCTTCAGCATTACTGAAGCCTCACCATCAGATTGTTTAGTGTCATATTCTGGATACTCATGCAGAAAGTCAATATGTGTGTATTCTTTCATTCATAACATAAACCATACTTACCAAGACAGAAATGAACAATAAATGAAAAATTAATTTTCTTCAAAATAATTTCCTTGGCATCCAACATTTCAAGAGGTGTTCCATTGGTCAAAGCACCTCTGAAATTCTCTTTTTAATATGTGAAGCTATTATTATCATATCTCTTTTAATAACTTTTATGCTATCAAATTTTTTACTGTTGAGATGAATTTTCAGCTTAGGAAACAAGAAAAAGTCAAATGGAGTATAACAGGTGCTGCACTTATTTCACTAAAACCTGATGTTCAGGATTTATTGATTGGTTGGTTGGTTGGTTGGTTGGATTTTATGGCATATCAACCTTCATAGGTTATTTAATGCCAAATTCATTTTATACAAATAAACAGTTCTATTTCAAACAATTCTATTTAGCATAAGTACGCAATTAAATTGTCAAAAACATTTCTATTTCAAATTATTCAATTCAGTCAAACAATTCTGTTTTGTATAAGTATAGATTTTGTTTACACACAGTGAAATGTCAAAACAGTTATTTTTTAAACCATTCAGTTTTGCGTAAGTACAGTTTCAATGTCAAAAACAGTTCCATTTAGCATAAGTACACAGTTTAGTTCTATTTTACCCATAGATAGGGCCCTATCAGGTGCTACCACTACAGGTCAAAGTGGATCTGAGAGCGATGGCAATGAAGGGGTACTCCACATTCCCCAAACCTCCAGCATCATTGCATCCTCACCATCAGATTGTTTAATATCATATCCAGGACACTTGTTTGGGTGGGTGGGGTCTTACCCCTCTGCAGAGAAGCAGTCAGTGTATTTTAGAGCCTCGGCTGACTGGGCAAGGGATGTATAAAGAATTGGCACTTACTCATGTAGATTGTAATCTAGACATCTACATATCATCACTTAATCATATAAGTTACTCAGCTACTGCAACATCCTCAGTTAAATTCTAAAATTCAAAATGTTTAGAGATTTAATCTCAGTATTTTTTTAAATCAAAATTTGGGTATATATATATATATATATATATGTATGTTTAAAAATAAACAAAATAAATTAAATAAAAGATGACCCTAAAAATGCAGTATATCTGTGTCATATTTATACCTACATATGTACATATATATAGGTGTGTGTGTGTGGTGTGTGTGTGTGTGTGTGTGTGTGTGTGTGTATTAAAATGAATAGGTTAGCAAATAACTTCAAATTTGGTGTTGAGGTTTATTATTATTAATATTCCATATACTTGTGCCCCACATGTTTTTTGGATATTGCAGTCAGGTGGTGTTTGAATTTTGACTGTTTGTTAAGTTTATAAGTATATATAGTTTGTATGTGTAGATAATGTATATGGAATCTTGTGTGTTTGTATATATATATATATATATATAAAAGACCTTGTGCTTCTAATGAATACAGCTCCTCAAGAGCTGCATAGCCTTGAGTAAGCAGGCATTGATCTTTACATGAACTCAGATAAAACAGAATACATGGGTTTTAAACAAGATGTAGCCATCTTATTAAATGGTAAACCTCTGAAATCAGTTGACTGTTTCATATACCTTGGTAGCAATATCTCATCTGCTATAAGGGAGGTCAGTATACAAATAAACAATTCTTCTGATAGGCTATGGGCCATATAGAAATCTAATATGTCAGATAGGATACCTGCACTGTAGTTATGTCCCATCTCACAAACTATCCAAATAAGATTAATAAGACATGCTAGGCACTGCTCGAAAAGAAAGGACAAACTCATACTTTTTCTATGGACTCGTACACATGGCACACCAATCTTGGCCAACCAGCAAAAATTTATATTAATTTGCTCTGTGCTGGCACTCAGTGCCTTTTAGTGGACTGACCATGATTGACTGCTGATAGTGATGGATTGCAAGACAGAATCAAGAGAATCTGTGCTCTTTGCATGTTGTGATGATGATGATGATGATGTATCAGTAATCTAATATGATAATAATTTTTTAAAATATTTTGTTTGTGAATGCATATCATCACTGAGAACAAAAATATATTTGCATATTTTTTTAAATTGGAAAAAAAATGGAACTAATAAATAGGAACTGGCTAAAGAGGATTTTTCATTGCGATGTAAAGAATTACCAACAGATTTTTCTGGTTTTACATAATTGAATTAATCCCTGCACTTATGACTCAGAATTCTATAAAATGTGAACTGGCTTGACAACAATGGAAAGATGGCAGGATTCAATTTCTCAGGCAGCTGAGAAATTTCTACATGTCCTTCCTTCTTATGAAGCTTCATAGTTAGAAATGAGATGGAAACTTTTTTTTTAAGAAAAAAAATATAGAGGTCCAGTTTGTTTTCTTTTTCTTTCTTCAATGTCTTGTTGACTTACAATTCTTATATTATTTATTCTATATTATTATCTTATATATATATATATATATATATATATATATATATATATATATATATATATATATATATATATATATGTCATTATAGTATTATATTATTTATAGAATAAGATATAGTGTCCATGTTTTTTTCTTTCCTCAATGAAATGCTGACTTTCAGATCTTTATTTTTGACTGGTGTTTTTTATATTAAAAGTTTTTATTGTATATATTATGACTCCAATATACTCTTCAGTTTCATATGTCCAGCCTTACCTCATATCTCACTGACAGCATACTTTTATCTTTTAAAAACTCAGCTACTCTGTCATAAACCATTGTCATCACTATGAGAAGATATATTTTATGCTCTTGCCATTGGTTGAATTATCTTTTAGTACTATTGCAAACCACCCATAAACCAGTCATCACTATGAGAAAATTTTATTCATTTTTTTTTCTAAACTGTCTCATGAATGACCATGTTGGCAATATAGTTATTGCCATGATTCAACACAAGACATCTACAATACTATATTTACACAATGTAAATGTCTTAATATAATTATGCAACTTTTAAAATGGTTTTTCTTCTTTTTCCATATTTGTGCTCCAAAAGGCTTTTTACCTTCTAAAGAAATGTTCATTGTCATCTCCACACTTCAACCACCACTTAAAACCACTGCTACCCACCAATCATCCCCACCATTGTGATTCCTATCTTTGATGAGATACTTTTGGCTTTCTATTGTAATCTATTGTCTTTTGCTTTTGTATATTGTCCTTAATGTCCTTTTACTAGAGAGAAAAGCAGATAGAGAGAAAGACTTTTCTGAGGAAAAAAATCAGACTAAATGTAGCTTTGGTCAAATGACTTTTTTTTTCTTTCAAAGCTCCCATAGAGCAATTACTCAATGCAACTCTTGTATAAAAGGAAGGAAGGAAGGAAGAAAGGAAGGAAGGAAGGAAAGAAAAGTGAAGGTATGAAGATATCAGGTGTTAGTGAAGAAGAAGGCAGCTAAGGTGAGTAAGTCTGGGTTGGAGGGGTCTGTATTTTACCATAAAGGGAGGTGGAAGCAGTTAATCACATCTGAATTCTTCTTGTCTTAAGCTTTCTCATGGACTGACACAACCAAAATAAATGGCTGGTTTCTTAAGGTACAGTTGGCCTGACTTCCTCAAGATGATATTACAAGTGACTGACAGAAAAAAAAACACTAAAGAAATAAACAAAGAAATGGACAATAAACAAAAAGTAGCATCCATGAAAGAATCCTGTGAGTCTACATAAATAAAGACTTCACAATTGGTAGCAAGAAAAAAAAGAAGAAAGTAAAAACATAAATACAAAAAAAAATCAGAAGCAAAACAATCCAAAGCAAAATGCAAAAATGCTAAAGAAAGAGATGTGACAAGAATATACATATATATCCAAGCTCAGTGACTGATGAATCAGAAAAAATAACTTGTGGGACAAACAAGATTGATGCTGGCAAATTCACAGTAAAAACTGTGACTAAAACAACAAGGCAACTTCTCAACCTGATCAATTTTTGATCAAGTCTTATCAATAATTCTGTTAGCATAAAATATGATTTTTAGGATATTAATATTAATACAAGGAATATGATTCTAAGCAAATTTATTCTTTTGTTTTAACATTCTTCCACAGTGGTGGAATATAGGAGAGTGTAATCAAAAAGTATTGAAACTTTATCTTAAGTTTTTTAAATTTCAAAATTTACATGAAGCTGTGTGCACAGCTAATCAATGTATATAATAAAGTGATTCAATACACCTTATATTTTGAAAAGTAAATTTTTGATTTTATAAAACTCTGAAATACAACCATTTCCCTAAAAGTTTACCTTTGCAATTATGGAATACCATAATATTAATTTTATAAGGTTCTGTCCAATTTGATTTTTATTCAATAGATAACAAGTCTGAACTTATACTTATCACATATTTTTGTTTATAATAAATATGACACGCTGTCAACAAAAGGGTAGGATCCCCTGACCCAGAAAAGAGATGTCCTGAGTATGACATTAAACTGTATATGATGGTGAGGTTCCAGCTCTAGAGATCTAGGGAGTGTGGAGTACCTCATTCATTGCTCTTGTTCCCAGGTCTACTCTAATCCAAACAAGTAGTACCTGTCAGGGTCCTATATATAGATCAAATAGATCTGTTTGGAAATTATTTTTATTCAATAGGATCATGTGTGACACCCCCTCAAAAAATAATCCTCGGCTGGTTGACATACCATTTGTCAATCAATAATAAATATGTTTATTTACACTTATCAGAAACTATTAGCTTTACCATTGTAATTGATTAAATATCCATATAGGTATCTAAAAAAAGTATTGAGACTGAAGCTATATTTACCAAGAAAGAAATGAAGAACGAAGGAAAGGTTAATTTTCTTCAATACAGTCACTTTGGCATTCAACATACTTATTCAAGTGAATTTTCTCTTATTCAAAGCATCTCTAAATTTTTTATTTTGGTATGAAACTGTACCATTGTATAACTTTAGGTACTCCCATATTCTCAAATCTTACTGATGAAATTAATTTTCAGTTTATGAAACCAGAAAAAATCCCTCAGAACAAGATCTGATGAGTATAAAGAGTGCTACACTAGGACAATTCTGTTTAAGACCAAAAATATAGGTCTGGTTAATAGGGTGAGTTCTGCACTTGCAGAATTCTGTTTCACTAAAAATGTAGGTCCGGTCAGTATGAAGAGTACTACCCTGGTACAATCATGTGTTTCACCAAATAATCTGTGTCTGGTGAGTATCGAGAGAGCTGCATTTTCACAATCTTGTTTTTCACAAAAAATCTTGGTCTGGTTTGTATGAAAAGTTTTGTATTTGCACAATCATTTGTTTTACTAAAAATCTGCGGCTGGTAAGTATGGCGAGTGCTGCACTTGCACAATCCTGTGTTTCACCAGAATCTAGGTTTGCTGAGTATGGTGAGTTCTGCACTCATGTGTTGAACCAAAAATTCTGGGTTTAGTCAATATGGAAAGTGCTGCACTTGGACAATTTTATGTTTTACTAAAAATCTAGGTTTGATGAGTGTGGAGAGAGCTGCACTAACACAATCATGTGTTTCACCTGAATCTAGGTTTGGGGTGTATGGAGAGTTCTGCACTTGCACAATCATGTGTTTGACCAAAAATCTAGGTCTGGTCAGTATGGAAAGTGCTGCACTTGCACAATCCTATGTTTCACTAAAGATGTAGATCTGGTGAGTTTAGAGAGTGCCGAACTTCCACAACTTTGAGTTACACCAAAAGCTGCTCTTCAAAATGTATAATAATTGGCTTAATAATTCATTTTCAATTTGGTGCTGACAAGTCTGGATATTTAGACATCATCACTTTATTATATCATTAAGATTCTCAGCTATGCACTTGTCTTCATTTGAATTTTAAGATTAACAAAATTTAAGCTTCACTTTCAATACTTTTTGATCATGTCTTCAATCATGTTTGTAACACTGTTTACAATATTCACAGATTCTACACTGATCCTTGGCAAAACATTTGGGATCAACACTTTTTTATGAGCACTATGCTAATATTTAAAATAAACGTTTTAACTCATTTTAATAATGCTATTAAAGCAACTAAATATACAATAATTAATCAAGGATTTTTTTTTTTTTGTTAGAAGTTAACGTCTTGAAACTTGTAATTTTGTATGTGATATCATATGTAATATTTCCTCAGCAGTTCAAGGATAATTAATCATTGCTTTTACTGCCTTCATTCTCTATTTACAAAAATCTTGGATTACTATCAGATTCACTGCCAAAGTAAGAAGACCAAGAATGTCAGCCACTCCCAATTGGTTAGCAGGAATTTGAATTGAAAAAATGTTCAGTTTGGATATTTTTGAAAGAGAAAAATTATACACCAGTTTTTTTCTTAAATAAGAACATGTTTTCGACTCTTCTATGATGAAGATTTCCAAAAGAGACTAATATCGCTATCTTTTCTTTTTATTTAATTTCTTTTCTATTTTCATTTAAATTTTCATTTCAAAAAACTTTTAATAGATTAATATAATTAATTCAGATAAGAATAAAATTTCATTTCAACTTTCTTCTTATTTCATTTCACCTGTAATTGATTATTTTCAACTCCAACGATCATAGTTTTACTATGATTCATGAAACGGTTTATCATTGCCTTCATCAAATGACATTCTAGATATCGATATATTTCTTTATGCCTTTATGTGAGCAAACTTTATGTTCATGCTTTTGGAAGAAAAAAACTTCATATGATTAACTTATTATGTGTAATTTATTATTTATCATTATTAGTGTTTTTGTTTATTATTTTACTACTTGTTAGTTTTTCACACCAGCATTGTCAGGTGGTCTTTCACTGGAGTCTGTGTGACCATAAGTTTCTTCAGGTTCCCAGGACTCTTCTCAGTATTCTAGCTGATCTCTGGATGGTTTCCATTCTCCAAGATTTCTGGATGGTCTTCATTCTTCCTCTGATTTCCAAATCTTTTTCATTTTCTTTTATTCTCACTCTATGGTCTGCCAGAATGGCAAAATCCACTAGACAGTAAGTTCATTTTTTTTTGTTAATACAAAGTCTGGTCTTCAGGCTGAAATTTGGTAATTTGTTTGTATCATAAAATCCCAGAGAATTTTATACATCTCATTCTCTATTAGTAGAATACCATTAAGGAGTATTGTTAAATTTCATTCTCTTATACAATTCCCAATGAATTACTCTTCACACCAAATCATGCCATGTTTTATACTCCTTTTGTGTTAGTTTACTGCATTTGTTTATCATGTGATTAACAGTTTAATCTTTTTTTTTATTTATTCCTATTCATTTTTCCATTTTGTGGTCATTTAGTTTGGTTAGTCATTGGAGTCATTAGTTTCCAGCTAGCTAAGTAGGAATTTTTTTCATGCCAACATTTGGATATAAGTTCTAATCATTTATTTAGAAGTTTGTTTTTGGTCTCAGAAGGTGATTAATGTTTTTTTCTTTTTCTAGGCAAAGATTACTTTACTGTGTTTTGTGGTATTTTTGTAAGTTGGCTCTTATTTTCTTACTTTCCAGATTATTTTTGGTATGTTTTGATTTGATTTTTTGTGATTCCACATATATTGAGAAAGTGTTCTGCTGTGTTTACATTTTTTATTGTCAAATGATGTTTTGTATTTGTAACTTCTCTTTTCCATCCGGAGATTGTTTTATTAGTAACCAAAAATTACACATATAATAGTTTTATTTCATGAATAGCATTTGTCTTCCTTCCTGACCATCGACAATACTTTCCTTCTTTATTATCAAATTCCATCAAACAGACTGAATGCCAAAATTGGCAAATCAAGTTTTGAATAAAAAAATTGCAAAATCTTCTACAAGAATTATCAAAGTTTTTCTCTCATTGCCAGAAACAGACATTTTGATATCTTTGGGAATACTACTTTCTATATATGGTAAGGGATCAAAAGGATAGTATGTGGTTTGAATTCCCAAAATATCCATATTTTTTAACAATTATGTCCAGGACAAAAGTTATATTCTTTAATATCTTTGAATCAATGAATTTTAAGAAATAATTATAAAAACTGATTTTATATTGCCCCATCAGCAGGGTTTAGAATATACTGACTCTATCCTCTGCACAGGAGTAAGACTCTTTGCCCAACAAAAAAAGGGGTGACCTGCTAGGTATGATGCTAAACTGCTTCTGATGGTAAGGCTCCTGTGCTGGAGATCTGGGAAGTGTAGAGTTCCTTTTCATATCAATTACTCCTTGAGTCAAATAGATTTCTTTAAAAATTATTCATATCTGATAGGACTGTCTTCTTAAACAACCACTCAAAGAATGTAATTATGAATGTGCAATGAATGCAATTCCCTCACCTCTATGCATAAAATAACCACAGACAGGTATACATGCAATTAAAATCAATGAATCATGATTCCTACAAAAAGATACAGTTGCTAATTAGCTAATTATAAAATATCACTAACAACTCCTTTGCAAAAAAATTTCTAAATAAATGCTTGCTTATAGTAATTTTGGTCATTATATATCTGCCTCTCATCAAAGGCTCCAGGTGCATGGCTGCTAGGCCTTTACTTGGTATCACCTAGCTTTGGACATTTTATTGAGTCTTGATCGATATTTGTGGTATCTTAGTCAACAGCAGGAAGCACTTAATAAAGAATTCAATAAACATACTTGTCCGTTGGATTTAATGAAACATGATCAAAATAGAAGATAGATAGATAGATAGATAGATAGATAAAATCTTCAAATTGTATGATGACTTGAAAATTCATATTTGAAATTCTAGCTTTTAGCAGAACTCAAATACCAGAAAATATATTACTTAAGGTGCGAAGCAAGTATAGTATTTTGCTATATCTCTTTCTATACTGGTGTCAACTTCTATCTATCCTTTTTCTGTCTCTGCTATCTGTCCACATGCATATACACATACACTACTTTAGATGTTAAACAAGTTTAGTATTTCACTTTATCCCTTTCTATATCTGTGTTTACTTCTATCTTTCTTCTCTCTTTCTCTCTCTCTCTCTCTCTCTCTATATATATATATATATGTGTGTGTGTGTGTATGTGTGTGTGTATGTGTGTGTGTGTGTGTGTGTGTGGAGAGCGTGAGAGAGAGGAAGGATGACAGATATAAAAAATAAATTGAAAGACTGAACTTGTTTAGTATCTAAAATGGTGTGTATATATATATATATATATATATATATATATATATATATATATATATATATGTATGTATGTATTTTGGAGAGTGTATATTTGTATATTTAGGCAGCAAGTTGTTATTAAGGCAAGTTTTATTAAAGATAAGGTACCAAAATACAGAACATTTTTAATAATTAAAATCATCAATTCAATTAGAAAACTCATTCAATAGAATATGTATTTATTAAAACCTTTCCAACTGAACATTTTAAAACAAAATGCTGAATACATTCCAACCAACTACTTTAAGATAAAAATGCTACAAATAATAAAAATAATGAAACTCAAAACTAAACTGTCAACTCAAACTACAAAACTCCTGCTGATGACCAAAAGTATGGTTGAAAACATTTGGGCAGAAGATAAAGGAAAATTTCTTTACCACCTGGATCCTAACTCAAGAAAAATAACAAGAAGACTTGAAAAATCACAATTAAAAAATAATAAACAGTGCTTCATTGTCTTTAATAAAACTTGCCTTAATATATATATATATATATATATATATATATATATATAAGTTTGTGTGTATATTTGTATATATATATTTTAGAACACTGCCCACTCCAACTCATCCCATCTCCAAAATATACTACTTGGACCTTCAGTGATTAACCAGCCATTTATAAAAGTAATATAATGGACACAATGAAATATTTATTTACTTTCTTTAGCCAAAACTTACTCTGTATGTGTTGTTCAGTAATCTGAAAAAACTATTGGAAGGGAAATGACTCTTACAAAAATGTAGACAGTACCTGAAACAAAAATGTCCTCCGATCCAAATCCTGTTTTTTTTTTTTTTTTAATGATTAAGGTGCTCTTTCAATATCTACATTTACAGCTGTAGATAAAAAGATAAACTAAACTTGAGAATAATTCATATTTACTGTGGATAATAAGTTTTGCTATTAATGTTATATGTCTGTTTTATTGAAAGAACAATTAAATGTATAAACAATTCAAAAAGTATTTATTGGTTTTCTTAAGAAGAAATGACCTTAAAAATACTTTTAAGAATATATAATTTATTAATTGATAAAATTATTGATTGTTTCAGGATGACGTTATATTTACTAGTAAATATGATATTTTGGCTGGAAAAAGTATCCATTCAGTTGATATTATGATAAAGGGTTTGGCCACAGAAGGTCCAAACTATTATGTTGTAGTGAACAGTGTTCTAAAAATATATCCTGTTAAAATAAGTATTTTATAAGCAGGAAAATTTTATTGTAAATTATCTTCTGATTTATTTAAAATTTCTGTTTCATTAAATATTTTACATGGTACTGACAAACAAAAACCCAGACATTATTTTTAATGGTGAATGAATTAGCCATGAAATATTAGTGATTTGTCAAAAGAAATCATTTGATATATCTCATCCAATTCCATTAAACTTTTCAAAGTCTGTAGCAGGACTCAGAACTTTTTCAAGGTTTGTAAGACATGATGAGTAATGGGCCTTAACTTGTTTTTCTGGCCTATGAAATATTGTGAAAGAGATTGAATTCAGTGTTTTCCATCTCCAAGGCTGGTTGCATGACAAAGGCAAGAGAGCCAAATTTTTTGTAATTGTTACAAAAAGTCATAATTTTCTAAAAAAAGAAATTCTCAGAAATACTAAAAAAAGAGGAAATTACTTAGAATTTTCTTTCCCTTGGTTTGATATCCTAATCTCTGATTAGTCCTTTGCTAATGACTTTTTGCTACAATTGAAAGAACTTAGACAAATATAATAAAGGAAAATAATCACTTCCTATGTGTGTCTAAGCAACTGAAGTTTTACTTAGATGCGTGACAATAATAAGAAATGCTTCAGCTTTTTCATATGTTTTTTATAGTTTTCTTTTTTTTTTTGTCCAATTGTGTAAATATTCATCCTTTCTCAAAAGACTATATAAAAGTTTAGAGGAGACTTCCATTTGACTAATAGTTACTCACAAACACATTTTTCTAAACACATAACCAGACATTTTATATATGTATGTATATGAGTGTAACACATTTTATCTTTGGTTTGAAAGGAGATTACTAATCCATCAGTCTCCTCCTTTAAACTTTCTTAGATCAAAGTGACATGACATTGTCCTAATGCTTTTTGTTATTATTACTCATCTTATAAACACACAAGAAACTATGATTGTTTTGTTTTTTTTTACTTTCTTTGATTTCTGTCTTGCTTTCCAAAATACCCACTTATTCTTCAAATATCTTTTCTATTTTTGTCTAAAATAAGATTGCTACCATTTTTCAAGCTAAAACAAATATGATATAAGAGGGTAAACCAAATTGTCTGCTCTTGTGATCTCTGTATATCTTTCTTTGCATGGTACTAATTTTGAAATTTTCTTTGCAACAGATTCAAGTATAAGTGTTATTGATATTTTCTAAGCTTAGCTTAATATTGCACAAGAACATAAATGTAGGACTCCCAGTGAGAATCAAACTCATGATAGTTGTAATAGACTGTTTACTTATATACTTGAAAGCATATATGAATAAGTCTGATTTTATCAATTGAATAGGATGAATTGGTATGAATTATGGATGTTTACTAAACTTGGCATGACACATATCCTGTAACCTTGATTGGTCATCAGAGTGCTACACATAGAGCATGCCTTTGGCACAAATAGCCTGGCAAAGCACACCCCTCTCCAGGTCTGGAGGAGTCCCATAGTAACATGCTGGACTAGTAATTGAATTCTAACTACGGTCACTCTATTATATTCACTTTCAGACTAATACCCTTGGGGAAGGCATAAATCCTCTTATCTCCCCATCTATGAGTTAAATAGTACCACTATTATTCTTCTACAAATATTGCTTTATCATTAAATAACCCATAAAGGTTTATATGCCTTTAAACAAAGAAAACAAATCAATCCTCTCCAGGTATACAGCTGGTTTGAATTTAGAGTTCTCCTTCTCCTAGAACAGTTTCCATCCTATTTACCCATGTCTAAAAAGAGAATATTTGAATCCATACATTTCTAAAGAGTATTTGCCCAATGTTAAATGCAAAACTGCCTTGTTCAGGACTTGAATGCGAGTAGCTGAGTCTACTTTCTATGATGATAACCATTATACCACAAGTGACTCCTCAAACTGGGTATACTGTATGATAAATTAAAAAATGAGGTACAATATCATACTCACTGACTTAATGATGGTCATCAAAACCTGCTAGCTTACACTCCAAACATGGTTTAATTTGGGTACTTACTAAGAACTGAACTCACTATCTTGCAGTACATATTGGCATGATGGTTAGAGTGTTTGCCAATGGCCCGTGAGACCTTGGTTCAATCCCAGGTCGAGTCATACCAAAGACTCAAAATTGGTTTGTGATGCCTCCTTGCTTAACACTCAGCATTATAAGGTACGTATCAAGGGTAAAGTGGAGCAATCCAGGGAATGGAGTAGTGCCCTCCTCTACACTTTGGTGTAGTAGCTATTGAAAAGGGAGCCTTCTGGTCAACTTTGACTATGGTTGCCAACTTTACTTTTACTTTAGGCTTGCTTCTATATATATACATATATATACCCTTACTGCAGGATATATATAATATATATATATATATATATATATATATATATATATATATATATATATAAAGTATATATATACTTGATACCTCCTTGCTTAACACTCAATATTATAAGATATGTATCAAGAGTAAAGTGAAGCAATCCAGTGAATGGAGTACGACCCTCTCCTACACCTTGGTGTTGTATCTATTGAAAAGAGAGCCTTCAGGTTGCCCACAACTACAGTCGCCAGCTTTACTTTATATATATATATATATATGATGTATGTATATATATATATATATTATTATTATTATTATTATTATTGAAATCAAATAAAAAATGGGTGAAAAATGCTTCTTTGATGACTGTAACAACTGCTGCATGAAACTTAAAGTAATAACAAATAGTGCTTATAGTATATATTCACCAACCCCTCTGTAAAAGCAGGATCTGACACAAGGTCAATTTTTTAGAGGAATTTAACAGGTTTGAATTCAGAGTTTGCCTTCTTGGGTAGTTGCCATACCAAGGTTAAAGAGCTCAGTCTGCCTTACTATTTACCTATAGCTGAATGGAGAATAGTTGGATTCATACCTTTCCCAAGTAGATTAGCACAATGTAAAATGCAAACAGCCTCATCTAGGATTTGAATTTGGTTCACCAAATCCATTTCTTATGATGATAACCATTGCACCACAAGCACTTCTTTGTAGTGCTCATAATAAGTGCTTTTAATTAATTCTTAATTCTTTTTAATTAATTTTTAATTCTTTTTTAATAATAAGTAGTTAGCTCTATTGTTAGGACATCAAGTATGTTTTAAATATTGTCAGTAATTACTAACAAAAAGAATTTGTCTCTCTATCACCCTGTCTCTTTCTCTCTCTCTCTCTCTCTATATATATATATATATATATATACTTTTTCTTTAAGAATAACAACAAAACCGGTCACATAGGATTATAAATTTATTTCCATCCTGTTACGCATTTTTGAAATTTCCAAAAACACGAAAAAAAATTAACAGGACTTCTTCAGATCTTTTAGATAAAAAAACTAGAATAGACACAGAAAAGTGGGACGGGATAGAAGAGGGGTGAAGAGTTATCTCCTCATTAAGCCCACTTCCGTTTTAAATTTTAATTTTGGTTAGAAATGTAGTAAATTTATTTAAAAAGATTTTTTAATTTTTTGTTTTTTAATTACATTTTGACCTAAATTACAGATTTTATATTGAATTAGATTTAAACTTTAATTAATAACCTCACGTAAAGATACAGTAATAGATATATTAAACTAAAACAAATATTTAATTTATTTAAAACATTTTTAAATTTCAAAACTATTTAGAAACCATTAATCAGTTACACTTTTTATGAGTAGTACGTATGTATTATGTGCTTTTTCACAATTTTCTATCTAACATTTTATTTTATTTATTCAATTACATTAATTCTCAATTTAACTCTATGCTTTTTTTTTTTTTTTTTTTTTTTTTGTTAATTATCTATAGTTTAAATTTAGCCCGATGTCTACACCTAGCTATTAGTTCATTTCTCTTATTTAATAATTTTTTTGGCTCTGGAAAAAGCAAAATGTGGATTTTTTCCTCAAGACACAGATTGCACCTACTATCGAAAGATTTTGGGGTATTAGATCTTTTTGAGTCATTAATTGAATAATGTGAATGTTTCCTTCTGAGTTTCAAATAAGAAGAACTGTTTACAATTGCACCTTTTTCAAGGAAATCTACAGTGAACTATTACACCCCAAGTGCCTCCTCCAACTTCACATATTCTACCATAAATTCAGAAATGAGTAACAAGCAGTGAGTAGTAATGACCATAAAATCTTTCTTGATTATCAGTAATCTGTAAGAAGACTCATAAGCATAGTTTAGTTTGCATACTCAGTAAGGATGGATCTCACTATCCAGTACTTATTGTCTGCAAAACTATCTCAGGAGACATTACCTGGCTATAATGTTACTCAAGTATGAATAATAGGTTTTTAGATCATATAAACATTCTGACCCTAGTAAAGAATTTCTTTGCAGGGCACAAGAAGAAATGTGTTGGACATCAAAACTCATTATTACAATAATAATGGATGAACTTGCTAACCTCAACTTCAAAACAAGACATATTTTGATATTTGAAAAATTATCTGCATAAGTGTAATTTTATTCTTTGCATAGCATGAATTAGTTTAAGTAATCAGTCACATAATTTCAAGGTAGTGTAATGGTTAGCAAGCTTGACTAGCAAACCATTCCTGCTGAGTTAAAGTCTTACTGGGTGCCCTATACATCCGGCCTTGTGCCACAATTAAGCCTTGTAAATAACAAAGTTCTAAAGTGTTGGGGAAAGAGTTATTTATAGTTACCCAAAAACACATTTTTCTATTTACATAACCAGACATTTTATATGGGTGTGAGTGCGTGCATGGACATATAAAACATTTTATATTTCGTGCTCTTACATTATTTACATTTACAGCAGTAGATAAAGAAAAATTATATGTTTTGCTATTAATATTATAGTTTTATCTCGTTGAAAGAAACAATGAAATGTATAAATAATTCAAAAAGTGTTCATTGGATTTTCTTTGGAAGAAAGGACGTTAAAAATATCTAAAAATATCATTGATCCTTATTTAATCATTAGTATGATGCATGTTCAATGTTTAACTCATTAATTTAATAATGGTCATCAAAACTCACTTGCTAACATTATTATATGGTGAGTTCCTTTAAGTATGGTTTAATTTGGGTACTTAGTAAGGATTGAATTCACTATCCTGCTATAAGGATCTGATAGGATAGCTTATATATAGATAGATAAATTTTATTATCATTATTATTTACTCATTAGAGTTTTTCACATCTGTTTTAGCTGATGGTCTTTCACTGGAGTTTCAGTGACAGCAAGTCTCCTCAAGTCTCCAGGACTCTTCTCAGTATTCTGGCTATTCTCAATAATGCTGTAGTTTGGATGGTCTTCACTCATCCTCCAACTTCCATGTCCTCCAGTTCTTTTAATAATCCTTTAGTTACTGTACCAAAAGCACCAATCACAATTGGTACAATTGTCACCTTCATGATCCATAGTTTTTTTCAATTCCTTAGCAAGGTCAAAGTACTTATCCTTCTTTTCACATTCTTTCAGTTTTATTCTGTGGTCAGCCGGGACAGCAAAGTCGACAATTTTGCAAAAATCAAATTAAAAATTAATGAAAAATGCTTACTTTGATGACTGTAACAACAGTTGCATTAAACTTGAAGTAATAACAAGCAGTACTTATAGTAAGTGCTTTTAATTAATTTCCAATTCAATTTTGATAATAAGCTAAGTCCTTAGGGAATCAAGCATGTTTTAAATATTGTTCGCAGCTACTAACAAAAATAATTAGGCTCTCTGTCTATCTTTCTCTCTCTACAAATATATATGTAGAAGAGTCATTCAATGAATAAGTAGCCCATTCAGCTGGGGGTTGTAGAGCACATCAACTGCATCTCTGCTGTGGGGTAAGATCCCCATCAATGAGTGTCCTGGATATGACACTAAACTGCATCTGATGGTGAAGCTCTAGTCCTGAAATTTAGGGGAATGTGGAATACCACTCTACTGCCATTATTCTCTGATCCATCTTGACTGAGAGTGGTAGTTTGGGTCCTATCTATGGGTCAAATAAAGATATTTAATCATTTACAATACTTGAAACCATTTAACTGTGTGAAAAAAAATGACTGTTAAAATTAATTAATTAATTAATTATTAGTATTACATAACAATACTTGGGACCATTTAACTTTGTGCAAAGGAATAAATAATGTTGAATAGAATTATTAGTGTTACATAGTAATACTTGAAATCATTTAACTGTGTACAAACAAAGGAGTTCTGCCTCATTTAAAAATGTTACCAATAAACTATTCATTTACAAATCATAGATATTTAATATGCATATGTATAAACAGGATTTAGGATTTAATAACCGACAAAGAGTTGATATACCATAGAACCCAACCAACCAACCAACCAATATTGGATGAGGTAAATGTTGCCAAAGGAGTTGGCAATAAGAAGCACTGTTTAAAGTTGCACCTTTTTCAAGAAAATCATAGTGATCCTTTTAGGTCCCAGAAGATTGTCAGCATGATCTTCTTTACTGACTGCTTCACCAGGAACATTTTCTTTACCAGAGAGTTTGTGTGTTTATACTTCATAGACTGTCTTTGACTCAGGCTCATACGGACAAACCCAAGTTTATCACATTTTGTTTTTACTAACACATGCTTCTCTATACACTAAACAGGTTTTTCTGTAAATTTCACATGGTTTGTTCTTCTCAACTACCAAAAATTTTATGACAGACCTCTGTTTAAGCCTGGACCATACATGTTTGCCACCATTTTAAATTGCATAAAAACAAATATTTTTTTGCAAGATTCAAATAATTTTTGCAATAAACAAATTCCAAACAACGCAGAGGTTACATTTATAAAAAACAATTCTGAAAAAAGAATTTAATTCCCCTTATTTATTGAATGACTCTCATATATATATATATATATATAAATACACACACATAAAAGCACACACACTTGCATATTTACACATATAAATGCACACATACACGTGTGCGTATGTGTGTGTGAGAGTGTGTGTGTATGTATTTATGCAAAAATTCCTTTTTAGACATGTTTCATTAAATATAACAGACAAGAATTGTTTATTTAGCTTTTTATTAAGTTTTTTTCCTGCTGAAGAGTAAGATGCCACAAATAAACCTTGATCCACATTTGCAGTAACTTACTTGCTTTCTTATAAAAGAAAACTGAACAAACAATCCTTGTCAGCCATATTTAAGGAAACCCACACACACATCATATGTCCCATAAATAAGTTCACCCCAACTAATTTTTTAAAAAAAGTTACTTTTCATCGAAACCAAAGAAAACAGGATCTTATTATTCTTAGTGGAATCAAAATGGATATTATTAGGTATTATTCATAACCAAAATCTACAGCATTGTAACTCTTTATTCAAAAATATGAAAATGCAGCTGTACAAAAATGAGCATTATCCTTAAACATATTCATGAAACTCTATTTTATAATTTCTTGTGCAATATTTTTGTGTCAAAATGGATATCATGATTATTATTGTATTTACCAGACAATAGTATCAAAGCCCTCCCACCCAAAATAAAATTGCATAAAAAAAAATATATAAGAGGTATATTTCTTTTTGGACTACTATATATTCATATTTTTGATTCCAGGTTTTCAATGTTGTGGAGTTTGGTCATAAATAATGCCTAATGATATCTATTATGATTGCATAATGTTGTATTAGGAATCATAGAATTCTGGTATCTTTGGTTTATAAAAAAAAATGTATAATCTTAACCAATTAACTGACATGATGTTAATTAAAAAGTGTCAATTAGGAAGACAGTTAATCAGTTAACTATGATAGGAAAGCATATTAGAAAAGAGTAATATGTATGTATCTAGATATGCAATGAGTAGTCTTAGGTATAATTCACATCACAACACAGATAACCTTATAAGAATGATGGTAATGAACCAAATTGTACAGAGACTAACTGAAAGAGTCACAATACTTATTTCTTGAGAAGATAAAAAAGAAAGAATCACCATACCTGTGGGCCCAGTCTGCTGGGGCTGCAGAATACACTGACTGTATCTCTACAGAAGAATAAGACTCCACCAATGAGTGTCCTAGATATGACACTAAACAATCTGATAGTGAGGCTCCAGTAATGCTGGAGCTTTAGGGAATGCAGAATAATCCTTCATTACCATCACTCCCAGGTTCACTCAGGCCCAGAGTGGTAGCATCTGATAGGGTCCTGTCTATGGGTTGAACTGCTTTTGATATTTAAACTGCATGTTTATACTAAACTGTGTTCTTTGAATGCTGCAAGCAATATTGAACAAGTCATGGAGGCAGCACCCTATAAAGCAGCAGATGTACAACGACTTACCACCCATCATGAAAACTATCAAAGTTAGATGAACCAGATATGCGGGACACTCTTGGAGAAGTAAGGACAAACTCATGTGATATACTCCTGTGGATCCCTTCACATGGATGAGCAAAGGCAGGATGACCAGCTAGAAACTACATATAGCAGCTCTGTGCTGATATGGGATGTTGCCCTGAAGACCTGCCAGAAGCAATGGACGATAGAGAAGGGTGGCAAGAAAGGGTCAGAGATATCTGTGCTGATGGCATGACATGATGATGATGATGATGATGTATTCTTTGATATAGAACGGTTTATATGTTTAAAAATGGATTTGTCATTAAATAACCTACAATAGTTAATATTCCATGAATACAAACCAAACCAAAATTACTTAGTTCAGCTTTAAATGACCCAAATAGGGTTGATACGCCATAAAACAAAACAAGCAAGCAACCAACCAACCAACACTTATGAATGGAATAAATTTCAAATATACAAAACCTAAAACTAAATAACACTCATATTCTCATGCTCTCAAACACAATTGAATGAAATATATGTACAAATCGAGCAACCATTAAACATTAATGTTATATAAATTCATCCTATAACTGAATATTGTAACTGAAACCCTTGGTATAAGACAACCATAAGAAATAACTATATATTAATTCTGTATGGACATTCAGATATATATTGAACATTTTGTACCTCTTCCAGTCATATGAGGACACTTTGTGTTTGTGTAATGAATGCATCCATATGCACACACACAAACACATACACACACACACACACACACACACACACACACACACACACACACACACACACACACACATACACTAGGTTGTTTCGTATATATATATATATATATATATATATATATATATATATATACATATATAAGTATAGAAATAACTCAACAGACCAACATTTGGCTATTATAAATTCATTTCAGCAAGCCAACCCATAAGAGAAACCAATCTCTTTCAGATAGCCATCACACAATGTAGAGAAAAATAATTTTTTTAAATTATAGAAATAGTCTTTCAATAGATTCTTACTTGTTAAAACAAAATTTTAAACAAATTTTTTTGGATTTTTAAAAAATAAATAAAATAATAAATAAATAAATAAATGAGTCAATAAAGAGGAGGTGACAAAAAGATATGGGTGAGAAATTGATATCAAAACCGGATATAATGTCATCGTCTGGTGTCAAGTATCCTGATGTATGTAAAAAAAATTTTAACATGACTCACAAAACCTTTAGCAACTAAAATCTTGTCAATAAACCTATTTTATTTTAAGAAAAAATCTGTCTATTTATTTATTATTTATTAAGAAAACATGGTGATAAACACTATTACTGATATCAAACCTATCTTATTTAGTAAAAAAAGATTTCAATAGGTTTTATTTGATTTCCATTTAAGATTAAAATTTAATCTTTATTTAATTTCTTAATATTTTCATATATTTTTCAATCAGAATGCTGCTATTCTAATTACTATCAAATCATTAATATCATTATAATAATTATTAATCATTAATAATTATATTACTAATAATAAAAGGCAACTATTATTAAAATTACTGCTAATTTATCATTATTATTATCATTAATGTTATTGATATCAATAGAAATATTGATACCATTAATTTTATCCTACTCTTGTTATCACTATCAATTTTTCTATTATTAACCTTTCTGATATGAGTTTTAATCTATTTTTATGGTGGTATTTAAAAATTAGTTCATTACATTTATCTAACAGCTGGCAAGTAAATTTATATCTAATGATGCTTATATATGTAGTATATATATATATATATATATTTTGGCAGCATTTCTTCATTAATACAAATTTCGTTGAACATAATAGACGTTTTCTGTCTACATATTTTCTTGTCGATCTGTTCATATTGCCGTATTGCTTTTATCGTATTCGGCGGGAATTGATTGATGTATTTTCCATAATTGTATATATCCCAAGTACTTTCTGCCCAACTTTGGGCCATCATCAGGGGAGGATCTATTACAAGAGTGATGTAACTTTTGTTTTTGCATTACTACTATGTAAGAGCTTAGAGATTAGGAGATTGTATCTCTAATAATAATAATATATATATTGGTTTAACCTCAACTACCCTCTCGAGGAGACTTACAATGCAACTTTCTGATACAAGTTCTATAGCACAGCATTTAAAAAAAACATTCATGTCCAACAACAGAATTACGAAAAATTCTATATTAGAACATCAAAATAACAAACAAAAACTACAGATACTCGAAGCACTACATATTAGAAACATGCAACCCACATTTAACAATTAATTTTCAAACCAGTGCTAATGTACTTAAATGTCTTTAGCTACTGACACTATTTATAGAAACACATTTAAAAACAAACGCTATACACTCCAACGGTACAGACGCTCTTACATAGTAGTAATGCAAGAACAAAAGTTACATCACTTTTGTAATTGATCCTCCGCTGATGATGGCCCAAAGTTGGGCAGAGAGTACTTGGAATATATACAATTATGGAAAATACATCAATCAATTCCCGCCGAATACGATAAAAGCAATACAGCAATATGAATGGATTGATAAGAAAATATGTAGATAGAAAACGTCTATTATGTTCAACGAAATTTATATATATATGTATATATATATATATATATATATATATATATTCCGAGAAGCTTCTCTGTCAGACAGGCACATGGGTATGAGTATGAGCTTATGTGTGTATGTGTGTGTATGCTTATATATAAGAGAGAAAAATAATAATAAACTAATATCTACATTTATATATATATATATAAACATATATATACACAGATAAAGAAAATGAGTTCTAATGGGCAAAGTATACAATACAAAAATTAGAAAAAGAAGTTGTCATCTTTTAGACTGTACATATCAATAGTACAATGGTAAATTATCAACAGATAAGTCATATGCTGTTGTATATATATATATATATATATATATATAATTTTATTGATTGGTAGATATATCAATACAAGCTTTATTTAAAAAGTATGAAGAATGAAGCTGAATTTAGCAAGACAGAAATGAAACAATGAATGAAGCATTAATTTTTTTCAAAATAGTCCCTGTAGCATTCAATCCACTTATTCCTTCAAGTTTTCAATTGGTCAAATCATCTTCAAAACTTCTTTTTCCATACTTTATGGAGCTGAAAACTTTTATTTTCCTAATATCCTTCATACATTTAAATTTAGCCCTTGAGATGAATTTTCAGTTTTGGAAACAAAAAAACTGTACTTAAGTTGGTCTCATGATATCATCCAAATCTGCTTTTTAAAAGGTTCTAAGAATGGCTTGATGATTTAAAAAAAAATTGCTCTGATAAAGTCTGTCTAGACAACGGTCTAGATTTCTAGACATCATCCATTTGTTATATAGGTTACTTAGCTGTGTATTCATTTATAACTTACATTTTGAAACTATAAATTTAAAGTTGTAATCCTAATACTTTTTGATCACACTTCAAGGATAGATGACCAGACTGACAGATATTGTTCTCTTCCGCAATATGCACTTTAAAAAGATTTCTTCTGATTTCACTGTCTCAACCAAACTATAGCATATTTTTAAATTACTGTCACTTTTGCTAACTATACTGCTGCAATGAAAAATCATAAATGCATTTATCAAGGCAAACAGAAAGTGATGGACTGAGTGATTAATATGGCTATATCTTTATCTTGGCCTTTGGCCAATTTTCAAAATACAGTCAAAGTCAGAAATAGTTTTGATTCACAAGTTGGATGCAAAAACAAAGAAAAACCTTTAGTTAAGTTTACATTGGTTTGTTTTGATTTTGCTGTTGATCTTCCCTTTATAGGCACATCATTTGATGGCTGGGTTTGTGAGCTCTGGTTCAAATATATTCATCTCTGTCTCTTTGATGCAGACAATGAACATCTTCCCACATTAAGAGACAGTATCTTAGAAGTGATGCTTTCATTATCTAGGGAGTGCTCACAACTAAGAGTGTGACAGTAAGAAAGGAAAGGGTTTAAGTGTATGGTCACAGTGGTTGAAGGTGGTCAAACAACTGAAAGGGAATATGAAGTTATCTAATGTTATAAGGGAGGTAACTACTTAGGGTTCATCATCGATAGGGCGTGATCTAATAAAATTTCACAGATTAAAAAACTGTATTAAATAGAGAAAAAAGTTAAATAGTCACGTCAAATTTAGTGAAAGTGATTTGTTGTAGACATTTCAAATAGAATACAAATTTCATTTCAATAAAATTGGGAAGATGGCTTGGTTGTTTGATTTTAATAGCATGTCAACTCTTCTGGGATCATTTTATGCCAAGAGGTTAGGGAATTTCATACATTGTAGTTTTACATTTACATTTTTCTGTAGTTTCTTAAGCTTTTTGCACATGGTTATATGTTATCAGGTCTTCCAATCCAAAAAAAAGAAAATCTTTAACAGATCTATTTAACCCATAGATGCGACTATAACAGGTACTATCCCTACGGGTCAGAGCTTACAGCTCCAGAACAAGAACCTTGCCATCAGATGCAGTTTAGTGTTATACCCAGAATACCCCTCTTTTTTTTTGTGGTGGGGGGGATCTCATTCTTCTGTTGGGGATATAGTAAGCATATTCTATGCTCTGCCAACAGAGCAGGAAAATTGGGGAGGAAAGTGAATATGATTTTCTATTTATATATATATATATATATATATATATATATATATATATAGTATTTCTATATATTTTAAAGCCAATTACATTTTTACTATTGACCATTTTTGACTACTTAGCTGCTCCTATTGGTACAAGTTCATTGAATTATGTTTTGATTTTATCTAAAAATAGTCATTAGGTCACTTGGTGATCTGAGTGCTTATAATTAAAAAAGATTACCGTTTTATGTTAATCTTTCAAATTGTTTGATGAAACATTTTCACTGTTTTATTTCTAGTTTCATTCTGTCTTGTTATTGCTGGATTTTATCAAACTATTCCAAATGGATACACCATTCAACTGCAAGATGAAGCTGCACAAATTCAGAAATAAAGATTCTTGCAAAAATCAAACAACTCAACTTATAGATTAATGAAAATGCTCAAAATTAATTAAAAAAAAAAAGATACTTTTAGGTGACTATTACTTTGTAGTAAAAATAAAGATAACAGAAAATCAAGGAGTCAAAAACAACAGAATGATTCACTGGTTTTTACTTCATTTAATCACTGGTCAAAGTGACATCCATGAAGTATGAGCTATCTGGGTATCAGGCTTAGGTTCAAGTTTTGTTGAAAGCTCATTCTTTATTTTCAATTTCAATGTCTGTTCCAGTATTTTTTGATAAAAACCACAAATAATGAGATGGAATAAAACTAGTTATACAATTGTAATAATGAGAAGTATACCAACATGGAGTGTAATGATAACATCAAGAAAATTAGTCATAAAGTAAAATAACTTTTCATTCATCCTATTCAAATAGCTTAGATTTTAGTTATGATGAATTAGTGATAAAAGTTGATATCAAAATGTGAAATCAGAATATTCTATATTAGTTGTAAAACAAGTTTGGTTTGGTTTGATAGCATATCAAATATTGTAGGTTATTTAATGCCAAATTCTTTTTATATACTTATTTATTAAATGTATGATTTCTAAACACATTTTGTAGATAACATTTTAAACAAACCTGAGCTCATTTTTGTTTCACATAGATTTAAATGGTTTCACTGATTTCTATCGAAAAAAAAAAAGATTTTATTTACTATTAATCATTTGTTTGCACATAGTCTAATGCTTTCAAGTATTGCTATGTATCACTAACAATTCAATTAAACATCAGTCATTTGCTTAGACACAGTTAAATGAACCAACAGTTCTATTTCAAACAATTCAGTTTAGCATTAGTACAGTTTTTTTTTTTGTTTAGATACAGTTAAATGTAAAAACAGCTCTGTTTCAAACAATTCATTTAAAATGTCAAACGGTTGTATTTGACCCATTGATAAGACCCTATCAGATGCTACCACTCTAGGCTAGTGTGGACTTGGGAGCAATATCAATGACGGGGTACTCCACATTCCCCAAGCTCCACCATTTCTGAAGTCTCACCATCAGATTGTTTAATATCACATTCTGGACACCTTTTGGGGAATTCTTACCCCACTGCAGAGATGCAGTCAATGTATTCTGCAGCCCCAGCTGACTGGGCCAGATGAAACAAGCTTTTTTAGATGTTCTAATGATGAAGTTTTTAATGACACTTAAACAATATTTATTAACATACAGTTATTATTAATATTTGCCATATCTATAACTTTGTGACTAGTATATACCATTCTGTTGTCTATATCAACAATCCTATTCCAAAAAATTTCAGTTCTATTCCCCATATCTATATTTTTTTCCCATAGAAGCAAATGTGTATTTAGACTGATTATTATTTTAATTTGTTGTAGTTAATAGTTATATTTAGTGTGATAAAAAATAAACAATCCAAATCTAAGATAGATAAAGAAGATTGTTATATTTCTAGTACAGTCTTTTATTAGATTCTTAATTAAAATTTCATGAAAAGCAGGCTTGTTTTTGAGCTTTGTTTTCAACTTAGAGATAATACAAGCAGAGAATAACTGAATCTAATTCATTCAGATTTCTTTCTTTTTTAAACTTTTTGGATGTGACATATTTATTTTTCTCTTTATTTACTGTTTATGGATGTTTTAAATCTAAATGAAGTCCTTTTTTTGGTTGTACTTTTTTGCAGCAACATAGTATTTTTATTGTGTTCATTTTCTTCTTTCTTCATTACCTGCTTTAACATTTTTTCTTCCTTTTATTATTATAATCATTTTTCCATTCTTATTTACTTACATATTACATTTAATCATTGTCCTCAGGTGTACATTAGTGATATAGAAATGAAGACAGGATATTCTTTTTTTCCTTCTTAGCTTATTCTACTTCCAGAATTAAAAAAAAATTTATTTTTTGCTTTTAATTATGGCATTTTTTCATGTCTTGAAGCAAATATAAAAAACAACTATATTAAATACATATTTAGTTACAAATGTATATGATATATACTTCAACAACTATAAGCATCTATCTATCTATTTATCTATCAGGGTAGTGTAGACTCAGTGTCAAATGTACTTGGTGATGGTAAGTTTCTCATCTGTGATCATCAAACTAATATATATATATATATATATATATATATTGCATACAGACATTTTCATAGTAAATGAGCAGTCCAGAATGATTTACATTTATGTGTGTGTGTAGATAGATAGATAGATAGATAGATAGATAGATAGATAGATAGATAGATAGATAGATTTGACTTTTGTTATTGTATGGAAACAAATAATTATCTCCATCAGAGAATGGGTGTATCTGCTAGGTGGACTGTCACATGAAAATCTAAAAAAAACTCATCCTTGAACAATTGAGATGTTATCACTTGACTCACTATTGTTCAGTTAATACAGCATGGCTATGAACATTTTACTGTTCCTCTTTTATTTGTAGGCTTTTTCTGGTTTTATATCCCTTTAAGATACTCCTTGTTCATAGAACAATATATGCATATTTTATCTGTTGAGACACATTTATGTATTCTTTTTACTTTGATGTGAACAATTCTGAAAGACTTGTTACTCTGTTATGAATAATGCTAAAAGACTTGTTACTTTGTAGTGAATAATGCTAAAAGACCTGTTACTTTGTAGTGAACAATGCTAAGAAACTTGTTACTTTGTAGTGAATAATGCTAAAAGACTTGTTACTTTGTAATGAATAATGCTAAAAGACTTGTTGCTTTGTAGTGCATAATACTAAGAAACTTGTTACTTTGTTGTGAGCAATGCTAAGAGACTTGTTATTTTGTTGTGAACTGCTTAGAGACTTGTTACTTTGTAGTGAATAATGCTAAAAGACTTCTTACTTTGTAGTGAACAATGCTAAGAAACTTGTTACTTTGTAGTGAATAATGCTAAAAGACTTGTTGCTTTGTAGTGAATAATGCTAAGAAACTTGTTACTTTGTAGTGAATAATGCTAAAAGACTTGTTGCTTTGTAGTGCATAATACTAAGAAACTTGTTTCTCATGTCCTGTGACCAACAAAACAGATGAAACTTTTTTTCCTTCTTCATGATCAAGTCTGGTTCCTTTGACAATAATGTTCATTTCATCACTCTGTTTCCTTTGATGACAACGTTTATTTCTCCTCTCTCTCTCTCTCTCTCTCTCTCTCAGGACCATTCTATGTGCTCTAACTAAATGTCACTCACATTCTTGTTTGTTTCTATGAGTCATTCTTCAAGACTGGCATTTGTCACATCCATTGTCACAAACGATGGTAAGATTATGGACTCCAACATACACATGCGCACAGATTATTGCAAATGGTCAATTGCACAAACATTTATCAAGCAGCACAACCTTTTTGTTGCAGCTATATGAAAATAATCACAAATAAACATACTGAAATGTTAAAACTTACTCCAGTTTATTCAGGTAGATGCGAATCACTAACAAACTGCTCACTTTAATGAAATAGAGATTTACTATCAAAGGGATACAGGGACTCCTAAAAAAAAGTCTTATGGAGGTTGCTGAAATATAATATCCTTCAGGAAACTCCTTTATTTGAAGCAGATCACAAGATCAGAAAAAAGAGGCAGTGCTTTAAAATCTGAGTTTTCTCTATTTGCTAGAGTTTCTCCAGCAATTTTTGTAGATAAAGCTTGTCTGTCCCAAATGGATCCATTATTGGTCTTGCAATGAAAATTAAATCCACTCTTAATTCTTTATATGTGTGGAAATATCATGCATAAGATGATGATACAACAAATTTTAACTATTATTTGTACGAAAAGCAATTAGCAAATCAAGTCTGAGTTTCAGTTGAGACTATAAGCATTTACTTTATACCAATGATTATGATTAATTGAGTTTAATGTAATGTCAACCTGTCAAGGGTTATTTTATGCCAAGAGGTTAGGAAAGTACATTCATTGTACATTTATATTTACCTTTTTTGTGTTGTTGTTTAAGAATATTGCATCCATTTACTTATGCATATTTGAACTTGCATCTCTTGTTCATTCGGAGGTTGTATGGTTTCTTTGTAAACAATAATCTGGTTTCAAGTAACTAATAATAATCCATGACAATCACTTATAGTTTTGGGTAAGAGTTCTTGATTCAAATAATTTACAGTTTTGAGGTTTGTTCAAAAAGTTCTAAGCCTTGCCTAGATTTTAGATTTGTTGCATACCTACAATAGACTGAATGGACGTCAACTGCACAAAAAATTAAGGCAGAAATCTGAATTAGTGTTGTGCATTACCACAACAAAAATGTTTAGCTATGATTAATTTTTTCTTGGGAAGGCTTTTTGGACCCATGGATGGGACCCTAACAGGTTCTACCACTTTGGATGAAAGTGGACCTGAGTGTAATGGCAACGAAGGTGTACTCTACACTCCTCAGATCTTTAGAACTGGAGCCTCATCATCACATATAGTTCAGTGTCATACCTAAAAAATCCCTTTTTTGGTGGGGGTCCTGCCTAAGCCCCATCAACTGGGTGATGATGTTAATGAAATGGGTTTAAATCTATGTTTCCTTATATTTTATATTAGCTATCACCAGATATCACCAGATACAAAAATATCTCATTATTGGCATGTCACATTGATTAACAAAAAAGAGAGTTGGAGAGAAAGTCCCCAGGACAACCTTTCTCTCATAACTGTATCAGTTTCCAGTAAGAGTAAAATGTCACAATACCCATTGTCAACCTTGACAGTCAATAATTTTATGGCTATCAGTAAATAATGAAGTGCCCGTGGTGTAATGGTTATTGTCACAAGACATGGACACGGTGACACGAGTTCAAATCCTGGACCTGACTGATTGCATTTCACATAGCACTAATACTCTTGGGAAAGGTATGAATCCAATTATTCTCCCTCCAGTAAATAGTAGGGCAGACTAGGTTCTTCAGCCTTGGGGAAGCAACTAGTCTAGGAGAAGGAAACCTCTGAATTCAAACCTGTTAAACTCCGCTTAAAAATTGACCTTGTGTCATATCCTGCCCGAGCGGAGGGGTTGGTAAATATGATCAGTAAATAATGAATACCTAAATAAAGAATAAGCTGTGTATAAGATTTCCACATTGAGCTTATTACCTGAGCTACAATGCAGTATTCAGATATAGACAGACTTCAGAAGGAACAGAGATGCAAGTTCAAGTCTATCTCAAGGTACAGGGTGGAACGATAAAATTGTCGCCCTAGAAAAGACGACATGATTCTATTTCTGGTTAATGAAAACCGGTTTTCCTTTTTTGTTGCAGACCATCTACTAGTTGGCCAGTTGTGTACAAATCCCAAGAGCGGTAGGAGCTTCTATCATGTCTGAAAGTGACACAATGGTCAACGAGCGAGATCGGAGATGTGCCGCTGTACAACTCATGCTCTCTACTGATCCAAGTTATGACAACAGGACCATTGCCAGCACCCTCAAAATGCAAATCTGGATTGCCACAAATAACAGGGACGTGCCCAGGGTGATGAGTTTGCGGCTACGGTTATGGTCCTTGGTATGGTTTCAAGTGAGGGCCACATCATGCCACCTCACATCTTCGAAGTCGGCTTGAAAGTCAATACCAAAGTGTACCTGGGTGTGCTGAAGAGTGTGGTGATCCCCTGGTGCAATCAGGTGGCTGGTGGCAGACCCTGGGTGTGGCAGCAGGACTTGGCGGTGGCCCACAAGTCCAAAGAGACCCGGGCTTGGCTTCAGAAGGAGTGCTACGACTTTGTACCCTTCTCTCACTGGCCCCCCTCCTCCCCCGACCTGAACCCGCTGGACTACTTTGTTTGGTCATACATCAAGAACATCACCAACATGACCTCCCACAATACCAAAGCCAGCCTGATTGCCGCAATCCGCCGAGTATTCACCGAGCTCCGGCCAGCGCTGTGGGAAAGGCATGCTCTCAGTTACGGATCTGTATCGAGGCGGTGACTGAGGCTGAATGTGGCTACATTGAATTGATGTCAGCTCTACTACATAATCAAGTTACCTGAATTGATTTTTTCAATAAAAGTTTTAAAATAAAGCTGTAGTGTTGTTTTCTTTAGGACAACAAGTTTATCGTTTCACCCTGTATGATCCTTTTTTTTTATCCATGCTGTCTGCTAATGTCCATAGAATGATGGTCTGTGTAGTTATTATGAAAAGCAACAGAAATTAAGATGACAGAAATATAAGTAAAAATTAATGATGGCTGTATTACAATCTCAAACTTTATCAATATTTTATTCGCTTTATCATTGTTTCTAGATTCTTACCTTCCTTGAAGTGAACCTTGTCACATCATTGGGGCTCAAAATGCACTGACTGTATCCCCAACATTGGTGTAACATCTCCACCCCTGCAAAAAAAAAGTGTACTGAGCATCACATTAAAATGTATCTGGTGATGAGGTTACAATTCTGGAGGTCTGTGAAGTGTGGAGTACCTTTTGATTACCAGGTTCACTCTGACCCAAAATTGTAGTACCTATTAGGGTCCCATCTACAGGTCACAAAAATCTGTGTGTATATTTATTCGTATTCAGTTGGAATACTTTATATCATATAACTGGGAGCAAAAAAACTAAAGAAACTGCTCAAAAAAGTGTTAATATAATTTTTTTTTATTTTATTGTATTGTATTTGTTTAGAGGGCTATGGTAAAAAAAATAAACATACAACACTGAGTTCATATGATTAAAAAGTCTCTGATGATGAAGTTTTTACTTCAAAATTAATCAGAACCAAATAATTATTTTGCATTTCAATAGCCCTCTAAACAAATACAATACAATAAAATAAAATAATTTATGCCATGCTTCAAGCAAATTATAAAATACTTATAAATATAAATGTACAATATACACAATTCCCTAACTTCTTGGCATAAAATAATCCCAGACAAGTTGACATGCTGTTAAAATCAGTCAATGTATCAAGTGAAGTGAACCCTAATATTATCATGAAAAATTTTTTGTGTCTGGCACTTTTAACTTGTCAGACTGCTATGTTTTTTGTTTGTAATTTTCTTAAAATTAATCATGTTTTTATTCTTTATTGTAGATAGGGCAACATTTTTTCTTTTGTCTTCTGTTCACTACTGAGACTTTCTTTACTTATCTTTCATTGTAAGTCATTTAAATACTCAAAATCCAACTTCTGAAACCTTCAGCTCTCTAATCAGTTTAAAGATCTGTCCTGACTCACTTCCCAACACTTTTTACTGAGTTTTGATTCTAAATTATATAGCAGTTCACCAATACCTTGAAGTGACTCACTTCTTTGAATCGGAATTCAGCAGGAATACAATTTTAGTATATGGATTAGTACCAGCTACTCTGTCTGATTATTATTCTTTATATAATTTATATTTCTACTTATCCTCTCTTTGTATTACTTATGCCATTTTATTTAACTTATCTGCATGTCTGTCTGTGGAGCAATCAAAAAACTCTGAGACACTGTCCTGGTTGCAAAGAAACTAAGTGATTGATTGATTGGTTTTACTGGCATGTCAACCCATCTTGGGTTATTTTATGCCTATAGATTAAGGAATTATGTACATTATTTCTTTAGAGTTTTTTCACGCAGTTACATGATATTAAGTATTTCAATCTAATACAAATACTTTTTAAACAAATCGCTTTGACCTGTAGATGGGATCCTAACAGGTACTATCACTCCAGATCAGAGTGGATCTGGGAGTAATAGCAATGGAGGGATACTTCATAATCTCTAGATCTTCAGAACTGGTACCTCACCTGGGGCAGTTTAGTGTCATACCCAGGACACAAGAAACTAATAGTCATACTAGTATAGTAAGAAATAAACAGTAATTAGTAGTAGGCCAACAAGTCACATGGCATCAGGTTGTGAACATTTGCACATGTCTTAAAGGTGTCTTTAGGACCATGCTCATTTGTAATTTAAAGATTGATCACAAACTTGAAAAGAGAGCAAACATCAAATTTTATTTCAAATTTGGAAAATCGGTCTTATTGGAGATCCTTGAAATTCTGAAGCAGGCCAACAGCAATGAAGTTGAGTGACGTTTTACTCATACTTAAAAAGTGGAAAAATATCACTGAGAGGTCAGAGTGATTCTCAACGAATGTTTCCTCCAGTGTTGGACTGTCAGTGTTGAGTTCTACTATAGTTCTGAAGCATCTGAGAGAGAAAATTTGGTGCTCCGATATGACACTGCTACAGTGCATTAAAAATGTTAGTTTTTGTGTTGTATCAGTACAACCTTCTTACCACACCAGTTTATGGGGATTAAATTAATACAGTTTAAAATAGAAAAATAAACAAATATGAAAACATGAAAAAAAAAAGACTCCAATCATTAAGTACTAAAATAAAACAAATAATAAAATACTAAAATAAAATATAAGATATCTCACGATTCCATTTCCACTAAAGCTTTAACTGAGAACTGAGTCTCTATTTCAGTGCCTTGCCAACCCACTAGATAACTCATGCATTTGCAGCCTCCTAAAACAAGCAGTCTGTACTCTATTATTTTGATAATAATAATTCATGGGCTTAAGAAAAAAGTGTTTTATAGGAGAAGCACATCAGTTTTACTTGCTGGATTTGTGAACTGTAACTTCTTCCTCAAGGTTAAGTTCAAGTTGAATGGTGGTCATTTTGTCACCATAAAGAAGATCTACTATGTATTGCATAGAATTGTTGGCATGCTTAAAGAGCATGACACGAGCTTACTTCAAAGGAAATGTAATCCAAATTAAGATAAGTATTTACTCAACCTTCCTATCATTGGCAGGATGTGACAAAGACAATTTTAAGTGAAATGCAACTGATTTTCCTTCTAAACAAGTTGCTGCCCATAGACTACACCTCTGCAGAGGAGTCAGATCACCACAACAAGGGCTCTGGGTATGACACTAAACAACATCTGATGGTGAGGTTCCAGTCAAGGAGCTTTGGGAAGTATGAAGTAACCCTTCATTGTCATTACTCTCAGGTCAACTCTTAACAGAATTGGTATTATCTATTAGGGTTCAATCAATGGGTCATATAGAACTCTTCAATCTTTTACTAAGGATTATTATTATTAGTTACTTAAAACTCTACAACTATGTGTAAATTATTTGTATTACATAGGAAGATTTGATTAATAGAATTAGTAATATTAAGCAGGAATGCTTGAAACTATTTAAATGTGTGTGAACAAATGATAAATATCAAATAAAATTATTAGTGTTGGATAGGAATGCTTGAAACCATTTAAGTGTGTGTCTGAACAAATGAGCTCTAAAAACTTATTTAGATGTGAAGTTACCTACACACTATTTGCTTGCTAATCATATAAATGAAAACAAAATTTGGCATTAAATAACCCACAAGGGTTGATATGCAATAAAACGCCACCCAGCTTACCAACCAACCAAAACCAGTTATCATACCTCAGCTAAAATATCTGTTCTACTATTTCCCCATAACTGGAGAAAGAAGAGATCAATTCATATCTTTTCCCACATCATTTGTAATCAGTGAAATGCAAACAACCTCCAGGATTTGTATTACAATAACCATTAAGCCATATAAATCTTATTTATATATAATTTTTGATTGGAAAAAGTGTCTTTTGATTGCATAAGTAAAAGAACCTGTCTTAATCATTTTTATCTATATGTCCTGAGGATGATTAAAATAATCACTGAAATATCAACAAACCAACACAACACAAATATATTCTTTTTATCAATCAAATGTAGATTGCTAAAAAAAAGTATAGTTTACTGAGTTATTTTTATCTTTTAACGTGAAAATTTATATTTTCATAAATAAAAGAATTGAATTATTTCTCAAGTTTGCAAATTATGCTAGATTCTTTAAATTTTCTTTTAGCAATAATTAAATCAACCCCGTTTTGCACCAACATTACTCTTTAAAATAATGTATGAAGGTTTTACTTTCGGTACCAAAAGAACTGAATCGCTTTTTTGGTACCTTACCAACCCACTAGACAATATGTGCATTTGTAGCCTCCCGAAATGAGCCGTCCATACTCTACAACTTTTATAATGATAATTCATAAACAAACATCCTGCCTGAGAAGCCAATTGGCAATTTACTCTATTTTTCTACGGAACACTGAAATCTCATTATTTTACCTCTTGGTTTCAAAATAAAATACTAGAAAAGCCTCTTTTTTTATTTTTTTATAAAACAGACTAAACCTAATCGCATTTTTATGATTGAACATTTTACTAATATATCAATGTTTTTGTGAATGAGGAATTGAAGTTGACAATATTTTGTGTACAATGTTGTATTATTGATAATCAAAATGTGTGATGGAAATGCTAAATAAAATATGTTCCCTAAAACGGAAATTCTCTGCACTTTCCTTCCTTTTTTGAAGTAACTTCATGAATACTGACATCTCCTGAGAATTTTTAGTCATTGAAAATTCAGTAAGTTACCTTTAGAAGAGTTGTTTTTTTTATTGGCTATTGGGGAAAAAAGCAATTCTGATGATTACTTTCTATATCCTTCTCTCTCGAGTGAATGTTTTGCTAAAATCTTATTCAATAGAAAATGAACTTTTCTTCTGGAAATTTGATTAATTCTTAATTATAGAAGGCTTTGGAAATCTCTGCATGTTTCAATACTGTTTTTAAATCTTGCTTCTTTTTTTTTTTTAAATGTTTTTTGAATAGTTTCATATATTTCAGTTGTGACCTTCTTAAGTTAAAATTAAGACTTGGTACTAATTTAATCACAATATACATGTTTTATTTAAATTTCATCATCATTTTAAACAGAATTTTTTCTCTTGAGTGAGAATTTTTTTCTCTTATTTTAGAAAGTTATTAATTTTACAATGTCCTTGTGCACAAAGACTAAAATACTCTCTGATAAGATAACAATGCAATAGGAATCTAGAAAAAGGTATATTAGCATTTGGGATAAACAGAATAAGTACCTATGGTTGGTTTATATCAGGATTAACAATCAAACAATGCAAAAACCCAAGAACAAAACCAAATAAAAAAATTCACAAAAAAATGTTGATACAAATATTAGAATGTACATGTAGCAAGAAACACACACACACACACACACACACACACACACACACACACACACACACACACACACAATTGGCGATATATATATATATATATATATATATGTATAAAATTTTAACTCTTCTCTCTTGACCTCATGAAGGACGCCATAAATTTCTGTGAAAAAATATTCCTGAAACAAAATTGGAAGCCAAGGTCCTGGAAGGCATAATAAAAACATAAACAAAAACAAATGCAATAAAGTCACAACAGCAATAACTAAACACAAAACAAAAAAAGCAAGAACAAAGAACCCTATTGTATCAAAACAGCAAAATATAAAAAAACTATGATGTAAACTCATTCCAACCAACCCCACAAAAAAATCCAAAACAAGAATCCCTGCGAATGAACCTAAACAACCTTATCTAAAAAGAATTCAGCAAAGTCCAGTAAAGGAAATAATGACAGCAAGAGAAGCGCTAGCTCAAAATAAACCATGTACATATGTGGACATTCTTGAACTAACAAAAAATAAGGGAACAGTATCTAGGATAAAAATCAACCCAAATGCAAGCACCAACACCAAAACTGGTAATCATCAAAAACAAAAACATTACTTCAACCATTAAACCCAGTAAAAAACAAACAAACCCCAATGACTTTGAACAACTATCCACAAAACAGAAAAAAACAATCAACCAAGGCATCTGGTCGGGCAGATATTCTAACCCCAACAAGGCAAGCTTTCAAAATTTTGTGAAATAATTTTGAAAGACTTGTAGATTGTAAAATAACCCACATAAACAAGAAATCAATTTAAGCAAATATAAATTTCATATTAATGTATTTGAACTGCTGAACAAAGTCCTCAATTTTTGCCCTTGTCCATGTGTTACTACACAAGAAAAGATTGGGAAATCCTTTTTCAAACGAATATGACTGAAAGTTTATTTTGGACTATTCAGTCATAAACTAGCAGTTTTAGATTCACTCAAACAACTTGCTCAGTTCCACGAACACAGATGCAACCATCCAAAGATTTAAAATGATAGTTAAAAAAGACATTAAAAATCAAAAAATAACACTTTCCACTTAAGAACCAAACAAAAAACATGAAGCTTTAATGGCACTGAAAAGACATAGTCATAACAGAAGCTGATAAAGCCAGAACAATGGTCATCAGGGGTATCAGTGGATATCTCAAAAAAGCCAACAACCAACTAATTAATAATTCTATCATGAATTTCCGTCTGACTCTTCTGAAGATTATCTGAATATAGTTATACGAGGATCATTAAATAAGTTTCTAGACTTTTTTTTCGCATGGGCACTTTTATTGATAGTACACATATGAAACTCTAATCCCCTTTGAAGTAATCTCCTCCAGCTGCAATGCACTTGTTGTACCGTTTCAACAACTTCTGGAAAGCCCCATGGTAGTCCTCTTGTGTGAGCATGTCAATGACCTTTGTCTCCTGAATTGTCTCATAGTGACAGCCTCTGAGCTTAGCGAATAACCAAAAGTCACAGGGAGCAAGGTCTGGACTATACGGAGGGTGAGGAACTGTCTTGATGCCCATCTTGGTCAAATAGTCTGTGACAAGGATGGAGTTATGGACTGGTGCATTGTCCCGCTGGAAATGCCACTGACCTGATTTGAAGAGTGTTGGCCTCTTCCCTAGGAATCTCTTCCTGAACTCCCTTAAAGCCTCAACATAGTAACCCTAACCCTAACCCTTTGGCCAATCAAATCTGGTGTATTGACTTCCTTACTCCTCCCACACCTCTCATCATCCCTCACAGACTCCCTGCCTTCCTTGAATCTCTTATGCCACTGAAAAACTGATGCTCGATTCATGCAAGTTGGTCGAAAAGCAGTCTGAAGCGTTCCATATGTTTCTGTGGCATTTTTTCCAAGTTTAAAACAGAATTTTCATGCATATCGTTCTTCTAAAGTGTCCTCACGTCCAGATTGCATTTTTGAAATTCACCAGCTGTGACAATTAGGCTTTAGTAGGGTGTATTCGAATTCCTGCTGTTGCTGTTCATTTGAATCTGAAATCATAAAAAATTGGTCAATCATCTCATAAGATGTATAGCAATAACATACTGAATTTTCAAGACTCTATGACAATTTTAAATGCCTGTACAAAAAACAGCTAAATATAAAACTATGGTGTAAATTCATTCCAACCAACCCCACAAAAAAATCCAAAACAAGAATCCCTGCGAATGAACCTAAACAACCTTATCTAAAAAGAATTCAGCAAAGTCCAGTAAAGGAAACAATGACAGCAAGAGAAGCGCTAGCTCAAACCAAACCATGTACATATGTGGACATTCTTGAACAAACAAAAAATAAGTGAACAGTATCTAGGATAAAAATCAACCCAAATGCAAACACCAACACCAAAACTGGTAATCATCAAAAAACAAAAGCATTACTTCAACCATTAAACCCAGAAACCTATTGAATTCACCACGTAATCTCATTTAAATATATAGTGGTTGAAATTCTACTTGACAAATACCTGAAATACTAAAATCTATCAATGCAACCCTTTTCACTTTTATTTTCTTCCTAAAATACATAAAAAGAACAAATCTTGAATACCACTAGTTTCTTAAAATGACTGCTACACAATCAAACTGTCTAAATATGTAGACCACTATGTACAACCACTTGCAAAGCAAATAATAAAGTTCTATATCCATAATATGAGGGACTTCCAAAACAATCAAAAATTTCAAAATAGTATCACGAAATGTGTTTCTGATCCCAATGGATGTCAGATCCCTGTATTCTGATATTAAACATGAGGGACTTTCAGCTTTAGAAGAATATCTCAACAATAGAATAACAAAAGAACACACACACATATACACAAGTAATGACAATATTGATAAAATGCATTGCATGACTTTGACAGCTAATACTTTCTAAAAACAAAAGGGTGGGACATGGGTATTGTTGCAGCATCTTCATACACTACCATTTACAAAGAAAAGTTTAAAAACACATCTACTCAAAAATTACGAATGTCTGCTTCCTTTATACAAGATATATTGAAGACAATTTCCTCCTATACACAGAGAAACAATAACTAACAATTATTTAACCAACCTGAAAATGATATATGACTCAAATTAGCTATGAAAAATTAATCAAACAATCACATTTTTAGATAGTTGAATATATATTGATAAGAAAAGACAACTACAAACAATACTACACATAAAACCCACAAGCAGATACAACTATCTTCATTACAAATCTCCACATACAAAACATCACAATAAAAGCCTCCCCTATTCAGACTAAGAAGAACCAGCATAGATAGTAATGAACTTACAAATGGAAATTCATTACATGAGGAAACGCCCATACATTAATTGAAAATATGATGAAGAAAGCTTTCACTGAATCAAGAAATGATAGTCTAAAACAAGATGAACAAAGCCATCGCTAAGCCAAGAAAGGATAACCTAAAACTACGTGAACAAAGCCATCACTAAGCCAAGAAAGGATAGCCTAAAACAACGTGAACAAAGACTTCATTAAGCCAAGAAAGGATAGCCTAAAACTACGTGAGCAAAGCCATCACTAAGCCAAGAAAGGAAAACCTAAAACTACGTGAATAAAGCCGTCATTAAGCAGAAAAAGGATACCTTAAAAAAATGTGAACAAAGCCATCACTAAGCCAAGAACGGATAGCCTAAAACAACGTGGACAAAGCCATCACTAAGCCATGAAAGTATAGCCTAAAACAACGTGGACAAAGCCATCATTAAGCTGAGAAAGGATAGCCTAAAACTACATGGACAAAGTCATCACTGAGCTATGAAAGTATAGCCTAAGACAACGTGGACAAAGCCATCATTAAGCTGAGAAAGGATAACCTAAAACAACGTGAACAAAGCCATCACTAAGCCAAGAAAGTATAGGCTAAAACTACGTGAACAAAGCCATCACTGAGCCAAGACAGGATAACCCAAAACTACGTGAACAAAACCATCACTAAGCCAAGTAAGGATAGCCTAGAGCTAGATGAACAAAGCCATAACTAAGCCAAGAAAGGATAGCCTAAAACCACGTGAACAATGCCATCACTAAGCCAAGAAAGGATAGCATAAAACAACGTGGACAACGCCATCACTAAGCCAAGAAAGGATAGCCTAAAACTACGTGAACTAAGCCATCACTAAGCCAAGAAAGGATAGCCTAAAACTAGATGAACAAAGCCATCACTATCACTAAGCCAAGAAAGGATAGCCTAAAACAACGTGGACAAAGCCATCATTAAGCTGAGAAAGGATAGCCTAAAACTACGTGAGCAAAGCCATCACTCAGCCAAGAAAGGATAACCTTAAACTACGTGAACAAAACCATCATTAAGCTGAGAAAGGCTGACCTAAATCTAAAACCTAAAGAGAAGCTGATTTCCATTTCCCCTATAACAACATTGGACAACATTCTTTCACCACTAATTCACATAATTAAGAACTATTGGGGAATTTTGAAATTAACCCCCAACTTAAAAGATATTTTTCAAGAACTAGGAATGCTGACAGATTTGAGCTATTTTTAACCCATTCCCTGTCCACCTGAGGGGCTTGCTTCTTGTGGAGCAACTCGTATTAAATTGACCTTGTGTCACATTCTGTCCTTATAGGGATCGGAATAAATACCACATACTAAATAATGAAGTAATCCATTAGAAGCCTAAGATAAAATCCAGTAAATTTTGTCAACCATGTAACATTAAGAATAACCTATGGTCTGACCACCTCAAATCAAGCAACTCATTCAACAAAAAAATTTAAAATTTACCATGAGTTTAATTGCAGAAGAAATTGCAACTTTCATTGCATAATGAACAGACTCAGACTTTTGCTTTAGGCTTTGGCAAAAGCTGAAGTCTAAGTCTGTTCATTACAATTTCGAGGCTGCAAAAAGAGAAAGATATTCCAAGTATTTTAAGTATTATATATATATATATATATAATATATATATATATATATATATATATATATATATATATTTCTGGTTTCCAAGGAAAATAGGCCATCTATAGAAACAAGTTCCAACATCTGGCATCAAATTTGATCAAAGGGTAGATACTTGAATATTTTGGGGTACAACACAGGACTTATATATATAATTCAAATATAATTAATAAAAATTGATTTATTGTAGAAATGCACTGAAAAATGGAATTGTAAGTGGTCAGGAATTAATCCCGACTTGTTGATAGAAATGGCTATAATATGTCTAATATAGCAGACAAGCGCATACAATTGAACATATTCTTACTTTTGCAGTATTTTAATAAAATTTTCTACAGTGTACATTCAAAATAATATAACTTTTATCAAATTTAATCTTTTCTCCAGTTTTTAAAGTCATTAAAGTATGAACTGTATTGAGACAAGACAAATATAAACATTTTACTTGCAAAAAGAAAAAAATATAAAACAAAAGAATTTAATATTAATTATATTAACTGTATTTTTTGCTTACAAAAATCTGATCACACTTTTGTATCATTGGACAAAAAAAATGAATTTTAAATATATATTTATATATATATATATATATATATATATATATATATATATATATATATAAACAACACATGAGTGTGTACTAGCTAAAGTATCTGTCATTGTTGGATAAGAGGTCAAGATATGGATCAAAGTTGATTATTTTTTTATAATCTTTGTTAATTACAAACAGGCCAAGCAGTTACAAACAGTAATTGTTACTTTAAAAGATAAATCGACATAATAAGAAAGATATTGGCCAATTATATTTTTCATATTATCTTTTGTAGTTAATTTTGTTCCATAAGAAATTTCCCTATGTTTTATAGAGAAATATTTTTGATTTTAGTGATTAACAGTTAAAAGATTTATCAATTCAAATATTTTGTTTTTCCTCCATATTGTTAGTCCTAACTAAGCGATAATTCCATTATTTCATATATAAGAATATATTGACTATATCCCCACCCACCCACCCACCAAAAAAAAAAGTTTCTTGGGTATGTGACTAAACTGTGTCTGATAGTGAAACTTCAGTTCTGAAGCTCTAGAGAGTATGGAATCACTCGTTCACTGTCATTATTCACAGGCTCACTCTGACCTGGAGTGGTCATACCTGTTAAGGTGTGGAGGTGCCTATGGTGTAATGGTTATTGTCATAGAAAATGGACATGGCTACATGAGTTCAGATCCTGGACAAGACTGATTGTATTTCACATAGCACTAATACCCTCGGGAAAGGTATGAATCCAATTATTCTCCCTCCAGCTATGGGTAAATAGTAGGGCAGACTGATTTGTTCAGCCTTGGTGAGGCAACTAGTCTAGGAGAAGGAAAACTCTTAATTCAAACCTGTTAAACTCCATTTAAAAATTGACCTTGTGTCATATCTTGCCTGAGCGGAGGGTTGGTAAATATGGATACCTGTTTAGGTCTAATGTATCAGCTAAATAGTTCTGTTAAAAATTATCAGTATTAGACGGGAATACTTGAAACCATGTAACTGTGGGAAAATTATTAGTACTGAATAGGAATAATTGAAACAATATAACTATGCGCAAACAAATTGTTATTTTTTTTTTATATGAATAGTCACCAGAAACCACATAATTGTGTTCAAACTATTTGTATTAGATAGAGTACTTGAAATCACATAACTCCTCAAATTATTTTCTAGTAGATAAATAGTTATTATTATAATCAATTTTCGAAATTAATTAACCCATAAGGGATTAATATACCTTTAAACAAATAAACCCCAACTTAAGCAACAATGCTATATAATTACTTTACATCACTGGCCAGAAGAACTCGATATAAACCTGAATGATCAAATAGGAATAATTATTTTTGTTAATTTGTTAACTTTTTTATGTCAGAGTTTAAAAATTAAAATTCTGTACAATTTGTAACATCTTGCAGCAACATAGCTTCTAAATGATTGTTTTTTGGTAAGAGTCTAAATCCCACGTTCTCCCTAAAGAACAAGAAAATATTTTACTTTTGAATATTCCACAGTGTCCAATAAGTATAAATACCAAATTTGGTAGCTCTAAAATAAATCATTTGCCTATTTATCAAGAATAGATACACTCTTTCTAATTATATATATATATATATATATAAGAATAATATTGCAGTGTTTATAGGTTATACCATGCATAAAAAGAATGTCTGGTATCTATGATAGAGCATGTATTGTTAGTATAACACAGAAATCAAAAAATATCGATATTCCTAATTTCACTTTTTCACATATTGCTTCATAGACTTAAAAACATTAGTAGGAATACGTAGTTATGATTTTTGTGTTATAGTGCCTGTCTATGAGAGTATGATAAAAAAAAACTTACTTCACAGATCAGAAATGCTTTTATCAAAGTGAAAATTAAAAAGCAACACCAAAAACAATTATTTCATTAAAGATAGATTATATGAATTTGCACTTCTGTAGATTGTGTTTCCAACCTACTAATATCTTCTTGACAAGTTGAATACACACATACACCTTTTATATATTATGTGTGCATGAACTGAATGTAAGTAAAGTAAAATTGGTGACCTTAGTCGAGGGTGACCCGAAGGCTCCCTTTTTCAATAGCTACTATACCAAAGTGTGTGGGAGGGCATTACACTATTTCCTGGATTGCTCCACTTTACCTTTGATCCTTACCTTATAATGTGGTGTGCTAAGCAAGGCGGCATCAAGTACCATTTTTGAGATTGAGCCTCAGTCTCCCAGACCAGATTGAACCTCAATCTCCCAGACCATTGGTGAACTGAATGTAGATTAGACTTTTGTCACTGTTATTAAGTAGTACTCTGTATGAGATTTTTATTTATATGCCCAAGGGGACTTCTTTGTAAGAGAGAATCAATAGTGGATATGAAGATAAGTAAGGATTTTTCAGGGTCAAATTACCCTAACTTCTTATTGAACTTTTTTTTGAAGGGTTAAGGACATGATAAGCCATGTGGGTAGATTATATAGAATAGTATACATTTCATAGTTTAGTTCATTCCTTTATCAGTTTAATGAATAAACTTTCACTCATATATGTATATATGTATGTGCATATAGATCTATCTATCTATCTATCTATCTATCTATCTATCACAGCATATATATGTGTGCATATATATATATATATATATATATATATATATATATATATATATATATTTCATTGATTTCCTAGAAAAAAGGGCAGGTGTAAATAAGAGACAAAATTCATCTTATTTAT